>JAKSZT010053854.1:884366-1006779 GCA_026826555.1 Tolypeutes matacus | reverse complement strand
AGATGTTGGGAGCCGTCACTGGAGTCTGCCAAGAGAGGTGCCAACAATCTAAGCGATAGCAACCAGTGGTAACATGGCGCAACATGGCGGGCACCACAACATGGCGCAGACACAAAAACTGCTTTGTCACTTCCTTGTTCTTCTTCCTCCTTACTCCTTTGTTCTCCGGTTCCCACCACTGCCCAGGTGAATACAACAGTACACAGGTGCAGGGCATGAAAATAAGATCTGCCCCTACCCCAGCAACAACACCCTCCAATCCCAGAGCGCCCCGACTCACTTCCTCTTTCCAAACAGCATATAAGCCCTGCTCCCTTAATAAAGTTTGCAGCTTGATCAGAACACTGTCTTGCTGTCATTCTTCACGTCTCTTGTCCCACCATTCTTTCTCGGCAGGTTTCGGGCCCCCGTTGCTGTCCCGCGGGTCGGGGCAAAGGGCAATGCCTCTTCTCATTCATCTCCCTACCATAGGAACTGGGATTGGCAATTTATACCTAACCCCATTGTCTACTGCAATCCCTACCTAGAGTCAATGAACAGTATAAAATAACTGAAAGAAGAATACTGTTTCCCATGAACTTTGGGAAAATGCAGCCTTTACAGGCACCTGGCCTTCTCTACTTTTGTGGTCAAGTGTCCTCTTAGTGGAACCATGTATTCTCAAAATTTTAATCAAGATTATTTCTTCCAGAATCAACATCTTATTAGCCATAAGGGTATACTTCATCCAGCTTGGACCGGGATGCCAGATCCATCTTCCTCCAACCAAGATAGAACAGCCAGAGGGTTTTGCAGCTTATCAGGTAGGGCCTACTGCCCCTAACCAGCAGAAAGTAATTACAGAAGAATGACCATCCCCCTTCAGCACCCCTTTAAGAATAAGGGTGTAAACTCTCTGAGGGGGGAATAAAGCAGGCTAAATAGTGACTCAATAGGTGGATCTGGAACCTGGCAAGAAGTCCATGTGGATATCAATACCTCCAAGATGGCTGCTGGAAGACCCACATGAGATTCTGCCATTCAAAACAAGATTTCCTCTAGAAGCCAGGAGAAGCCCTGGATATTCTCCAGGGACCTTAACATTGGGCCCCTGCAAGGAATTGATAGTGGGGTAGTCAACCAATACAACAAACAGCTGGAACTCCTCCAAAGCAAAGGAGTGGAATAATTAATGGTTTAAAAAGCAAGCACAAAGACCTTTTGCTCTCTCTTGCCTTTTTGAACTTTGTTGCTGCCTTTTGCACCCTGCTTTCACCATGTACCTCCCACCACCACATGTATCAATATGCAAGTAAAACGTGGGCATTTATAGTCTATAATGGGAAATTTTAGTCTGTAAATCAGCCCTATTTATCACTCTTCAGCTCCTTCCCCTCTACCTGGACCTATAATCTGTTATTTTCTCCCATTTCTCTTCCCTCCCTACCTTAATAAATTACTTGCCTAAACAATGTGGTATGCTCTTGAAATTCATTTCCTACAGTTTAGCAAAGGACTTAGACAAAATCTGGTTACACAACCAGCTTGGCCAGAACAATCTGTTCAACAAATGGTGCTGAGAGAAATGGATAGACAAATCCAAAGAAAGAAAGAAGACCACTGTCTCACACTGTGAAGTTAGGCTAATGTGCCAACTCAGCCAGATAATTCTGCCCAGTTGTTTGGTCAAGCAAGCATTGAGCTAATTGTTATGCAAGGATATTTATGGGCTTCAGTCATTGGTGAGTTTACTGCATAGATGGCTGATTACATCTGCATCAACCAGGGAGATTGCTGTCGGCAATGAGTGAGGCTTTACACAATCAGTTGAATACCTTAAAAGGGGAAGTGATTTCAACATTCAGAGAAAATTTCCCAGCTCATCTTTGGACAGCCAACATCTCCCAGAAACTCAACAAGGGCCTTCCTTGGGTTCTCATCAGAGCTGCTGCTTTGCAGCCTCCCTGTGAAATCTGGACTTCTGCACCCCCCATGTTCATGTAAGAGGCTCATAAAATCTCACACTATTTACAGATATTTCCTGTTGATTCTGTTTCCCTAAAGAACCCTGACTAATATAGCTTGGTACTGAGAGTGGTTCTTGTGGAACATAATTTTAAACATGGGATGTCTGAGGTGGTTCTGGGAGTTTTGCAATTGGTTCTCTACTTTAGTTGGACTCAAGGGTAGTAATGACTCCTTTCCAATAATGAAAATGCCACTAACAGTCCATGGCATAAGTTGGCAATGGAGATACACAAAATATCATCTCTCGATTCCCGTATTTCCATGCATATAAGAAGCAAGGATCTGGGTGAGAGTGTTTTCAACACATAACAGAGTTTTTTGGAGTCAAAAGGCATAATGATGCTGGTTGGCTCCTCCTAGATACTCTGGATACATAACAAAAAGAAGAGATGAGCTAAAGGATTCAAATTTGAAACTTAAATGCTGCTTGAATAATGTGAAATTTCTATGTGTGCTCTGAAAGAAAATCTTGTCTTCTGTAGCCACAGACTTGAGATATCTGAGAATCAAACTGAAACTCTCATTGTATGAGTAGCAGAGGTGCAACAGAAACTAAAATCTCAGTCCCACAGGGTTTCTGCAGCTAAAATGTGATGTGTGGGATGATCATAATATTGGTGGGGACACTGGAACCCTAAATTCTACTGTGACTTTGCCAGATAAACCTGTGATGGCCTGCCCTGTAGAGACCACCCCTTGTCAATCTAGTATCACCCAAACTCCACCATGCCCCAGGGAGTCTGCACCTCCTTCCAGCCCTGAGGTGGGGACCAGCCAAACTGAAGCCTGCACTGCCCAGCCTCTGGCCTGCCCTGGGGAGTGTGGACCTCCTCCCAGCCCTGAGGCAGGTACCAGCAAATCTCCAGCATGCACTTCCCAGCTTCCACCCTGCCCTGAGGAATCTGCCTTTGAACCCCTGCCTGAAGAGATTTATCCTGTCTCACCAGAAGAAAATAAAATGGAATTCCCTGAGGTCAGAAACTTGCAAGACCTTCTCCTTACCCAACCCCACCACCCCTCTTCTCTTGGAGACCTATTACTAGTCTAAAATCACAAGAAGCCCCCAAAGGTGAATACAAAGTGTGATCCATGAGGAATTATGCTATATCCTGAAAGAACTGCATGAGTTTTCCAACATGTATAGACAGAAATCAGAGGAATATGTGCGGGATTGGATACTAAGGGTATGAGATAATGGTGGAAGGAATATAAATTTGTGTCATGCTGAATTTATTGATATGGGCCCACTAACCAGAAATTCTGGATTCAATGCTGTAGCTCAAGGATTTAGAAAGGGCTCTAACAGTTTGTTCAGGTGGCTGACTGAAACATGGACCAAAAGATGGCCTAGCTTGTCTGAGGTTGTGATGCCAGATTTGTCCTGGTATTCAGTAGAAGAGAGAATTCAAAGGCTAGGAGATATTGGAATGGTAGAACAGATTTACCATTTAAGACCTGCCCACCCACCCCAGGAATGTCCAGAGGACACACTTTTAACCATCACTGTGAGGAAAAAATTTCTAAGACCAACCCCATCTTCTCTGAAGACCTCTGTGGTTGCTTTTCTCTGTAGTCCAGATATTAGTGTAGGGAGGTCTGTAATGGAATTAGAATCCTTGAACATTATGGCAATGATCATATCTGGGGTCAGTAAAGGTCAGTTATAGACAGTTAATCACAAAAGACAAGATGGGCATGGCTACTGCAATGAAAGGCAGATTCAAAGCCACACTCAAAATTAGTTTGAGTTGCATACACTTATGGTGTTGGCTAATGCATCATGGGGTACCGAGAAATGAAATACATGGGCAGCCTACTAAATTTCTTCTGGATATGTATAAGCAGAAGTGTTCTAGCTCAAGTTAACAAAACCCGAATTCAAATTACAGATGCAGGGAATCATGGCCATTTAATCAATTCCCAGACTTGAGACAGTTTACAGATCTAGAGCCCCTTGAATGAGGAGAAGGCCATGTCCCCCTTTTGGGAAGGATCCTGTTAAACTGACAAAAATTTATACTGTTAATCTTCCTCTCACCTTTGCCTGAGAAGACCTATAGCCTTTTACCAGATTAACTGTGCACTGGGGAAAAGGAAATGATCAGACATTTTGGGGATTATTAGACAATAGGTCAGAAATGACATTAATTTCAGGAGACCCAAAATATCAGTGAGGTCCACCAGTCAGAGTAGGGGCTTATGGAGGTCAGGTGACTGATGGAGTTTTAGTTCAGGTCCACCTCACAGTGGGTCCAGTGGGTCCGCAGACCCATTCTGTGGTTATTTCATCAGTTCTGGAGTGCATAACTGGAATAGACATACTCAGTAACTGGCAGAATCCCCACATTGGATCCCTGACTTGTGTAGTGAGAGCTATTATGGTAGGAAGGGCCAATTGGAAGCCAATAGAACTACCTCTGCATAGCAAAATAGTAAATCAAAAAGTAGACTGGATTCCTCGAAGGATTTCAGAGATTAGTGGCACCATCAAGGTTTAGAAGGCTACAGGGGTGGTGATTCCCACCACATCCCTATTCAATTCTCCTATTTGCCCTGTGTAGAAACAGATGGATCTTGGAGGATGACAGTAGATTATCATAAACTTAACCAGGTGGTGACTCCAATTGCAGCTGCTCTCCCAGTTGTGGTAACATTGCTTGAGCAAATCAACTCTTCCCCTGGTACCAGGTATGCAGCTGTTGATCTGGCAAATGTTTTTTATCAATTACCATTAGTAAGGACCACCAGAAACAGTTTGCTTTCAGCTGGCAAGGCCAACAGTATACCTTCACTGTCCTGCTTCAGGGGTATATCAACTCTCCAGCCCTATGTCATAATATTGTCCACAGGGAACTTGATCTCTCTCCCTCCCACGAGACATCACACTGGTCCATTATATTGATGATATCATGTTGATAGGACCTACTGAGCAAGAAGTAGCAAAGACTCAAGATTTATTGGTAAGGCATTTGCATGAGAGAGGATGGGAGATAAATCCAACAAAAATACAGGGTCCTTCCACCTCAGTGAAATTTCTAGGTGTCCAGTGGTGTGGGGCCTATCGAGATATCCCTTCTAAAGTAAAGGATAAGCTGTTGCACGTGGCCCCTCCTACAACCAAAAAAGAGGCACAATGCTTAGTTGGCCTCTTTGGATTTTGGAGACAACACATTCCTCATTTGGGTGTGCTACTCTGGCCCATTTACCAAGTACCAGAAAAGCTGCTGGTTTTGATTGGGGACTGGAACAAAAGGACCTGCAACAGGTCCAGGCTGCAGTGCAAGCTGCACTACCACTTGGACAATATGATCCAGCAGATCCAATGGTGCTGGAAGTTTCAGTGGCAAATAGAGAAGCTGTCTGGAGCCTTTGGTGGCCCCTATAAGGGAATCACAACGCAGAACCTTAGGATTTTGGAGCAAAGCCTTGACATCCTCTACAGATAACTACTTCCCTTTTGAGAAGCAGCTTTTGGCTTGCTACTGGGCCTTAGTAGAGCCTGAACGCTTAACCATAGGCCATCAAGTTACCATGAGACCTGAGTTGCCTATCATGAGCTGGGTATTGTCTCACCCACCAAACCATAAAGTTGGGCATGCACAGCAGCACTCCATAATAAAGTGGAAGTGGTATATACGAGATAGGGCACGAGCAGGTCCTGAAGGCACAAGTAAGTTACATGAGGAAGTAATTTCTGGGTATCCCATGATCTATTAGCCAACGCCATAACTCCATGCGACTCAGACTATTCTGTGTGCTGTTTTGAATCTGTCTTTCATTGCATTAGCCACGCCCACCTTGCCTTTGGTGATTAACTGCCGATACTTGACTTTTACCAGACAGAGATCCAATCATCCCCATAATGTTTAAGGATTCCAATTCCATTACAGCACCCCCTACAATAATATCTGGGCTGCAGAGAAGAGCAACCACAGAGCTCTTCAGAGAAGATGGAGTTAGTCTTACAAATTTATTCCTAACAGTCCTGGTTAAAGGTGTGTCCTCTGGACATTCCTGGGGTGGGTGGGCAGGTCTCAAATGGTAAATCCATTCTCACATTCCAATCTTTCTAAGCCTTTGAATCACCTCATCTACTGTATACCAGGGCAAATTGGGCATCTCAACATCAGACATGCTAGGCCATCATTTGGTCCATGTTTCAGTCAGCCATCCAAACTGTTAGAGCCCTTTCTAACCCCTCAAGCTACAGCATTGAATCCAGAATTTCTGCTTAGTGGGCCCATATCAATATATTCAGCCTGATCCAACATTATATTCCTTCCACCATTATCCCATACACTTAGTATCCATTCCCACACATATTCCCCTGATTTCTGTCTATATAAGTTGGAAAACTCATGCAGTTCTTTCAGAGTATAGTGTACTTCCTCATGGGTCACACTTTGTATTTCACTTTTGGGGGATTGTTGTGATTTTAGTCTAGTAATGGCTCTCAAAGACAAGAGGAGTGCTGGGGATGTGGGTAAGGAGAAGGATTAGAGATGTCTTGCAGTCTACTGACCTGAGGGCATTTCTTTACATTTTCTTCTGGTGAGACAGGATTAATCTCTTCTGGCAGGGGTTGGAAGACAGATTCCTCAGGGCAGACTGGAAGTTGGGCAGTGCATGCTGGAGATTGGCTGGTACCTGCTTCATTGCTGGGAGGAGGTCCAGACTCTCTGGGGCAAGTTGGAGGCTGGGAAGTACATGCTGGAGTTAAGCTGATACCTGCTTCAGGGCTGGGAGGAGGTCCAAACTCCCTGGGCCAGGCCAGAGGCTGGGCAGTGCAGGCTCCCATTTGGCTTGTACCCACCTCAGGGCTGGAAGAAGGTCCAGACTCCCTGGGGCAGGCTGAAGACTGGATGATTCAAGGTTGACAAGGTGTGGTCTCCACAGGGCAGGCCATTGCAGGTTTATCTGGTAAAGTCTCAGCAGAACTTAGGGTTCCATGTCCCCACCAATATTATCATTATCCTATATGTCTCCATCCCAATCCTTGGGGTTCCACTCCTTTCCAATCAATGCCTTCACTTTAATTGCAGAAACCCTGCGAGGTTGAGATTTTAGTTTCCTCTGTAATTCTGGTACTCGTACAATGAGAGTCTGGGTTTGTTTCTCAGATATCTCAAGTCTGTGGCTACAGGAGACAAGATTTTCTTTCAAGGCACACGTACAAACTTTCATATCATTCATGTGGCATTTAAGTTTCAAATTTGAAGACTTTAGCTCATCTATTTCTTTTGTAACTCTATCCAGAGTATCTAGGAGGAGCAAGCCAACATCATCATATATATATATATATATATTTTTTTTTATTATGGGTAAAAATCAAAATTCTCACAATACATACAAACATTTGTAAAATGATATATAAATATATATGCATATATGTGTATTTGCTTACAAAAATGTTATTTATATATATATATATACATATATTTTAAGAGGTGCTTAGATTACCTAAAATATTACATGGAACCCACTGGAATTCCCATGTTGCCCACCTCCCACACCTCCCACCACATCCCACACAAACATCTCCAGGGAATGGAGAGGGCCTGCATCTGCAGGCAGGATCATCCCACCCACCATATCCATGGGAAATAAGCCCTCTCTCACTTGGAGTTGGAGTGGACATCACCATCCCAGTCATCATATATTTTTTACTCCACAAAATTCTGGGTAATTTTTTACTGGGTATTATTTTATATTTTTTACTCCACAAAATTATCCAGGGGATAATTGGCAAATATCTGGAGACATTTCTGATTGTCACTGGAGGGGTGCTACATGCATGTAGTATGTAGAGGCCAGAGATGCTGTTGAACATGCTGGTGATGAGTACTTAGGGATGCATTTTATTTTTTAACTTTTTATACGTACTTCCTTTCATATGTTTTGGTCAAATTTCAGTATGTTTGCAATATTTCTTATAAAAATAAATATATTTAAAAATTGCATTTTCCTTCAAACCATGAATAATAAGGAGAGCCTTGTCCAATAAGTTAACATATTCTATGAAGGGACAAAGTATACTTGTGGGATAAGAAGCAACAAAAGAATCAATGCACACATAGAAAAAGCATATACACATAAATGCATACACACATATATACATTTATAAAATATGTATACATATATCATTTAAAATTAAATTATTATATGGCATGAACTAGGGATCCAATAGTATAATTTAATATTTTTATTTTGATATCATTTTAAATTTACAGGGCAGTTACAAGAAAATAAATAATACAGAGAATTCCAATATACAGCCTAACCAGATATCCAGACTTACCAACTTTTAATATTTTGCCACATTTATTATCTCTCTCTCACTTTTTTCTTTCTTATATCTAAACATTTGAAAGTATGTTGCATGCTCCTTGAACCTTTAATATTTCCATGTATATTTCCTGAGAACAAAGATATTCACTTATGTAACTAACTACATTAAGTACAGTTATCAAATTAAAGAAATTTAACATGGCTATAAAGCATATAGTCTATACTCCAAATTTTTTGCTTGTCCCAATAATGTCATTTTGGGCATTTTCACCTCCATTATTAGATCCAGTCCAGATTATATGCTGTATTAAACTGGCATTGTCTCATTAGTCTCTCTCCCTTTTTCTGTTAAGATACTGGAATATACTTATACAACAAAGAATTTCCCATCTCAACCACACACAAGCATGCAATTGAGGAGGAATAATCCCATTCACAATGTTATGCTACCCTTAGCAGTATGCATTATCAAAACTTTTCCATCTTCCCAAACAGAAACCCTGTACCCATCGTCAATAAACTATTACCCCTACCTCACCCTACTTGTTCCCTACTTTCTTCCTCCATGAATTTAAATGAGTGGAATCATACAATATTTGTACTTTTGTGTCTGACATTTCTTTCAACATGATGTCTTCAAGGTCCAACAATGTTTTAGTGAAAGCAGGCATAATCTCTTGTTCCTCATCTTAGAGAGAAAGTTGTCAGTCTTTCTACATTGAATATGATGCTACTGTGGGGTTTTCTTATATACATTTTATCTGTTGATATTTTTCTAAGTGTTTTTATCAAATAAGGGGGCTGTATCTAAAGCATTTCTTCAAATGCTTTTTCCACATTTATTGACAAAATCATGTTCTTTTTTCCCCCATCATTCTGTTAATGTGATATATTATATTGATTGATGATTTTCCTTTGTTGAACCATATTTTTATTCGTGAATTAAATCCCATTTAGTCATAGTATATAATCCTGGTAATGTGCTGTTAGATTCAGTTTGCTAGAATGTTGTTAAAAATTTCACATATATGTTTGGAAGAGTTATTGGCATATAATTTTCTTTTCCTGTGATAACTGTACATGGCTTTGGAAATAGAATGATGCCATGCTCATGAAAGAGTTTGAAAATCTTATGTTCTAAATTTTTGGGGATTATTTGAGAAAGACTGATTTAAATTCTTCTTTAAATTTTTGGAAAAATTCCCCATTGAAGACATCTGGCAGTAAACATTTTTAGTTGAGAAATATTTGATTACTGATTCACTCTTTACTTGTTTTTGGTCCACTGAGGTCTTGTATTTATTCCTGAGTCAGGTTAGGTAATATGTGTATTTCTAGGAATTTGTTCATTTCTCATAGGTTATCTGATTGGTTGGCATTCAACTGTTAATAGATTCCTTTTATGATCTCTGTTATTTCTTTAATGTCCATTGCAATGCCTCCTTCCATTTCTGATTTTTGTTACTTGCTTTCTCTATTGCTTTGTCAGTCTAGCTAATTTTTTTTCTTTTCTAAAAAAACAAATTTTAGTTTTGTTGAGCCTCTCTATTGTTTTTCTATTCTCTATTTCATTTATCTCTGCTTGATCTTTATTACTTCCTTCCAGCTGCTCATTTGGGTTTACTTTACTCATTTTCTAGTGCCTCCAACTGTAAAGTTAGGTTACTGATTTCAGATCTTTCTTTGTTTTTAATGTAAGCATTTACAGCTATAAATTCCTTCTGAGAACTGTACTTGCTAAGTCATAAGTGTTTGTAGGTTTTTTTCCCACTTTCATTCATCTCGAGATATTTCCTAATTTCCCTTGTTATTTCTTCTTTGAATCCATAGTTATTTAAGATTATATTCATTACTTACCACATACTTGTGAATTTCCCAGTTTTCCCTCTGTTACTGATTTCTAGCTTCATCCCATGTTGTCAGAGATGATAATCACAGGATTTCAATCTTTTCCAGTTTAATGAGATATAGTCTATCATAGAGAATTATCTGCACACACTTGAAAAGAATGTGCATTCTGCAGGTGTTGAATGAAGTGTTCTATATATGCCTTTTAGGTTTAGTTGGTTTATAGTATTGTTCAAATCCTCCACTTCTTGACTCATCTTCTTTCTAGAAGTTCTATCCATCATTGAAAGTGGTGTTGAAGATTGCTACTATTAATGTAGAACTATCTATTATTCCCTTCAAATCTGTTAAATTTTGCTTCATATATTTTGGGACTCTTATCTTTGTGCATATATGTTAATAATTATTATATATTTTGATAAATTGAGACTTTTGTCTATAGTGTGTTGATTTGCCCATCATAGCAGTTTTTGACACAAAGTCTATTTTGTATGATAGTAGTATGACCGCCCTGCTTTCTTTTGGTTATTATTTGCATGGGCTATTTTTCCATCCTATCACTCTCTACCTACTTGTGTCTTAATTTAAGGTGAGTCTCTTGTAAACAACATATAGATGGGTAAGCTTTTCATCCATTTTGACGATCTTGGAATTGTGAATGGCATGTTAAACCTATTTACATTTAAAGTAACTACAGATAATGCAGGGCTTCTGTCATTTTGCTCTGGTTTTTGTAAGTCTTACATATTTTGATCTGCCAATTCTTCCATTACTACTTATTTTTGTATTTAGTTGACCTTTTATAGTGAAACATTTATAATTCCTCACTTTTTTCAGCATATATTTTTCTAAAATTCTTTGTGATTACTGTGGGTCTCAAATTTAAAATCTAAATCTCTAACAATCTCATTTTATTTTTTACAATTTTACCTCTAGTAACTTAGAGAAACTATGTGATTATACCTCCCATCACCGACCTTTATTTTGTTTTTGTTTCAAATTAAATATTTATATACTATGAGTTCAAAACCAGAGATTTATCATTATACTTTATGCAGCTGCATTATAGATCTTGTAAGAAGTAAAATTTGCAGTTACAAACAAAAAATATAATAGCACAATAAGTTACTTCTATCCATGCTATTATCTTCACTGGAGATCTTAATTTTTTTCATGTGGCTTCACTGTTTTATATTGTCCTTTTCTTTAGCATTTCATGTATGGTCAAGGGGTGATTTTGTTTGCTTGGGAATGTCCTATTCCCTCCCCATTTTTTTTTTTTTTTTTTTTTTTAGAGACCAGGTACCGGGAATTGAACTCAAACCCAAGACCTCATATGTGGGAAGCCAGCACTCAGCCACTGAGTCACTTTGGCTTCCCTGAGTTGATTTTTTTATTTGTTTTGCTTGTGTTTTATTGTTTTGTTTTGTTTTGTTTCAGGAGGCACTGGGAACTCCCATGTGGGAGGTGGATGCTCATCTGCTTGAGCCACATTTGCTCTCCCCCCACTTTCTGAAAGACAATTCCAATAGATAAAGAATTTTTAGTTGACATTTTTTTTCCTTTCAGCACTTTAAATATGTCATCCCATTGTCTTCTTGCCTCCCTAGTTTCTAATGAAAAAACAGCACTTAATCTTCTTGAGGCTCCCTTATTTCATGATGTGTTGCTTCTCTTGTGTAGCGTTAGGGATTCTTTCTTTGTCTTTGGCATTTGATCACAATATATCTCAGTGTGGGTCTATTTGGGTTTATCCTCTTTGGAGTTTGTTGAGATTCATGGATGTATATATTCTTGTCTCTCATTAAATTTGGGGAGTTTTAGCCATTATTTCTTCAAATCTTTGAATAGTCTTTCTTCTTTCTATCTTTCTTTTCTTTCTGGGACTCCCATAATACATATATTATTATTCTTGATGCTGTCCCACAGATCTATCAGTCTTTATTAACTTTTCTTCTTTCTTTTTTCTTTCTGTTCCTCAGATAGAATAATTTCAATTGTCCTATATTCAAGTTTATTGATTCTTTCTTCAGTCAGTTCTAATCTGCTGTTTAACCCCTCTAGGTATTTTTTATTTAATTTCTGTTACTGTGTTACTTCAGCTGTTTGGTTCCTTTTTCTAATTTCTATCACTTTATTGATATTCTCTTTCTGATAATCTATCATATCCTGATTTCCATTAGTTCTGTCTTTGTTTCCTTTATCTCTTTGAGGACTTTTTTTTTGTGTGTGTGTGGGGGCTCTGGTATGTCCAAGTCTCTTTTTTCTCATTGATGGTTTCTAATGTTTTATGTTGAATCCTTTACATGGGCCATTATTTCCTGTTTCATTGTATGCCTTGAAATTTTTTTTGCACATTGGACCTTTTGATATTTTAATGTGTTATCTCTGGAAGTTAGTCACTGAGGCATCTTTGCCTTAGGTTGTATACAGCTAGTTTCCTTGAATTCCAGGAACTAGCAACAACAAAACCAAAAGTGAAATAAAACACCTTTGTCAGTCTTTGCAGATTAGCTCCGTAAGTGTTGTTCTTCAGAGTTTTGTGTATCTAACAATGAGTTAATGATGTTGGGATTTCTATATTATTTTCTGAGCATGTGTCTTGTCCTGGGCATTTACTTGTGGCCCCAGGAATTCCCCATTTATAGAGATCTGAATTTCCCTTTTCTCCTAAGAAATAGTATTTCCTCCTGGTCCAGGGTGCTATACTGTATGTACCAAGGCTGGTAATCATTTTCCCCAGGCAGTTGCTATTTTACTACTCTCATACAGTGTTCTAGGTACCCTGTGAGCCACCACTATGTGTTAGACAATTCTAGGATGATGATTCTGCAATGAGTGTACTGGTTCAATCCTTCATGTTGCCACCAGAAAAATTGGCACACACAAATATGCACCTAAAATTGTGCACTAGGATTGCTCTTCTTCTTTCAGAACTGGGAACAGGGCTGCACTGGGAGCATGGACTGGCTCTGCAACAAAGCATGAAGGCATGGAGAAAGAGTCAGCAAGGGCACCATGAAGTTTTCTTAGAAATTTTAAGTTGCTTTTTACTTGATTCAGTGCTTGCCCTTTTATTAAACACTGTAGCTGTTTAAATTGCTCTGAGGAGAATGATTCTTCCATTGTTTACTGGTTGTTTAAATTTCTGTGGAGAGATGGGAACCTGGAGTATATCACTTTGCTACTTTGGAGCCAGACACTCCATCACTTTGGTGATAACCACTACACAATATTACTTGTTATGATATTGCTAATTAATTGTCCTTGAACCATTTTTGAATATTCTATTTTCCTCTAGTTCCTTGCAATGTCACTGTTTCATATATCAAGTTCAATATATACACAAGACTATACTTGAGTTCTCTATTCTGCTCAGCTTGACTCTTTATTTTCCCTATATTTGTAAAAATACAACAGTATTTTAATTATTATATCTTTATAGATCTTTGATAAATGACAAGGCAACACCACAATCTGCATTCTTATTATTTAAAAATTGACTTGGTATCCTTTGTCTATGGATCTTCCTTAAAAATTTAGAATCATCTATTAAGTTACACTTAATCTTCCTGGGATTTTGGTAGAAATTGTGTCAATTATTTAGACCACTTCAGGGAGAACTAACATCTTTATGGTGTTGAATCTTCCTTTAAAATATAATAACACATTTCTTGCTTATGTAAGATTTATTCATTAGCTCTTCATAAATATTTTCAATATAAAACAATATGGATAATTCATCTTATGGTAGATGTATTGTGATTTTTATATTATGCCTTTATTTTAAATTTTATCTTCTATCATTTCAATTACATTTTCTAATTGTTTTATCCAGTGTTGGGGATTGAATTATGTACCCAAGAAAAACATTCTCTTTATCCTAATCTATTTCTGTGGTTGTGAACACATTGTAAATATGACCTTTTGATGTGATCACTTCGGTTAAGATGAAGCCCAACTGACTCAGAATGGGCCTTAATCCTATTACTGGAGGCCTTTGGGGAGGGCAACAGAGAGAACAAAGAAGCAAGAAGACAATGGAACCTAGAAGAGAAGGAGAGAACATCACCATGGGACAGTCAATTGTCCAAGGACCACCAGCAGCCAGACCCAGAATGCCAGTCTTCAGGGAGAAACATCACCTTGCTGATGCCTTGATTTTGGGCTTCTTCTATCTTCAAAATCATGAGCCAACAAATTCCCATAATTTAAACCAAACCATTTTGAGGAATTTGGGATAACAGCCAGGAAACTAATATGCTCCATGTACAAAAAATCAACATTCTAAATATTGATCTTGTAATTGTCAAAATCTCTAAATATTGAAAAGTTTAAAGTAATAATTGATGTATGAATTATTTTTGGCTTTGAATAGGTGCAACTAAGTCATCTATAAAAATGATAATTTGATCATTCTTTTATAACCCTCACATATAAATTACTTATACATTTTTTATGGCAAGTCACAACCTATCATGAAAGCTAGAACCACAACAGCAGAAGTTGTAATAGCTGACATCATTATTTGTTCATATTGTTAAATGTGGTGAATTTAGCAACACACCATTGTGCATAAAGTTTTCTGTAGAATTTGTGTAGCTTCCCTTCATCAGCTTAAGGAATATACATTTTAACCCAGTTTATTAAGTGTGTTTACTATGAATAGATGTTAAATTTTATTGCCTTGGCAAAGATAGTAATTTTTCATCTTTTAATCTATTAATGTAGTGATTCACCTTAATAATTTAATTTATTAATAAGCCATACTACAAATCCAGCTAGATTATGATGTATTATCGTAATTTAATGCATTGGCTTATTTGTATGGCTGATGTCTTGTCCAAGGCATTTGCATATATGGATATTACATTGTAATTTCTTTTTTTAAAGTATCCTTATTTGATTCTGTTAAGGTTATATTAGACACAAAAAATAATTTATTCACTAATATAACATCCTTTCCTAAATTTTGGTAGAATTCACTTAAAAAATGTTTTACTTGAATATTAATTTTTGAGGTATTATTTTGGAATTTTCCTGTTACAAAAGTTGTCTCCTCTCTCTTTCCCTGGACACAGACCTCTCCCAGCTGTTTCCAGATTGTCCACCTTCTAGTTTTTTTTGCTCTTTTCATTGTTCCAAGCTTCTTTTCCTGGAGGGTAAATTCTGGGAGGGGTGTCACCCTGGAGAGAACTTTCCCATGTGAGTATTTCCCAGCCAACACAGGGCAGGTGACCCACTAGGGGTCCATGTGGAGGGGATCTGTAAGGGTGACAAGGACTTCTTATACTGCTCCCCAAAGTTGAGCCATTTTGCCTACCCAGCAAGTGCTGTCCTTCAACTAACTACCCACAGCAACCCTGAGAAAGCATAACATCTTAAGCCTCTTCCACTGTTTCTTTTATCTGAGGTGAAGTGAAACAGTGCTGGGCCCCCAGGCATCTGAAAGTGCTAATTAAAAACCATTATCAAAGATTAGCCATGCTCA
Organism: Tolypeutes matacus; assembly: GCA_026826555.1. NCBI lineage: Eukaryota > Metazoa > Chordata > Mammalia > Cingulata > Chlamyphoridae > Tolypeutes > Tolypeutes matacus. The sequence continues at coordinate 991,145 of JAKSZT010053854.1, read as the reverse complement.
CACATGGTCTTGGGGAAGAGATGTTTTATGTTCCTTTCTGATACAGAGAGCTGGCTGTGTGTTGGACCCCACAGTGGCCTGCTGCAAGAGTGGGAGATGAATGCATGTAGCTGTGTGTGGAAAGAGCAATTTAGTGTTCTTTGCCATAGTTTTTCAACCTATTCTTCCCATTCTTCTCTGGGTTGCTGTATAGTGTCCTTTGTCCTCTGGAGTTTCAAAGTAGTTGTTTTTGACAGTTCATGTCTTTTTATTTTTTATGAAACATTTTAAATTAATGATTAAAGAGCATTCTCAAAATATTACTATTAACCAAAGTATCTTAAATTTTGTGTATTTCCCCCCCAACTCACCCTATTATTATTATTATAGAATTTATACATGAACAAACATAAACTGTAAGTGTACAGTAAAAATTGTGAACTTGCAAAGCAAACATGCATAACATCATATAGGGGTCCCATACATCATCCCACCACCAACACCTTGCATTGTCATGAGACATTTGTTACAAATTATGAAAGAATATTGTTAAAATCTTACTACTAACTATAGTCTTTACCTTACATTTGGTGTATTTTCCCCCTAAACCACCCCATTATTATTTGTTATTATTTGTTATTTTTATTATATTTTTGTTGGTGTCTTGGCATCTGTCTTACTTGTATTTATTATGAGTGCACTTTCTTTCTTTAGTTTAGGGATTTCCTGCCCTTTCTCCCTTGCTGGTTGTGAAGTAGGAGCCAAGGATGTAGTTGGGGTTATAAGCAGTGGAGGCTCAAGCTGCCCTCATTGCTCCAAGGACCAATGAATCATCTCCCACCTTTCTCCTTTGCCAGGGGTAAGGGCAGAGCCACAGCCTTAGATAATAATCCAAGTCATGCAGGCTTAGACGGTAATTACCCAGAGAGGCTGATGAAGCTTCACATCCCTTCCTCCCTTGCCTGGGGCAGGACGGAACTGCAGGCGTGGTTAGCAATCTATGCCATGTGGGCCCAAAATGACCTCATTTGCCCCAGTAGACCTTTGACTGTTCAATCTTGGCAGGCTGAATATACCTGCAGTAACCTGGAGAGTTTGATGCAAGGCCCTGCAGCTTTCTCCCTGCTAGAGGTGGGGCTGAAGCCTAGGCTAGGGCTGCAGACTGATCTGGGTGAAAGAAGCCCATCTCTACCTTCACTGTGATTTTCAGTCAGCCTGGCTTCCCCTCAAGCCAGGGGTGGAGTCAAAATGGTGGCTACCAGCTTCTTTTCAACTTGGACAAGTTCAAACCTCATCTGTTTTTAGGGTTAAACTTTAGCAAGTCAAATTTATTAATCAGTACCTGAAGTCAGTGCCCAACCATTTCTTCCTCCCCTCTGTTTGGGAACTATAGTTTCCAAATCCAGCCAAAGAATAGCTCTTGTGGCAGCTTGTGCTGCTGGTGTAAGATGAGCACTGGCCTTTGCGGTGTGGCCTGTATGTTCCCAGAGAGGTTGGCACAGGTTCCCCTAGTTTCTTCCCTGTTGGGTGGGACTGGGGCCTAAGCTAGAGCTGCAATCTGAACTGGATGGTAAGAAGCCATTCCCCATGAACACTGTGATTTTCAGTGCACACCACTTCTCCTTGTGCCAGGGGCAGAGTTAAAATGGCAGCTGTTGGCATCTTTCTGACTTGGACAGGTTCAAATTTTTGCTATTCTTAGGATTATACTTTAACCATCAGAATGTACTAATCAGTAGCTGAAGTTGGTGTTCAACTGTTTCTTTTCTGGGAAGTGGAGCTATCAATTCCAGCCATAGAATAGCTCCTGAGGGGGCTTGTGTTGCCAGTGGGGGATGGGCACTGGCCTCCAGGGTGTGGAGTCCTCTACATATGAATATTCTCTGCAGATGAGCAGTCTCCTCCTTCCATTCCTTCAAGGATTTTGCAGGATGATCTTCTGGTCTCCAGAAGCCCCCAAACAGGTGCTTTAGATAGCGCTGGGTGATTACCAACTGTCCTGTAGCATAAGCTGACTGTAGGAGTTCCTTTCTTTGCTGCCACCTTGCAGATTCAATTCCTGCCTTGTTTTTTTTTTTTTTTTGAAGTTGGGGATTGAAGCTGAAACCTCATGTATGAAAAGCTGGCACACAACCACTGAGCCACATTGGCTCCCCTGAGTTGGCTTTTTCACTTGTTTGCTTGTTATTTGTTTTCGTTTTTAGGAGTCAACAGGAACCAAACCCTGGACCTCCCATGTGAGAAGCAGTTGCTTAACTGCATGAGCAACAACTGTTCCTCCCTGCCTTTCTAAGAGCTGTTTTGTGGAAGCACTAAGTACTGTAGCTCCCTACTGTGCTATCTTCCTTGAATCTATACATAATGGATTTTGATGAGACTTTTTGCTAAGCATTGTTTCTAAATTGATTCAAGGCTTTGGGGATATTGTGATGGAATGAATGTATTTGCATATACAAAGAACATATTTTTGGGGTCTAGAGGGTGGAATGTGGTGGTTTGAAGCTGTATGTATTCCTAAAAGAATATGTTCTTAAATATAATCTGCTCCTTTAGGTATGAACCCATTGTAATTATGACATTTTGATTATCTTACTTCAGTTAATGCATGTCCACTTCAATCAGCATGGGTCTAAATCCTTTTACTGATGTACTTTATAAGAGGATGAAATTCAGACAGATATACAATCCACAGAGGAAGCAGCCAGGAGCTGGACATCAGTGGAACCTAAAAGAAGGGAGAGACCCAGAAATGCTGTCATGCACCTTGTCATGTGACAAACTAAGAACCAAGCACCTCTTAAAATATATGTATATATATATATAAATAACATTTTTGTAAGCAAATACACATATATGCACATATATTTATATATCATTATGCAAATGTTTGTATGTATTGTGAGAATTTTGATTTTTACCCATAATAAAAAAAAAAAAAAAAAAAAAAAAGAACCAAGGATGGCTTGTAGCCAGCCCTAGAAAATTAGTCTTCTGGAAAAAAGCATCACTTTGATGATACTTTGATTTGGACTTTTTCCCACCTCAAACAAAGAGTGAATAAATTCCCACTGTTTAAGCCAAACAATTTCATGGTATTTTCTTGAGCAGCTTAGGAAACTAAAACAGACCTACTCCTTCCTTTGTCCAATTTTTTGTTGTTGTTGACAAATTGGCTCGTAATCTAATTGGGTTGTCCTTGTACAAAAAATGTTGCTTTTCTCTTGTCAATTTTGGAGTTATATCCTTGTCCTTTGCATTTGCAAATTGGACCATGATATGTCTGGGTGTATTTTTCTTCACATTTACCTTGTTTTGTATTCATTGATATTCTTGGATGTGCATATTCATGTCTTTGCCAAGTTTGATGTTTTCTGTTTTCCCTTTGTGACTTATATCTGCATTTTCACTGTCTCTAATACTTATTCATTTTGGTCCTCAACATGAACAATTTCAATTGTCTTGTCTTCAAGTTCACTGATTCTTTCTTCAGTCATCTGAAATCTGATGTTGAAACCCTCCTGGATATTTTTTATTACAATTATTGTGGTCTTCAATTCCAGTTATATTTTTTGCTTCCTTTTTAAATTTTCTATTTCTTTCCTGATATTCTCACATTGTTCATTTATTTTTTCCCTGATATCCTCTAGTTCTTTGTCAGTATTTTTCTTCATCTCCTTGAGCACACTGATTTTGTTGTCTTCATCCACTGTATCCACAATGTGTACTTCTCCACTGATATTTTCTGGAATTTTATTCTTTCTTTTTTGGTGGACCATCAATTGTTGTTATATTTTGTGGTACACTTTACATTTTAATATTTTAAAAATTTAACTCTGAGATTTAATCCTTGAGCTGTCTGTTTCTTGATTTTGTATACAGGTAATGATATGACAGATATTTTCTTGAGTGACAGGTGCTAACAAGCCAAAACAAACCAACTCAAAAACACCTTTCATTGTCTTTGAAAATTGGTTTTGCATTGACCGGTGCTCACTTCCAGAGTTCAACCTTCCTATCAGCCTAAGTTGAATGTAAAATTCAGGGTCCTACATGTATATTCCATATCTTTGTCTTTTCCTTGGCCTATGCTTGCTAGTGGCCTTAGAAGTTCCTATATTTATCAGAGTTTGAATGTTTCTTCTACTCCCCAGGAAACAGATCTTCTTAATGTATTAATTGGCCAAAGGATTGCCATTGCAAAGTACCAGAAATGGTTAGGCTTTTATAAAGGGGATTTATTTGAGGTAAATGCTTACATTTACAAGTCCATAATAAGTCCAACTCAAAGCACCATAAGAGGTGCTTTCTCTTTAAAGCCAGAAGCCTTGTGTTGAAACAAGATGGCAGATGATCTTTGCCTAGGTCTCTGCCTTCCCTTCCAGAATCTACTTTCTCCTGGATCTCAGCTGTGGGCAACCAGGGATAGTTCTAATCTCTTACCAGGCCTCCTTTCCCAGGCTTGGCTGTTCTGCTTTCATCTCAAGTTCAGCTGCAAGATATCAAGCACATGGCTATTCTCTTTTTGGGGCTCAGTTCTTTGAGTCTCTCCTTTCTCTCACATGGCAGCATCAAATATCACAGGGTCCCCTTTTCCTGTGTGTCTTTATTTATATCAGACCCAGCCAGAGGGCGGAAACTGAAGCTGAGTCATGTCTCAAATGATGTGTTCCAATTTAAAAGGGTTTCACATCCACACAATCTTTCTCTTTTTTGGATTCAAAAAAGAATTTCAAACTGCCACACTTACTTTCTGGGTTTTCTGCTGCAGGACTTAAAGCAGGTAACCTCTTTCCCCTAGTTGTCAGACTCAATTGATTATTACACTGCTTTCACTTTCTCAAGTTGCCTTTGCCTGGATGGCTGCTTACCAGAGAGCAATTTCTCAAGTCAGTCTTTCCCAGGTGGAAAATGCCAGGAATCCACAATGGGAGTGCCAGCTGGCTCCACAGTACCTTATTGCCAAGAAGGGGAAACAGGAGCTTCTCCTATGACTAGTTTGAAGCTGTGTTTTCTTTTTTTTTTTTTTTAATTGTGGGTAAAACTCAAATTTTTACAATACATACCAATATTTATAAAATGATATATAAATATATATGCATATATGTGTATTTGCTTACATAAATGTTATTATTATGTATATATATATATATATTTTTTTTTTCTTTAAAGGTGCTTAGATTACCTAAATATTACACAGAAATTACAGGGATTCCCATGTTCCCCACCTCCCACACCTCCCACAACATCCCACACAAACATCCTTCATCAGTGTGGCTTATCACCCTTAATGGATATACACATCCTGGGGCCTTGCCACCAAGCATAGACCACAGTTCACATTGTAGACCACATTCTCTCCCAAACAGTTCTGAATGGTATATGCTGATTTAAAATGGCCTACATCCGTCGCCACAACGGCACTCAGGACAATCCTCAAGTCCCGAAAAAGCCCCTGTACTTTCAACTGCATTTCCCCTACTTGCCCCGAAAATGTCCAATGGTCACTGGCTCCACCTCACTGTTATAGTTTCTTCCATTGCTAGAATCACTATATGTACAACAGAATACCATTAAGTCCACTCTAGTCCATAGTTCTTCCCCCAATCCTGAGGGGAGTGGGATGGTGATGTCCGCTCCACCTTCAAGTGATAGAGGGCTTATATCCCATGGATACAGTGGGTGGTGTTATCCTGTCTGCAGCTGCAGGCCCTCTCCATTCCCTGGGATGGCTGTTACCCATCATCGTCTACTCTCTAGGTGACTTGGATGAGTCCATTGAGCTGTAGGGTAGGAGTTGCAGCTCCACTGAGATTCCAGGCACAGCTGGAGCATGGATAGGTCAAAGGCTCTTAGTGCCTGGAAGTACACCTACAAACTCCAGCATCACATATAGGTTTGAATAGAAGGGACTGATGGACCATGTGTAGGGAGGATTTATTTGAGTCCAACTCTGTCACTCTCAGGAACACAGATTCCAAAGTAGAGCCCATTGATAAGGCATCAGTCTCTGGGGCTATCCCCACTTATATAAGACCTGGGTGTCTCCAGAGCCCTCAGGAGCCCCTCTGTGTGGGGTGATATCCACTTTGGTGGTCTATGAGATCCTACTGAGGTGTGCATAGTGTTACCTCTGGGGTGACCTCCCAACTCTCTTTGAAGTCTCTTAGCCACATGAAATCATTTCTCTTTACCTTTTTCCCCTTTTATTCAAGGTCTTTTTCCACTTGTGTTGCTAGTTGACACTTGGTATTAATCCCTCATCCCTGGGAGTCATGTCCCACATTGGGAGGGAGGTAATGAATTCATATGCTGAGTTTGGCTTAGAGAGAGTCCACATTGAGCAACAAGGAGGCTCTCAGATGGGAACCCTTAGGCACCCCATAACAGTAGGCTAAGTTTCAATTACAAGAGCAAAGACTCATAAGGCTAGTCATCACTAACAAGAACTCATCAGTGGGCCATACTCTTTTGCCTGACACTGTCCCTGAACTCAGGGGACTGTTGCTGCTCCCTTGGAGAAAGTGGCAGAGCTCTCCAGGCTGGGAATTCAGATTCCCTCATTTATTGAATGATTGTCTACCCACTGTGACCATGCCCCATCCCTCGATCATTTGAACAATTTTACATATCTTTCATGTATATTCAGGTGAAAGTACTCCCATGACTCCTCCATCCCAGACATCCCCAACTGGTGATCATCTGCAACCCCCATTGTAACCCTTCTGTGACCCAAACCTTCCCTGAAGATGAAGACCATATAATAACCAAATACAATTAATATGAAAATGAAATAATAATGATAAGCTTAAATGCAAGAGATAAAATACAAGGAAACTCAGAAAAAAGAACTAAAAATAAAATGTAAATAATGGATTGGGATATTCAAAAAAAGAAAATGGGAAAAAACAAAAGAAAAAAATTGTTTTTTTATTTATATTTTTATTTTTATTTTAAATTATTATTATTATTATTATCTTTTCTCCTTTTATCACTGCATTATTGGATGTCCAGTGTGTACCGTGAAACCTTCCCCTTCTCATTCCCCAGTGTCTCCCAAATTTTCATTTAGTTTTCAAAGAAGTTTTGGGTCACAGAAAAGTCACACACGGAATACTAGAGATTCCCATATACCCAACCTACTTCCCCCTTCCCTACCCCATATTACAACATTTTTTATGGGTGTTAGCATTGTTATAACTGTTATACAGATAGTAAAATACAGCAACTAAACATTGTCAATGGTTTACAGTATAATTTACAATTTAGACAGTACAGTTTAATAAGTTTTGATGATATTTACCATGCCCTGTGTCCATTACTGTAAGGTAATGAAAAACATTTCCCATGTCCACTAAATACCCCATTTGATCTTAACTGTTCCTTCCTCCCCATCCCCTTGAGGTATATAACACTCCCCTGTCTTGACTCATGGAATGACAAGATTCATAGTTACATGCCCTGGGTATTCCAAATTGCCCTTCCTAATCTACCCTCTTGTCACTCCTGCACCACCAACCCAGTAATATCACTACCCATCTGTTCTATCCTTCAATATGCAACCATACTCTATCCCTTTACCATAGATTATGTCCATATGGATGATGGCTCACAGCCATCTGTTCTATGCTTCAATATGCAACTATATTCTATCACATTACCATATATTATGTCTATTTGGGTACTGTCTCACAACCTACCCTTCTCTCTCTCTCCTTTATTAACCTATCTTTCAGACAGTGGTTCTCAGAGACAGTTATCTTTCCTCAATTCAAATCAGTGAGGTCATAAACTGTTTGTCCTTCAATGCCTGGATTGCTTCACTCAACATAAGGACTTCAAGATTCATCCATGTTATTCCATGTATTAGCATTTTATTCCTTCTAACAGCTGAATAATATTCCATTGTATATATGTACCACATTTTGCTTATCCATTCATCTGTTGATGGGCACCAGGGTTGATTCCAACTTTTGGCAATTGTGAACAATGCTGCTATGAACATTGGTGCACATATATCTGTTCGTGTCTTTGCTTTCAATTTTTCTGGGTATATACCCAGTAGTGGAATCGCTGGATCATACGGAAGATCTATTGTTAGTTTTCTGAGGAATCGCCAAACTGTCCTCCACAGTGGCTGGACCATTCCATAATCCCACCATCAGTGGATGAGGGTTCCTATTCCTTCACATCCTCTCTAACATTTTTATTCGGCTGTTTTTTTTTTTTTTTAATAGCTTCCATTCTGATGGCAGTAAGATGGTATCTCATTGAGGTTTTGATTTGCATTTCCCTAATAGCTAGTGATGCTGAGCATTTTTTCATGTGCTTTTTAGCCATTTGTTTTTCTTCCTTGGAGAAGTGTCTTTTCAGGTCACTTGCCCATTTTTTAAATGGGTTGTTTGTGTTTTTATTTTTGAGGTATAGGATTTCTTTACATATGAGGCACCTATCAGATATATGGTTGCCAAATATTTTCTCCCATTGGGTAGGCTGCCTTTTTATTTTCTTAATAATGTCCTTTGAGGTGCAGAAGTTTTTAATTTTGATGAGATCCTATTTATCAATTTTTTCTCTTGCTGCTCGTCCTTTGGCTGTGAAGTTCATGAAAACTTTCCCTATTACAATGACTTACAGATGTTTCCCTACATTATCTTCCAAGGTCCTTATGGTTTTGGCTCTTATATTTAGATCTTTGATCCATCTTGAGTTGATTTTTGTATAAGGTGTGAGATGGTATTCTTCTCTCATTCTTTTGGATATGGATATCCAGTTCTCCAAGCTTGTTAAAGAGGCCATTCTCTCCCAACTGAGAGGGCTTCGTGGCCTTGTCGAATATCAGATGACTGTATATGTGAGGATCTATATCAGAACTCTCAATTCGGTTCCATTGGTCAGTAGGTCTGTCCTTGTGCCAATACCATTCCGTTTGATCACTGTAGTATTGTAGTATGTTTTAAAGTCAGGTAATGTGATACCTCCAACTTCATTTTTCTTTTTCAATATGTCTTTGGCAATTCACAGCCTTTTACCTCTCCAAATATATTTTGTGGCTAGTTTTTCCGGTTCCTTAAAAAATACAGTGTTGATTTTTATTGGGATTGCATTAAATCTGCAGATTAGTTTGGGTAGGATAGACATCTTGATGATGTTTAGTCTTCCTATCCATGAACAGGGAATATTTTTCCATTTATTTAAGTCTTCTTTGATTTCCTTTAACAGTGTCCTATAGTTTTCTGTATAGAAGTCCTTTACATCTTTAGTTAAATTTATTCCTAGGTATTTGATTATTTTAGTTACTATTATGAATAGTATTTTTTCTTTATTTCCTCCTCAGATTGCTCCTTGTTGGTGTACAGAAATGCTACTGATTTTTGAGCATTGATCTTATAGCCTGCAACATTACTGAACTCCTTTATAAGTTCTAGAAGCTTTGTTGTAGATTTCTCAGGGTTTTCTATGTATAGGATCATGTCGTCTGCAAATAATGAAATTTTTACTTCTTCTTTTCCAATCTGGATGCCTTTTATATCCTTTTCTTCCTTCAGTACTTGTGCAAGCACTTCTAAGACAATGTTAAATATGAGTGGTGATAGTGGGCATCCTTGTCTTGTTGCCGATCTCAGGGAGAAGGCCTTTAGGATTTCACCATTGAAGATGATGTTAGCTTTGGGTTTTTCATTTATACCCTTTATCATATTCAGAAAATTTCCTTCTTTTCCTATCTTTTGTAGTGTTTTTATCAGGAAAAAGTGTTACATTTTATCAAATGCTTTTTCTGCACCTATAGAGATGATCATGTGATTTTTTTCTTTCAATCTGTTTATGTGGTGTATTACATTGATTGATTTTCTTATATTGAACCATCCTTGTATACCAAGGATGAAACCCACTTGGTCATGGTGTATATTCCTTTTGATATGTAATTGAATGTGATTAGCAAGTATTTTATTGAGGATTTTAGCATATAGGTTCATTAGAGAAATTGGTCTGTAATTTTCTTTTTTTGTGGTATCTTTGTTTGGTTTTGGTTTTAGGGTAATTTTGGCATCGTAGAATGAGATATTCAATATTCCATCTACTTTTATTTTTTGGAGAAGCTTAAGCAGAATTGGTGTTAGTTCTTTCCAAAATGTTTGGTAGAATTCAGCTGTGAAGCTGTCTGGTCCTGTGCTCTTCTTAGTTGGGAGGTTGTTGATGACTGAGTCTATGTCTTTACTTGTAATTGGACTCTTGAGTTCTTCAGTTTCTTCTTTCATCAATGTAGGCTGTTTGTGAGTTTCTAGAAACTTGTGTATTTCCTCTAAATTATCATTCTTGTTGGCATACAATTTTTCAAAGTATCCTCTTATGATACTCTTTATTTCTGTGGGGTCAGTGGTGATATCCCCTTGCTCATTCCTTATTTTGTGTATTTGCATCTGTTCTCTCTTTTTCATTTTTAGTCTGGCTTAGGGTTTATCAATTTCATTGATATTTTCAAGGAACCAGCTTTTGGTTTTGTTTATTTTTTTTCCTAGTGCTTTCTTATTCTCTATTTCATTTAGTTCTGCTCTAATCTTTGTTATTTCCTTCTTTCCACTTCCTTTAGATTTAGTTTGTTGTTGTTTTTCCAATTCCTCCAAGTTTGCAGTTAGGTCTTCAATTTTAGCTCTTTCTTTTTTTTAAATATATGAATATATGGCTATGAACTTCTCTCTCAGGACTGCTTTCGCTGCATCCCATAGGTTTTGATATGTTGTGTTGTCGTTTTCATTAGTTTCAAGGTAGTTACTGATTTCTTTTGAGATTTCTTCCTTGACTCACTGTTTGTCTAAGATGTGTTGTTTAACTTCCATATCCTTGTGCCTAGCCTGTTTCTCTGGCCCTTAGTGATTTCCAATTTAATTCCGTTGTGGTCAGAGAAATTACTTTGCATAATCTCAATCTTTCTGAATTCATTGAGATTTGTTCTGTGGCCTAGCATGTGGTCTATTTGGGAGTATGATCCATGTGCACTCGAGAAGAATGTAAATCCTGCCATATTTGGGTGTAGTGTTCTGTATATGTCTATTAATTCCAGGTCCTCTAATGTATTGTTGAGAGCCTTTGTTTCTTTATTGATTCTCTGTCTAGGCATTCTGTCTAATGATGATAATGGTGTATTAAAGTCCCCTACTATAACTGTAGAGGCATTTATTTCTCCTCTTAGTTTTTCCAGAGTTTGCCCCATGTATTTTGAGGTCCCCCGATTAGGCGCATAATTGTTTATGATTGTTCTCTCTTCTTAAGAGATTACACCTTTTACTAATATATATAGTGTCCATCTTTGTCTCTTACAATAGTTTTGCATTTAAAGTCTATTTTGTCCGATATTAGAATAGCTACTCCTGCCATTTTTTGGTTATTGTTACCTTGTAAAATGGTTGTCCAGCCATTCACTTTCAGCCTCCTTGAATCCCTGGGTCGAAAGTGGGTTTCTTGTAGACAGCGTATAGATGGATCATATTTCCTTATCCATTCTGCCAATCTGTGTCTCTTGATTGGTGGATTTAATCCATTAACATTCAGTGTTATTACTCATAACAAATTTCTTACTTCAGCCATTTTTGCTTTGAGTTAGTGTATGTCATATATTGTTTTGTTTCTGTTTTTGACTTTTTAGTTTTTTTTAAACTCTCCTCCAACTCTCTCTCCCTTTTTTTTTTCCTTTCAACTTGTAAAACTTCCTTTAGTATTTCTTAAAGTGCAGGTTTCTTATTGACATACTCTCTTAATTTCTGTTTATCTGTGAATATTTTAAATTCTCCATCATTTTTGAATGCCAGTTTTGCTGGATAGAGAATTCGTGGCTGGAAGTTTTTTTCTTTTAGTATTTTGACTATGTCATACCACTGTCTTCTTGCCTCCATGGTTTCAGCTGAGATATCAGCACTTAATCTTATTGTACTTCTCTTGTATGTGATGGTTCTCTTTTCTCTTGCTGCCTTGAGTATTTTCTCTTTGTCTTGAGCATTGGACATTTTGACAAGTATATGTCTTGGAGTTGGCCTGTTGGGATTTATACTATTTGGGGTGCACTGTGCTTCCTGGATCTGCACATCCATATCTCTCAATAGGGTTGAGAAATTTTCAGCCATTATTTCCTTCAATACTCCTTCTGTTCCCTTCTCTTCTCCTCCTGGGATGCCCATAATGTGTATGTTTGTGCATTTTTTTGTTGTCAGTTAATTCCCTGAGTCCCTGCTTGATTTTTTCTATCTTTTTGACTATCTGTTCTACTATCTGTTTGATTTCAGTTGTATTGTCTTCTACATCACTAATTCTTTCTTTTGCCTGTTCAAATCTGCTTTTATGTGAATCCAACATCTTTCTGATTTCTTGGATTGTGTCATTGATCACCATCATATCCACTATCATTTTGGGTGTGTTTGCAATTTCTTCAGTGTGTTCTCCCAGTGTCTTCTTTATATCCTTAATCTCTTTCTTCACTTCTTCAAGCTGGTCCATGATATTTGTTTCGATAGCTTTGATTAGTTGTTCGATGTTCTGCATCACTTCCTGGTTTTAAATTTGTTCATTGGACTGGTCCATGTTTTCCTGTTTCTCAGTGTTGTTTGTAATTTTTTGTTGTCCTCTAGTCATCATTTTATCTTGATGGGTTTATTCAGTTGATTAGCTTCTCTCTCTGCTCTAGAGTTTTATTTAGCTGGTGGTTCTGTGTGTATGTTAAGTTTTCTCTTTGACAGTTTTTCTTTTCTTTTATTTCCTTGCTTCTTTCTATAGTCCCTTGAAGGCAGAAGATTAGGCCCAGAGGAATCAAAAGATGTGAGGAAGGAAGAAGGATAATAGTAGTATTGATAAAAGTTAGAAGAGGGACCAAATGAGACTTACTGAAATGAATATTTAACTCACATAGGCAGTGTAGAGTAATAGGAAAAGAAAATGGAGTACCTACACTGCACTGGGAAACCAAATTGAGGAATATATATATATATATAATGATTTAGAAGGCTAGAATTATGAGGAGGGAGAGAAAGAGTAAAGAAAGTGCTGAAAGGAAAAGGTTAATATTAATTAAAAAAAGAAGAAAACAAAGTAGATAGAATAGAAATTGATACCCTTAAGTTGTGGACAAATGAAAAAATGTGGTATATATGAGCCACAACAGAAAGCAGATGGCAGAGGGATGAAGGAAGGATAGAGATAGTTTGGAATACAAAATGAATATAGACAGGGAATGGGAAATTACTGAAGAAGAAGCACAGCAAAGAAGAGACAAGCTAGCAGCACCTAATTTAAAAAAAAATGAAAAAAAAGAAAAGGGGGAGGAAAAAGAAAAGAAAAGCAAGAGACTACAAATAAACAGAGAAAAAGCAAATAACCACACAGGCAAGCAGTCAAACAAAGCTAAGGAGGATCAAGGGTCCCCGTGGATCCTCTCTGCCTGCTTGTGTTTATCCATCAATTTCCCCACAGGGTTCTATATGCTGGTCCTGAAAATGCTTTTAGCTATTAAACTAAATTAAAAAGAATTTATTTTTCTTTTATTAAAGTGACCGTCTCTATTTTTTTTTTTTTGGTGAAATATAGGACCCAAACTAAGTCCTCCTCTAGACCACACCCTCACGGAGGATACCCTAACTGGGCTCGTGGAAACAATCAAGCACTTCCCACTTCCTGGCCTCCCTAAGGGAGCTGAAACTCTGATGTTAGTCAGTGCAGAATATTAAGGAATGCTGACTCTGCCCCTACTGGAGCCAAGCCCCAGCAGCACAGGGCTGCTGGGTAAATTAGGTTTCCTCAGCAGATTCGCCTCTCCACTCAGCCTGGTGCTGCTTCAAACCGGTTTATCTGCTCCTCAAAGCTATGAGGGGGTCCAGGCAGCCAAATTGATGGAAAAAAAAATCCCCTCCCTTTCCTCCACCAGAACCCTGTCTCTCTCTGAAAGTGCCTCCTCTCCTGGCTCCGCGGGGCCTGGGGTTTATCCCTGGGCAGCCAGGCAAGTCAACTCCTTCTAGAAATTCACCCCTCCCCTCCACTGGGTGCTGATTCACTCCAGCTGTTTTGTTCGCCCAAGCTGCAAGGGGCTCCAGGCAGCCAAATCCCTGAAAACAAAGCTCTCTTGCACCTTTGCCAGAGCCCCCCCCACTCTTAGATATCGCCCCCTACCACCGGGCTGGTTGGAGCTGTGACTCCCGGCCGGCAGCTGGCTTTATTTTTTAATTTTATTTCCCCTCCCCATGTGTGGGGCTCAGCCATCTGTGTTAACCACTACAGGCAGGCTTAAAACTCACGAATCTCTACCGTTCAGTCCACGCTGTCGATCTGTGCAGATAGATGTCCCAAGCTTCTCACTCCACATGCCGCTATGTTTTCTTGATTTTCTCGATTGTGTACTTGTCCAGTAAATGCAGCCCTTTAACTCTTTCCCATGGTTTTGAGAACGTATACTGTATTTTTTCTATAATTTATTATTTTATTTTTAAAGATATTTTAGATTACATATATGTTACATTAAAAATATCAGGAGTTCCCTTATGCCCTACTCCCTCCCCTTCCCCCACTCTCCCACATTAACAGCATCCTTCATTAGTGTGGTACCTTTGTTAAAACTGATGAGCACATATTGAAGCATTACTGCTAACCATGGACTACAGTTTGCATTATAGTTTACACTCTGTCCTGCACAATTTTGTAAGTTAGGACAAAATTTACAATGGCCTGTATCCATACATGAGTCATGTAAATGAGCCTCACTGGCACTGAGAGATTATTACCAGGCACAAACTAGCAATGCATCTGGAAAAAGACCTTGACCAAAAGGGGAATGTGGTAAATACAAATGAGTATTTATGGCTAAGATATTACAAAATGAGTTGGGAGGTCATTCCAGAGGTTACACTTATGCAAATCTCAGTAAGATCTCTTTTACTGCCACAGTAAATAGTGCTTCCAAAATCGGAGCTTATGAGGTCTCTAGCACATCCAGAAATTATAAGCAGGGCAAAGAGCTCAGGAATTTGGCACCCTGTAATTGGGCCTTACTTTGGAATTTTTGCTCCCTAGTGTAACATAGTAAGACTTATTTACAGGTTCTCTATGCAAGGCTCTTCTGGCCCTTTTATGTGGACCTATAAATAGCACTATACTTGATAAAAATATGCTTCAGAGATTTAAATCTTTGGTCTGTCCATGTGCCAGTTGAGCCCTGAATTCCACAGAGTTGCAACACCTACTATTCAGTTCATTGGACTCACCCAGGACAACTAAAAAGAAGTTGATGGACAACACCCATCTCAAGGAACACAGAGCATCTGCAACTGCAAGCAAGATAGTTTCATCCATCTGGCCCATGGGATCTAAACCCCCTCTCAATTAGAAGCTGAGTGGGCATCACCATCTCAGAACCCTCAAAATTGGGGAATGAACAATGGACTAAAGTAGACTTATAATTATTCTACTCTAGAATTATTATTATTCTAGCAATGGAAGAACTCTTAGCATTGGTATAAAGGCAGTAGCCACCAGAGGTTCTGAGGGATGGGAGAGGGAAGAATAGGTGTAATATGGAGCATACCATCTTTAATTCTCCTCTGTCTCTTTTGTCTGAGGCAGGTACAAACAATCGCTGCCTTAGAGCTATGTATCCAGCTTTTTGAAGTAGCTAATCAAAAGCAGTGTTCAACAAGTAGTACTGCCCTGTGTCTTGGGGAAATAGGTCTTTTAATCCCACATTGGAACTGGCAAGCAGCCCCAATTTTCCAGGGTAGAGTACGTCACTGCTGCCTGCTGTGAGGTTGGGGGAGGGATGATGGTAGCCTCTGCAAGGAAAATATAATTCACTTGCATTTACCCAGTATACTAGCCTCTTCCTCCTGCTCTTTGATGCCACAGTGTTCTACTAGTTACTGGGATCTCAAAATAGTTGATTCACACAATTCCTGCCTGTTTAATAATTGTTCTATTGAAGGAGTGACTCCTAGAGCTTCCTGCTCTGCCATTTTCCCACAATCTTCTATCTCACATATTTTTAGTTATATTTAACTACAGATTATTATTTTTACAATAGAATACTTGTAGAAAAGAAAGGAAAGAAATTTTCACTTATTAGTTCACCACCAAGAAAAATCTTACAGGAAATTTTTGGTGCTTATTCCTCCAGTTGTTTGTTCCCATTCTCTCTCTCTCTCTCTCTCTCTCTCTCTCTCTCTCTCTCTCTCTCTCTCTCTCCCTCTCCCTCTCCCTCTCCCTCTCCCTCTCCCTCTCCCTCTCCCTCTCCCTCTCCCTCTCCCTCTTCCTGTGTCTATCTATATCTCTGTCTTCACACAATACAATGAGAAACTTATTGTTCTAGTATACAATATGTTAACACATTAGTTTTATTAAACATCCTGTATGAAAGTTTAATATGATGAATCCCAAATAGTTTGATTTAGCCTTAGATAAAAATTGTAATTGAATTTGTGAACACAAAGATTTTAAAAAATCTAGAGCATTGGCTTGTCCTCGACATTTATAATACTTTCAAAGCAATTATCAAAGAATGGAAGGAATCATGTCTTTCAGCCTAGTGGTTTGAATGTTGTTTGAATTACTGCTGTGTGTTCTTTGAATTTTGAGATCATGAGGCAGTGTTTATGTACTGTTCATTCGCTTGCTGAAGATAAATTTTTCCCCAGTGGCATTTTTCCCATTAAATGCAGATATTTACTTTTATCTTCTATTCAATGTAATCATTTGTGGGGGGGGGAGGCAACTATGAATATGAAAAAACTTTATCTATTGGTCATGGAAAATTTTATTTATTGATTAAATGTTTGTTATTGGAAACTGAATTTGTTAGAAAGTTTGTTGTAGAAAACATATGCAGCTATCTAATTTTCAATGTGAAGGTTAACACACTATCTATGATGATCTTTAATCTACAACTCAATCTTTTGATACTTGATTTCACTGTCATTAAGACTCCTTGTCTTGATTTCCTACTAGAGATATGCTGAAGAAAATTACATATTGATGTTAACATTAAATTTAAAGACAAAGGAAGTATTATTCTCTCTGCCATTTTAACTATGTGTAAAAATATGAATATTTTTTCAGGTATTAATGTCTCCTGGAGCTGGATATATAATTATTTCTAATTCTTTGCTAAATGATACACTGTGATGAATAACCATGAAGATATATTTTTATTAATACTCTTGATTGTTTTCTTAAAATACACTTCTTAAAGTAGAATTCTTGATCAAAGTGTATACATAGCTTACAGAATTCAGTATGTTATATATTTCTATAATTTCAATAGCAATCTGAAATCATATAACTTATAGTATATGTGCAATTTTACATCATTCAGAAAATAATTTTAAAATATATTTATGATTACATTATAAAAAGTATTATCTCACTGTTGAATTAATTAGAATTTATACCTGTTTATTTTTTTATTTGTGTTATTTCTGATATAATTTGATATAATTCTTTTTTATGTTTTTTGCTTGTTTTCTAATTTGAGCTTACATTTTTTATGTTTGCAAAAACATTTCAAATATTAAGCATACCATCTTATATGCCAATCATAGATATCATACTTTTTTTCATAATTTTAACTTACCTTTTATATTTGTTTGGAACACTGAAAAATTCAAGCTTTTATTCTTTTTTTATGGATAAATCTAGATTTATGTTTCTCCTTTTATGCTTTTGTGTTCTAAGGAAGACGTTCAATTAATGTTATATGCTTTTTCTGTGTTTCATTCCTGAAGGAGAACTTATCTTTAATTTGGGTATGAGGAAGGGAAGAAAGAGTATATATCATACCATTAGAATGATTTTATAATATTGAACAAAATTGTTGCAAACTCACACTTCATTAAGGACTCAAATTAATATATTATATACTAAATTTAATTTCTATTTTAAAATTCTATTTGAAACAATAAAACATATAAAGCAGAAATATAAAAAGAGAAAGAGAAACACATTAGAACACTCCATGTATTCTAAAACTCAGATGATATGGTACCAGTGCAAAATTGTCAAATAGATAAAAAGAACACATAACCATGTCTAGAAACAGATTGACACATATGTTGAAGGAGAGAAGAAGGTCTTTTTAATAAATGATTCTGATGCTATTGTATATCCACATGGCTAAAATTAATATTGACCCCTGCTTTACATCGTAAAGAAAAAATCCATTCCAGAAGAATGGCAGATAAAAAAGAGAAAAATAAAAACAATAAGATTTTAGAAGAAAATATGAGAATATCTTCATGATGATGGTGTAAGAAAATGTTTCTTAAATAAGAAGCAAAATTGCTACCCTTTAATGAAAACATAATAAATTTTACAGCTTTAAAGGCAAGTTCAGTTTGTCAAAATTACTTGAGAATTACAAAGATGTTTTTACCTTTTCTGTATGTAGGTTTACTTCACAGAAAAGTTTACTAAAAAAGGCTACAGCAATATAATTAAGGAATATCTATAAGCTGTTACCAGGAATTGCAGCCATAGAGAGTTGGTCCAGAGTGTGCTTCTGAGGACACATTCTGGAGCTCAGCTGCCTAGTTGGTCATCTCTGATTCCGAGGAAGTCATTTAAGCTTTCTGTGTCTCAGTTTCTTCATCTGCACTTTTGGTAGGTTGTTGGGCTAAAAATACAGCTCCTAAAGATTTCCATGCCCAAATCCCCAGAGCCTGTTAATGTTAATTGTATGCCAAGGAGACTTTGCAAGATTTTGAGATGTGTAAAATTATCATGGCTTATCCAGGGGTCCAATGTAATCACAAGTCCTTACACTAGGAAGGCAAGAGAAGTCAGAGTCATAAAAAGGCCATGTAACAACAAAAGCAGGTATTGGAGTGATGCATCTTGGAAATGGAGGAAGGGGCCACAAGCCAAGGAATGCAGGGCCCATTAGGAGCTGGAAAATATGAGGAAACAAATGCCACGAGGACCTCCAGGAGGAACCAGGCATGGCAATGCATTGATTTTAGCCCAGTGAAACTGATTTCAAATTTCTGTGCCCTGAAAACTTTAAGAGAATTAATTTGAGTTCTGTTCAGTCACTAAATCTTTGGTAATTTGTTAAGCAGGAAATATTAATACCTTCCCTGCAGAGCAGCTGAGAGGATCAATTACCTTACAAATGTCCTGTGCTTGGGACATAACCTGCCCTTGTGCATGCACACATTTGAGGTTGGCTCATTTTAATAATAATGGCAAACAATTATTCATGATACACTGCCAGTATGAGAGATAAGACTATTCAATTGTCTTTTCAATTTCTGTGGATGCTTTCACAATTTAAATTTGTGTATTTACAAATTTTCTACAATGAATGTAAATTGCTTTAGGATCCAGAAATATTTTAACATTTTTAATAGTGGTAACATTTTTGAAGTAATTTAAGGGAATGTTTTAAGAGAGATTGCCTGGGATCTCAGATTTGTAATTGAACCAAAAAGAAAAGAGACTCTCACTGCAGTATCACTCTTATTAGCAAAACTTGAAAAACACTCTGAAGGTTAAGTGTCGGGAAAGTCACACAATTTGTGGTTTCTCCAGGCAATGTGCTACATCTATTAAATATTGCAGAATAATCAGAAAGTTGAAAATTTAAATAATAGCATACATTGAATTAAGATGTAGTAAAAAAATAATATTGTGAAAGCAGAATGAAACCTAGTTATAAAACTCTTTTAAAAAGTGATATTATTTATGTTAATGTAAAAATGTCTAAAAGGGAAAATCCCAAAACTGTTAGTTTTGGAATTCTGAAGTATGGATAATTTTTCTTTCCATACTTGCATTTAATATCTAAATATTCAACAATCATAAGTTGTTACTAATGGAATCAGGAAACATTTATAAACAAGTACAATTTGTGAAGCTTATTATCACTTGTCTAATTTTGGATTAAGTCTTATTACTTTTCCTGACAAGTTGATGAAATAATTTCATGTGCATGAGAAATTCTTTGACTGACATGGGTTAACATTTCTCTGTCATCAAAGAGCCAAAGTGTTTCTGGGAACTTTTTGATGAAGTCATGAAGGCTTTTAGTAGAAACTTTTTTTTCCTTCGGAGAGATATGGGACTTAGATAATTAAAAATGCCTACAAAATCAAATCCTGCAATTGATCAAGGACTAAAAACACGCTCCTCCAGGACTGAGGCAATGGAGGCCATCACAGCCCTTGGGGAGCATCATCCTTTAAGTTTGTCATCATCAAAACACACATGCTGAACTCAGCTGCATCTGCTGCTCTTCAGGAAAGCCAACAGGTTATGTAAGTTGTACAAGGTGAAATTTTGAGTTCTTGTATGAAAAAAAGCAACCTGGTGCTTCAGTATTTGCAGACCTTAGGAAAGAAATGAAAATGATAAGGCTTTAATTCAGTGAGAAGTCTCTAAGAGAAGGACTTTACTGGAAATAGAGTTTCTTCTTGAAAGGAGTATCATATATCCTTTACTCTGTTCTGTTGAGAAAGCAAAATTTATTTTCTAGGGTGTGTGTGCATGTGTGTGTATCACGTAAAATAACTTAATATTTATTGTTATTATATTTAAGTTAATATTTAGACACAAAGATACAAATTAGGATATTCTTGTTTGCACATGTTATGGTATCTGAACCCGACAGCAATTCTATTAATTAGACTGTGTAAAAATTCTATATCTCCACTTTTTTGTATGGAAGAAAAAGATTCAGAGATTTTAGGTGGCTTACAAAGTATTTTGGAAGACACAGAAGAAACAGAAAACAAGTAATGACTAACTTCATACCTTCAGGATTTTCCTCAAGATGGCATTGTGCTCCATCAATAATATTTTTTCAAGAAATTCCAATTTAAAGATAATGATTATTACTTTTTCCTCTTAAAATTAGAGGGCTATTACATATGGCAATGTTTTTCCATCTTTTCCCTTCCCTTCTCTTCCCTTCCCTTGTCCTTCCCTTCTCTTCCTTTCTTTAAAATGGATTTCAGGGACCCTAAATGAGGAAAGTGAGGATAAGTGAGATATGGTTGATAGAACTCAAGCATAACAGAGAAAAAGATGTATAATCCTGCTTCCTCAGTGCAGCATAGCTCACCATTTTGGAGGTTAAATGCCCACTGGAGAAGGGGATTCTTGCCTCTATATAGTGTAGACATTTGTAATGTGAAACTCACATTAAGTCTTTGGCCATTTGTTCCTGGATGATCACCATTCAAATTTATTGCCTTCTATTGACCTAATAATTGTTTTTTGTTTGCTTGTTTGTTGTGCATAAGCCCAATCCATGCCTATGCCATCTGTTTCCTATGAAAGTACACTGTTGATTTTGTTACAGAAAGTTTCTGCTAGGCATCTTTATGCCTGAGTTTCTTTGAGTCAATGTCTGCAGGGAGGTGTGCCACGGAGACTGAATTTTTGTTTGTCTTTCTATCCAATCCACCGAGTCAACAGTGTAGATTAAACTATGCACCAAGAAATGCAACATCCACTATTGATTTCATTCTCCAGTGGTAATTCTTCATTATAGTCAAATGAAAACCCATTTCTACCCTACTCTGTTCACATTATCACAATACTTGGAAATGAACTGTCAATTTTTTTGATCTGGGGTAGGCTCAGGTCCAACCCCAATGTATCCAGCACTCACAGTCATGAACCTTATCACCACCACTGTCGCCAAATTGTTTTCACTTTTGCTCCTTGCATAAAATATATTTCATTCATTCACTATAGAATCACATGCCTCCTATTCTCCAATCAATTGTGGAAATTCCCAGAGTTTAATTTCCATCACCACTTTTCCAAAACTTACTTCTTGATTTCCCTTTGAGACATACTGGGATATCAGTAGATGGCTTTCATTCTGTTGTGCACATATGTGTTTTCTTTGTTTCTACCTTAAACATTTCTCTTACTACATGATGAATTTCACATTATTTCATTTGCCATTTTGTTTTCTTTCTCAGTTGAATTTTTGAAGCAGTTTATCTGTGATCTCTACTTTCTAAGTACTTAGATATCTGAGAGGTCCTCTGTACTGCCTTCTTTTTTGGATAGATGCAACATTCTTGGGTCACAAGTTTTTTTTAGAATGTCTAGATGTTGCTACATTATCTTTTTAAATTTACTAAAGGTTTTATTGAAAAATATTGGGAATTCTTTATTCTGTCTTTATACTCAGAAAATTATTTTCTGCTCTAAGAAAGTTAGTCTCTTAAATTTTTGTCTACATATTTATCAATTAATCATTACAATTAAGTTGATCTGCCTTTTATTGTGGCCAGAGATGTGACGTTTATTTGTAAAGTTTCAAAAGTGGAGAATTGATTTGCCCAAATTCTTGAGCAATTGAAATCACCCAAAAAGGGTCAAGTCTTTGATAGAAGCATGGACAGTTCAAGAAAGGTAGCAGAAGGGACTGTGTGGAAATTTTCTCCTGATTCCTTCAATCTTACCAGGAAAATAAGAAACAAGGTTATTAAACTTGAGCGTGACAATAGGGAGGAGTTGGAGGCTTTTATGAAAGAGTTGAAAAAGTGAAATTTTCATCTAGGATGGTGAGCATGTTAATGGATTAGGACCATAGTAAAATTGCCTGGCAGCAATTGGGCCCACCTGATGTTAGGAGTTACAAGTCTGATGTAGCACCTGTACGGCTGACTTTTGGCTTTCTCCAGCCTCTGTCAACTGTAGATACAGGAGCAGAGGAGGCAGAGAGATTGATTTATCTAGGGCTGTGATTTAGCTGAGGGAATAAGCAAAGGGAAAGGGAGTCTATGTAAGAGATGCATTATAATTGCTGAATATGGCATTTCAATTGGCTAAGCTGGGAAGTGAGAACCTCAGGGATAGAGATAGAGAGAGACAAATTTGTAAGATCAATGTGTTGGAAGACTTAGTTGAGAGGAAGGAGTGCTGCAATTGGAGCACTGGAGAGAGGAAAGTGCAAAACTAAAAGGAGGTAGTCAGCAAATGGGATGCATGTAACCAAATGATAACTCTTGCTCTTTGGATGTTTTCCTTTCTCATGTTCTTTAGAATTTTATTATGCATATATGGTATACTCATCCACTAGTAGTCATTTATAATTATGTTAAAGAGAAGATAAAACCAAAAATAAAATGATATTTCTTCCTTACCCTCCCTCATCAGCAAATAAACCATTGGGTTCAGCACACTGTCTACTCATATCTTTCTTCAGCTGAGTTGAGAGCCCCATTTCTTTATTGATGAGGGTGCATTCTGCTTTGGGCATGTATTTTGGTATACTGTGTGTGTGTTTAATACTGTGACCATATGTCATATTGTCTTGGAGTGTGTTTCCTGGGACACTGCCCTGCCCTGCCTCTCCAGCTCCAGCTCCCACCCTGGAGATGACCATTTCATACTGCTCCCTGGAGAATGTGACTCTGTGCTTTGGCAGATAGATTTTTTTCATCTGCTGTGCTTTCCATTCCCTTCTTTCTTATGAAGCAGCATCTCCCAGATTTTACTTCCAGGTTTATCATGCATGCCAAGAGCCCTCCCCACACAAACTCTTCTGTTTTGGTTGAGAATGTTGTTCTCTGGGCACTGGGGCAAAAAAATCCACATAGAGTGACCCAGTTATCTAAGTAAGTCTTTCTTGAATGGCCATGGTAATTTTTCTCCAGATCTTTTCTGAATTATTATTGATGCCTCTGAATTCAGGGTTAATGTAGGGATATCTCAGGAATAACTGCTCTACCTCTATAGTAACCTTATCAACCTTGGGCTGAAATTCCTTTCCTTGGCGAATTAAATTAGATCTCCTTGCAATCTTCTTAAAGATGACTTGTCTGTTCATAAAATCTTCTATTCATTTTATATTTTTTCCATGATTTCATTTGAATTTTGAGGTGAAAACAAAGAATGTAAGGATATTCAACCTACTGCCTTGATCCATTTTCCTTATTAATAAATTCAAGATGAATGCTAATCAATGAGCTATAGAGATTATACAGCACAAGTGGATACAATTATATTTGAATGGTCTTGTTATAGAAAAATGCTATTTCATCTGAACAATTTTTAAAAAATTAATTGGGCATTTTAAAATGTATTCATGACCATAAAATACAGGAAAAAAATTTCTAGCTTCATTACCAAGGTGATCGTGGTAACACTATTATACCAAGTGCCAGTCTGGTATGGATGGATATTTGACAGCATCTGATATCCCTGGAGAGTGCATACATTTGTATCTCAGATTTTAGCATCCCATAGAAGAAACCTGATCCTTAGCTAGTAGCTGATTTCATATTGTGGAACAGGGATAAACCACCACTCACCAGTAACATTTAGTTGTTGCCAGAAAGCAAGGACATTTTCAAAAATATTTAAGATAATTCTTAAAGGATAAAGGAAACACCACAGAAACTACTATTGGCTAGGCTGAGACATTTTGAAATATCAAACAGGAAATAATAATGGCTAATTGCAATGATTCCTGTCTTTAAATTTATGAGTTAATAGTAATACTCAAAGAGATGTGAGTTAAAATAAAGTGTAGCAAGAAGTTGCAAAGGAAAATATGGATGAACCTAAAGTACATTTGATTTTTAAATTGACATTCAAATGTTGAATAGAGTTAACATATCTAGGGGTTTTGTCTACATTAACTGTTCTTTTTAGGAATGATAGATATGCCTTTATCTATGCAACTAGGGAAGAAGAGATAACAGATATCCATGAGTAAGAGATTGAATTCCCCCCCCCAAAAAATAAATAAATAAAAATGAAAGAGAGAGAGAGAGAGAGAGAGAGAGAGAGAGAGAGAGAGAGAGAGGAATGTACTAATAAAAGGAAATCATGAGATCCCACTGATACCACAAAGTAACCCAGTAGAAAAGAGTCCAATAGTTTGTTACAAAGTGACAGATTGGCTAAATTAAAAGAAATTAAAATTTAGAGACTCCACACATTATCTACATGGAGAAAAAACCTCAGGGCAACCTTCCCATATATAATGATGTGACAATATATTGTAATAAATTAAATGTAAATATAGGAAAAATTTCATCTGATCACCATTTGATGATCAAAATATGGAGGTTTCAAGAAAAGATTTGGGCTTGCAAAATCTCATTAAAATTGTAACTTAATTTGGATATAAAGAATGTAAAGCCTGAGAAATGTTGTGGATTAATTAATCCAGCAACTAGCATGGACTAGAAAATAATGCTGATATCTGAAAGCTTCATTGGTCTGAGAGAGTTATAATTTTCTTTGAAAGATTGCTAAAATCATAATAGATTATAAAATCTTTATGGAGATCATGAAAATATCAATAAAACTCCCAAAATATTTTAAATAGTTTAAGTGGAAGTGTGAAAACAATTTTCCTGATCATTTGTGTTTAAACATATTTACATCATTTGGGAAAAATTATCAAATTGTACTAAAGTCTTCATGACATAGTTAAAGGAATTTGACTAAAATATTGACTAATGTATAAATATTTGTCAATCTCATTTAAAATTGTTTAGAATTATTCCTTGTATAAGTAGTGTTTAAATATTTAGAAAACTAATGCTTCATGTATTCATATATTTAAGATATTGAATGTTGAAGAAGTACAAGTAGTAGTATCCTCGTTTGCTAAAATGCCCTTTGAAGGTCAAAGATATGGCAATAACCCTACCACTGATGGTTAGTTTTGCAAAATCTCATCAGAGAAGAATTCAGGCAATATATGCACATGCACTATATGGTACTAACAACACAAAATATTACAAGTATGAACTATGCAAGTAAAAATAAGGAAAAACTATTAATGATTATACATGGGTTTGACATCCTTGTAATCCTCTGCAGGAAATATTTTAAATTCTGTTATATGACAATGACAACTTTCACTGAGAATATAGATACAGCATTACCAATGAGGAATCAAATTCATGTTCTAATATATCATCTCTTTTCAGCGCAAATTCATTCCTGATGCTAGAAATAAACTGATAGCTAGCATTCCTTCCAATTGCAAGTAAAAATTGCCATGTTAACTACTTATGAATGATATATATTTATAATGTGTGTATATATATACATATACATAAATATGTGTATTATATATATGAAATTAAGGAAAATTTTCACATGTGGTGTATGCATATGAGAACAAATGTTTATAAATTAAATACAGCTTCCTTTTGTCATCCAGATAAAGTCATTCCAAACAATCATCCAAATATGTGGCTCACCAATCAAACCCTGGGTGGTAACTTTTTCCTGTTGGGAATCTTCAGCCAAACCTCACACCCTAGCCTGCTCTGCTCACTCATCTTTGGTTTATTTTTGATGGCTGTGACTGGGAATATCATCTTGATCCTTCTGATCCACACTGACCCCTGCCTGCATACTCCCATGTACTTCTTTATCAACCAGCTCTCCCTCATGGACCTGATGTATATTTCTGTGACTGTTCCCAAAATGCTGGTGAACCAGCTGGCCAAAGTAAGGACCATCTCAGTCCTTGGGTGTGGGACCCAGATGTTCTTCTATTTACTGTTGGGAGGGGCAGAGTGCTGCCTTTTGGGGGCCATGGCCTATGACCGGTATGTGGCCATCTGTCATCCTCTCCGCTACTCTGTCCTCATGAACTACAGGGTCTGTCTCCTCCTGGCATCTGGCTGCTGGTGTGTTGGCTCCGTAGATGGTGTCATGCTCACTCCCACCACCATGTCCTTCCCCTTCTGCCGATCCAGAGAGATCCGTCACTTCTTCTGTGAGGTCCCTGCCATGCTGAAGCTCTCTTGCTTGAATACCTCACTATATGAGATTCTTATGTATTTTTGTTGTGTCATCATGCTCCTTATCCCCGTGATAATCATTTCAGGCTCCTACTACTTCATCATACTCACCATCCATAGGATGAAATCAACAGATGGCCGGAAGAAAGCCTTTGCCACCTGTTCCTCCCACATTACAGTTGTCATCCTCTTCTATGGAGCCACCATCTACAATTACATGCTCCCCAGCTCCTACCACACCCCTGAAAAAGACATGATGGTGTCTCTCTTCTACACCATCCTTACACCTGTGTTGAATCCTATCATCTACAGCTTCAGAAATAAAGATGTCACAGGGGCTCTGAAGAAATTGCTGAGAGCAGGGAAAGTTTCATACTAATGCATGAAATGATTCAAGTAATTCCTCTTTCATTTATTGCCTCCCTCTTCACTTTATGTGCCATTTTAACAAACAACCAGTGTGTCCAGGTGATGTCTGACTTCCTGAGTTGGCCTTGAGGGGATTTCAGACTAATTTTTCTAGCTCACATACTCAATTTCTCATGTTTGAGATTATTTTCACATTTCTCCCTTTTCTCATAGCATTCATCTCTATTCCAGCCCCTTGCATCAATGTCTGTTTGTAGATTAATGTTAAGAAATGTGAAAATAAATCTGCGTGCATGACCCTTGAGCACTTATGCATCACAGTAAATGTTTACATTATCATGGGCTTGGTGATAATTATGAAATAATGAAAAGCACTTTCTTATTGGTTACTGAGCACTCACTCTATGCTAAACACTTTTCATTCACTACCTCATTTGATCCTCTGTGGGGGAAACTAAGTTCACTCTCAGTTTACAGGTAAGAAAACCACCCTGCAGCCTTGCTGTGATTCATCTGCCAGATGCACAGGGTTCTCCAGGGCTAGTAGGCAATTCATCCACAGGGCATCTGCCTTCAGAACTTGTGTATTAGGACCCGCATGTTGAAAATGGCAAGAACTCTAAGCTTGGGACAAACTTAAAACGTTCAGAATCTCCTCCAACACAAATTTACAACTGGGATTCTTCTTCCACTGAAATTTCAGGAATGTGCTCTGAATTACACTCCATTTTTCTATGAGAACAGCCTCTAAATCGTTTCCAATATTACAGCAGGCAATGAGCTATCTAGAAGCACATTTCTTTGCAATAGAATTGTGTTGATTTATAGATGTTTCTTATGTTCTCCCTGTTTAAGCCAATCTTTGTATACAAAATTATCTCAAATAAACATTTTATATAGCTCTATGGTTAGGACTTTATTCATTTACTTAACCAGTTATAACAATAAGACAGTTATGCGCTTGCCATACACCAAACACCACATGTAGGAAAACTTTAATTCTCACAGACCATTTATTATCAGTCTTATTCTACAGCTTTTGTAACTGATTCAATGTGTTTGAGAAGTTTGCACAGGATTATGCTTCCTTTTGATTCTAATAGGGTTTCAAACTCAGGCAGGCAGATTCTGGAATCCCTGACCCTAACCAGTGTACTGTGCTTCCTCTTGTGGGTCTATGGCCTTTTCCACATTAAAAGGTTTCTCATGGGATGCATTTAAACACTTACTCCATTCCAACATATGCTGGGCACGTGGAAGTTACAACAGTGGACACCACCAGGTATTCCTGTCCTTAAGGAAACAATAAGGAAATATTGAACTGTTTGAAGGGAGGTGGGCAGGGAAGCAGTATCATTTATGCATATTTTCATGATTATCTGGATGCTGTTTAGAGAAATACTCACATCCTGGCCCCCCAAAAAACAATCAAACTTATCTTTTTTAAAAAATAATTTAAAAAAAATTTAAAAGATAGTTAGATTACAAAATTGTTACACAAAATTTGTAGGGATTCCCATATGCTCCATCTTCCACACCTCCCACAACCTCCCACATAAACATTTTTCACTAGTGTGACACATCACCTGCAATGGATATACACATCCTGGGGCTTTGCCACTAAGTATGGACCATATTGGGTCTACCACATTGTAGACCCAACTCTCTCCCACACAGTTCTGCATGTTATGTCCTGATTCAATATGGCCTATAACTGTAGGTGTGCAATGTCACTTAGGATAATTACCAAATCCTGAAAAAGCCTCTGTATTACAACTGCTTTTCCCTCTCCCTGCCCCCAAAGTGTCCAGTGGCTACTGGCTCCACATTAATGTTGTAATTTCTTCCATTACTTGAATCGCAATATGTCTATAACAGAACACCAGTAAGTCCACTCTAGTCCATAGCTCTCCCCCCAGTCTTGTGGAGTCTGGGATAGTGATGTCCACTCCACCTCTAAGTGAAAGGGGACTTATATCCCATGGATAAGATGGAAGGGATTATCCTGCCTGCAGCTGCAGACTCTCTCCATTCCCTGTGATGGCCATTGTCCATCATCATCACCCCACCACATGTCCTGGGTAAGTCCATTGAGTGTAGAGTAGGAGTTGCTGCTGCATTGAGATTCTGGGCCCAGATGGCACACGGGCAGGCCAAAGACTCCAGTCTCTGAAAGTACACCTACAAACTCCAGCACCACATATAGGTGTGAATAGAAAGGACTGATGGACCTTGCACAGGGAGGACATATTTGAATCCAACTCTGTCACTCTCAGGAGTACAGATTCCAAAGTAGGGCCCACTGATAAGGTGCCACACTCTGGAGCTATCAGCCCTGATAAAGGACATGGGTGTCTTCAGAGCCCTCAGGAGCCCCTCTATTTGGGGTGATATCCCCATTGGAAGCCTATGAGGTCCTAATGAGGTGTGCATAAGTGTTACCTCAGGGATGACCTCCTGACTCAATCTGAAGTCTCTTAGCCATATGAAATCATTTGTCTTTACATTTTCCCCCTTTTATTCAAGGTCTTTTTCCAGTCATATTGCCAGTTGGCACTAGGTAGTAATCCCTCATTGCCAGTGAGGCTCATCCCCGGGAGTCATGTCCCATGCTGGGAAGAAGGTAATGCATTCATATGATGAGTTTGGCTTAGGGAGAAGCCACATTTGAGCAAAAAAGAGACTCTCAGGTGGCAACCCTTAGTAACCCCATAAGAATAGGTTAAGTTTCAGTTTCAAGAGCAGAGACTCATGAGGCTAGTCATCAATAACAAAAGCCCATCAGTGGATGATCTTCCTTAACCAGACACTTCCCCTGCACTTGGGGGACTGTTGTTGCTCCCTTGGAGAATGTAGCAGAGCTCTCGAGACTCAGAATTCAGTATTCTCTCATTTATTGAGTGATTCTCCACCAACTGTGACCATGCCCTGTGAGCACTTGAACAATTTTATATATCTTTTATGTATGTTCAGTTGAAATTCCTCCCATGAACCCCCATCCCTGACACCACCCACTAACGATCTTATCCCACCCCAGTTGTAACCCTTCTGTGATCCAAAGCCTCTTTAAAGATGAAGCCAATATAATAGCCAAATAGATTTAATAGGAAAATGAAATAATAATTATAAGATTAAATGTAAGAGATAAAATACATGAAAAGTTAAAAAAAATCTAAAAATAAAATAAAATTAAAGGATTGGGATATTTAAAAAATGGGAAAAAGAAATTTAAAAAAATTTATTTGACATTTTGAGTTTTATCACTGCAATATCAGGTGTCCAGTTTTTACCATGGCATCTTCCCCCTCTCACTCCACAGTGACTCACCATTTTTCATTTAATTTTCAAAGAAGTTTTAGGTCACAGCAAAGTCACATACAGAATACAAGAGACTCTCATATACCCAAACTCCTCTCCCTTTCCCCACCCCATATTAAAACCTTTTTGTATGTGGATGGTAGCATCGTTATAACTGTTATACAGTAGCAACATAGCTACTAAACCTTATCAATGGTTTACAATATGCTTTACATTTTAGACCGTACAATTTTATACATTTTGATATTTAGCATGTCCTGTGTCCATCAATGTAAGGTAATGAAAAACTTTTCCACTTACCACTAAATACTCCCTGTTTGATCTATTCTGTTCCTCCCTCCCCATCCCCCTGGGGCCCATAACTACCCCCTGACTTGACTTATTGGGTGACAAGATTCATTGTTACATGCAACAAGAGATACTGACACACTGGTTTGTCCTCCCCTATTAAGAACCACCCTTGCTCATACGCCCACCTGTCTGCTTCTGGACAAATTTATTTCTCCTGAAGATGGGAATTCAACTCCTTCCTGTTCATTGTGTGGGTCTCCACCCACCGATAAAACACATTTTGACAGAATGAACACTCACACACTCCCTAGAAGCCTGCTCCAGATGCGCTCTGTCCCGAATGCATCCCCAACCAACACCCTAAACCAGTGACACTTCCTTGTCATATTGCCATAAGAGCATTCCCATCTCTGCACTTTCAACCTCATACCCACAAATCCCAAGTGTTCACCTGGTCCCTCTCCCATCTATCCCCCCAGTATCCTGGGTATTCTAACCCACCCTTCCCAATCAACCCACCTGTCAACCCTGTACCACCAAACCCAAAAATATCACTACCCACCTGTCCTATCCCTTCAAAGCACAACTGCACTCTATCACTTTACCATAGATTATGTCCATATGGGTGATTGGTCACAACTTTCTCTTCTCTTCTCTTTCTTGTAAATGTATCTTTCAGACAATGGTTCTTGGAGACAGCTCAATTTCCTTAATTCAGATCAGTGAGGTCATGTACTGTTCATTCTTCAATGCCTGGCTTGCTTCACTCAACATAAGGTCTTCAAGATTTTCATCCATGTTATCCCATGGGTTAGGACTTTATTCCTTCTAACAGCTGTGTAATATTCCATTGTATGTATGTAACACATTTTGATTATCCATTCATCTGTTGATGGGTACCTGGGTTGACTCCAAATTTTGGCAATTGTGAACAATGCTGCTGTAAACATTGGTGTGCATATACATGTTTGTGTCTTTGCTTTCAATTCTTCTGGGTATATACCCAGCAGTGGATTCGCTGGATCATACAGAATATCTATAGTTAGTTTTTTGAGGAACTGTCAAACTCTCCTCCACAGTGGCTGGACCATTCCACAATCCCACCAGCATTGGATAAGGGTTTCCATTCCTCCACATCCTCTCCAACACTTATAGTCTGCTGTTTTTTTTAAATAGCCACCATTCTAATGGGTGTAAGATGGTATCTCATTGTAGTTTTGATTTGCAATTCCCTAATAGTTAGCGATATCAAGCTTTTATTTCATGTGCTTTTTAGCCATTTGTATTTCTTCCTTGGAGAAGTGTCTTTTCAGGTCACTTGCCCATTTTCTTATCTTAACTTACAAATCATGCATGAGCTGAATCTTGCCTCCATCTCCCACTGCCTCTCATGTCACTTTTCCTCTCCCATCTACTCTCTACTTCCAGGATGGAACCCAAATCAAAGGTTTTCACATAACTTTACCTCTCCCTAGAATGATCTTTTCCTAGAAATTTGTTTGACTGTCTCCTCTCCCTTTATTCCCCAACTCATTCCCTTATTCATTTATTCATCCATTTATCAAATATTTATTTTACACCTACTTTGTGCTAAGCATTATTTTACACACTGAATAAGAACTAAAGAGCACAACAAACAAAATTCTCTCTGACTTCTCAATGTTTAAAGGCTATAAACAGAAATAATAAAACTAAGAGGAAATGGACTTTTCACAGGTACAATGTGTCAGGAAATATTGTAGAGTGATGTCTTGGAGTGTGAGCACTATATTTTTTATATATGGTCAGGATGTCCTTTGAGCAAAGAATTGTAAGATGCAAATTGGTGAGCCATGCTAATACTGTTGGAAATGCCTTACATCCACAGGAGAGAGCTCAGGCAGAGACTGCAGAAGGGTGTCTTCCCTTTGTGTATTTGGAAATTGAGCACACCACTGTGACTCTTGTGATGAGAGAAATAGGAGAACCCAATAAGTTTTCATCAAAGACTGTTCTTTCTTTTTCTTACTTTGTGGCCAGTAGTAGGTGGAAAAGAAAACCACTTGTGGGTCCAGAAATCAGGTGAGCATTTTGGGATGAGAAAGAGGTATGGCTCAACAACTTATATATACTAATGGAAGGAAACCAAGCAATAAAGAATGATGTCTAGGATAAGGTAGAGCTCTGTAGTCATGGTGAGATAATAGGCAGGGGACAAGAATTCCATAAAGTACACTGAGGTGGTTAGAGAATGAATGGAAGTGTATGCATACAGAGATAGCAAGTCACTAGAACAGAACATATTAAGGTGCCGCTTTGTTTCCGGGCCTGAGGGTGATCAGCCCTGCTGCAGCCCGGGGAGCGACACGAGCTAGTTGTGGGCCATCCAGCGTGCACTCCGGAACGGCGGGGGGGGTGAAGAAGTTGTCAGGAGAGCGCAGGCCCGGCTCCCTGGTCTTCACGGAGGTTAAGGAGAAGTTGTCACAGGGTCGCCGTTTGGTGCCCTGTGGTCTCCCTGACAGTACTAAATGAAGAGACACCACTCACTTGCTTGCTGGAAGGTAAGACCTTTATTCAGGGAGAGCTGCGCAGTTTTATAGGCAGAGTTGGGCGGGGGTGAGCGTGTTGTCTTCTGATAGGGCGAAGCTGTTGCTGGGCGTGGGGGGAAGATTTGGGAGGGAGGGGGGAGGCTAGAGGAGAAGGCCAACATGTCCAAATAAGGTTATGGCTGTTGAGGGAATGCTGTGATAGGCTGAGAGAAATGGGGAAGTTGGGTCCAGGAAGAAGGTGGGGCGTAGTGCCCCGCAAACGCCTGAGGCAAGGTTTGGCTTGGGTAAGCATTACCTCATTAAGGGAAAGGAACTACTTAGCACAAATCATGTCTTGGTAAGTACTAAAATCAGTCTATTGAATGTAGTGAGGATGAGACTTGTGATGGTTAATTTCACATGTCCACCTGGCTAGGTTATGGTGTCCAGTTGTTTGGTCAAACAAGTACAATCCTGATTGTTACTATGAGGGTATCTTGTAGATATATATATTTTTTATATATATAGTTTTTATTTTTTCTAAAAGATATTTAGATTACATAAAATGTTACATAAAAAATATAAGGGATCCCCATATGCCCTACTCTGCACACCTCCCACTTTTCCCCACTTTAACAACTTTGTTCATTAGTGTGGTAAAATCGTTGCAATTGATGAACACATTTTGGAGCATTGTAGATGGTTTAAAATCATTAGTCAGTTGATTGCATTTATGGATGATTTTATCTACAATGAATAGATAGAGATTGCCTTCCATAATGAGAAGTGTCACTTTATCCAATCATTTAGAGGACTTACAGGGAGAACTGAGGATTTCAGTAGTCAGAAAGAAGAATTTCTATCTCTACTCAAGCCGGTTTGCTTCTCTGTAGGATTTCAACACCACATTTCTTGGAGTTTCCAACTTCCAGCTTGCCTTATGGAATTTGGACATGTCACTCTCCATAGTTGTATAAGGCAATTCCTACAATATATCTCTTAATATTTACATATATGCACTTATATGCATCTATATGTGCATAGATACACACATACATATAAAATATACTGTCATTTTTCTTTCTCTGGAGAACCCTGACTAATGCAAATTTTGGCACCATAATGGGGCTTTTTGAATTGGTTCTCTAATCTGATTATATTATAAGGCACTAATGACTCTATTTGCAATGATCAAAAGGGCACTGATAACCCAGGCACAAATTGACAATAGAGATATGAAAAATATCACCATTGTTTACTGTTACTCAAATGTTTATAAGAGACAAGTCTCTGGGTGACAGTGTTTTTGATACCTTTGCAGAATTTTGCAAAATTAAAAATTTAATAATGTAGGCTGGTGATTCTTAAATATGCTGGATTAAGTTCTAAAGAAAAGGTTAAGCTTAAGGCTTCAACTTTCCAGCTTAACTGCCTCTTAAAGGACATAAAAATTTCTTTGTGTGCCCTGCAAGAAATTTTTATATCTTGTAGCTGAAGACTTGAGATTACTGACAACCAGATATATAATCTCATTATACCAGTAGTTGAATTATAATGCAAATTGAATTCCCAAACTTGCAGAGTGTCTGCTGGTAAAGGGCATTGACTGGGTAGGAATGATGTCTTGAAAATTGGAATGCAGACATATGAGTTGATAATGATGATGATGGGAAAATTGAATGCCTATATTCTGCTGAGTCTTCTTTGCCAGGTAAGGAACTGTCTGCTGCTCTGAGGAATCAACTCTCACACCACTATCTGAAAAGATTAACCCTGCTTTTCCTGATAAACTGCAATTGCCTGTCATGAATAAACAGCCCTTACAACTCCCTCCAAAGACATTATCCCTGTTCCACCAGGTGAAATTGCAATGAAATACCTTGAAGCATTTCACTTGCTTATTCCTCTCATGTGCCACCCCCACTACCTTCTTTTTCTTCCAGACCTATACTAGACTGAAATGCCAAAAGTCAATCAGATAAACAGACAGCCAAGATCCCTCTATTCCCAAAGTTGAAACAGTTTACATGGCAGTGTTTCCAGTGGAGTATTATAAACCTAACCATGTGGTGACTAACTGCAGCTATGGCTCCAGTCATGATTTCATGGTTGAACAAATCAATCCATCCCCTGGTACCTGGTAGGCAGCTATTCATAAGGCAAAATTTTTTTCCTTGTTATCCATTATTAAAGACCACCAAAACAGTTTGTATTCAGCTGGCAAGACCAGCATTGCTTGTTCAGTGTCCTTCAGGGTTATATTAGTTCTCCAGCCCTGTGTCAAAGTCTAGTCAGCAGGGACCTTGATCGCCTTTGCCTTCCACAAGACACCTCACTGGCCCATTGTACTAATGACATTATGCTGATTGGATTTAGTGAATAAGTCATAACAACTACTCAAGAATTATTGATAATGTATTTGTGTGTCAAAGGTGGGAGATAAATCCAAAACAACAACAACAACAACAACAACAACAACAAAAAAAAAAAAACCTCAAGGGGCTTCCATGTCTGTGAAATTGTAGGCATTCAGTGGTGTGTCACATGTTGAGATATCTTTTCTAAAGTTAAGGATGAGCTATCACATCTAGCCTCACCTACACACAAACAAGGTGCACAGTGTCTAATTGGCCTTTTTGATTATGGAGGCAAAGTATTCCTTACTTGGGTGTGCTACACCAGGCTTTTTACCAAATCACTTAAAAGTTGTTGCTTTTGAATGGGGACTGGAACAACAGGTTCAGGCTTCCACACAAGCTGCTCTGACATCAGGTCCACATATCCAGCAGATCCAATGAGGCTGGAAGTGTCACTGGAAAAATAGAAGTGTTCTCTAGAGACTTTGACAGCTCTTCATAGGAAATGACGGTAGAGACACTTAGGATTTTGAAGCAAAGCCATGCCACCCTTTTCTGATAACTACTCTGATTTTGGAAGCTGATTTTGCCTTGCTGCTTAGTAGAGACAGAACACTTGCCCATGGGACATCAAGTTATCATGAGACTTGAGTTATCCACTGTGACCTGGATGTTGTCTGAATACCATGTGATAAAGTTTTGTGTGCATATCAGAACTGAATCACCCAATGGAAGTGGCATATATAAAATCAGATTCAAGGATGCCTTGAAAGCACAAGTAAGTAACAGGTGGAAATGACCCAAATGTCCATGGACCCACTCTTGTCACTTTTTGTTCTCTTATGGCCTCTTGGGGAGTTATTTCCAATCAGTTGGCTGAGTAAGATTATACTCAGTCTTAATTTATAGACGGTACTCCATCATATATAGCTACCTCCCTACAGTGGACAGAAACAGCTACAGTCCCTTTCCACGATATCCTTGAAAGACACTGCATAGATCTTAGAGTGTTGTACCTGGTTGTTCGTGTTGCTTTGAAGAAATGCCCACGGTACATTTCTATACCTATTCATGGGGTGTGGTGGATAGTTTCACTGGGTGACCCAGAACTTGTGATGAACATGATTGGAAAATTGTTGGCAAAGAGGTCAGGAGAGAAGTATGTGAATAAATCTGAGTGAATGGAAAAAACTAAAATATTTTGATCTTTGAGTTTTATAATAAGATGTGAATGCTTATTTAGGGTGACTTCAGTAGAGGGTGATTTTAGTAATCAACTGGATAAGATGGTCTGTTCTGTGGATACCAGTCTACCTCTTTCTCCAGCCACTCCTGAAAATACATGATAAGTTCATGAACAAAGTAGCCATGGTGGTAGGGATGGATGTTATTCATGGGCTCAGCAACATGGAATTCATCTCACAAATAATGACCTGGCTACAGACACTGCTGAGAGCCCAATCTACCAGCAGCAGAAATCAACACTCAGTCCCCAATATGGAAGCATTTCCCAAGGCGATCATCCCACTAACTGGTTGGAGATGGATTATATTGGACCACTTCCATCTTGGAAGGGACAACATTTTGTTCTTACTGGAATAGACACTTACTCGACTTTTTACATTTTTTTTTTATTTTAAAGAAGCTTTAAGTTACATAAATGTTACATTGAAAATGTAGGAGATTCCCATATACCTCACCCACCCCCATCTCACACTTTTCCCACTAACAACATCATTTCATTAGTGTGTTATATTTGTTACAACTGGTGAACACATATTGGAGAATTGCTACTCAGAATGGTCAATAGTTTACATTATTGTTTACATTTTGCACTGCACAATTTTATAGGTTTTGACAAAATGTGTAATGGCCTTTATCCATCATAGCAATGTCATGCATAACAATTACAAAGTCCCCAAAATGCACCATGTTACATCTATTCATCCCTCTCTCTCCCCTAAGAAACTCTGGTGATGATTGCCTTAATATCAATATTACAAGTTCTTCCATTCCTAGAATAATAATGTCTATAATATCCATAGTTGCATTTCTCCCTTATGTTTGTTCATTCCTCAATCGATTTTTAAATTTTTTTATTTTAAAAAATATTTTAGATACATAAATATTACATAAAAATATAGGGGATTCCAATATGCCCCACTCCCTACAACTCACACACTTTCTCAAGTTAACAACATCTTTCATTTGTGTGGTACATTTGTTACAATTTATGAATACACATTGGAGCATTGTCATTAAACATGGATTATAGTTTACATTACACTTCACACTCTGTCTGGCACAATTTTGTAAGTTATGACAAATTATATAATGGTCTGTATCCATCACTGCAACATCATTCAGGACTATTCCAATATCCCCAAAATGCCCCCATATTACACTTGTTTTTCCATCACCCCATCTCAGAAACTCTGGTGACCACTACCTTTACATCAATGATAAAAGTTTTTCCCCCTGCTAGAATAACAATAAGTTTAAAATACGATAACTGTAAGTCTACTCTGGTCCGTTGTTCATTCCCCAACCCTGAGGATGCTGGGATGGTGATGCCCACTCTGCCTCTAATTGAGAGGCGGTTAAATCCCATGGGGCTGATGGAAGAGTCTTATTTACTTGCATTTGCAGACTCTCTCTGTTTCTTGGGATGCATGTTGTGAATCATCATCTCCTTGTTATTTGTCCTGGGTGAGTTTAATGAACTGGTGAATAGATGTTGCAACATGGCTGAAATTCAGGGTCCAACTGGCACAGGAACAGCCCAATGATTTAAGTCTCTTGGACATACACCTATCAAGTCTAGTGAAGAGTATAGGTTCAAATAGAAGTTAGGTGTAGGGAAACTAAAAATGAGCTCAACTCTATCACACTGGGGAGTGAAAATTTTTAAAGTAGGGCCTGTTAACAAGCAGGGAGCCAAACTCTTGAGCAGTCTGCCATGCCTATAGTGTCTGGATGTCTCTAGAGCCCTCAGGAGCCCCACTATATGAGGCAATATTTACTGTGGTAGTCAATGTGATCTTCGTGAGAAATGCATAACCATAACCTCTGGAATGACATTTTGATACACTTTGAAATCTCTTAGCCATAAAAACTCATTTGTATTTACCCTTTCCCCCTTTTGGGCAAGGTCTTTTTCCAGGTGCATTGCTAACTGGTGCCTGGTAATAATTCCTGGTAATAAGGAGGCTTATCCCAGGGAGTCAGGTCTCATGCTGGGGGGACAGGGGAAGTAATGCATTTATATGCTGAGTTTGGCCTTAAAAAAAGGCCACATTTAAGCAACAAGGAGGCTTTCAGGAGGTAACTCTTAGCCAAAAAGATGGATAACTTAGAGGAAATGGACAAATTCCTAGAAAAACACAAGCTGCCTAAACTGATGAAAGGAGAAATTCATGAACTCAACAGAGCAATCACAAGTAATGTGATTAAATTCATCATCAAAAACTTCCCAACTAAGAAGAGCCCAGGACCAGATGACTTCATAGGTGAATTCTACCAAACATTCTGGGAAGAACTAACACTGATCTTGTTTAAACTCTTCCAAAAAATAGATGTGGAGGGAATATGGCTTAACACATTCTATGAGGCCAAAATCACCCTAATACCAAAGCCACAGAAAGATTCCACAAGAAAGGAAAATTACAGACCAGTCACTCTAATGAGCTTAGATCCTAAAATCCTCAACAAATTACTTGATAATCATATTCAACAATACATCAAGTGAATTATATGCCATGACCAAGTGGGTTTCATCCCTGGTGTGCAAGGATGTTTCAACATAAGAAAATCAATGTAATATACCACATAAACAAAAGAAAAAAATCAGATTGTCATCTCTATAGATGCAGAAGAAGTATTTGAGAAAATACAGCTACTTTTCCTGATAAAAAACACTTCAAACAGTAGGAATAGAGGGCAACTTCTTCAACATGATAAAAGTATATATGAAAAGGGTATTTATGAAAATCCCACAGCTAACATCATACTCAATGGTGAAATACTAAAGGCTTTGCCTCTAAGATCTGGAAAAAGACAAGGATGCCCACTGTCACTGCTCTTATTTAACATTGTGTTAGAAGTACTTGCTTGAGGACTTAGGCAAGAAAAAGGTATATAAGTCATCCAAGTTGGAAAGAAAGAAGTAAAACTATCACTAGTTGCAGGTGACATGCATACATAGAAAGCACTGAGAAATCTACAAGAAAGCTTTTAGAGCTTACAAATGAGTTCAGTAAAATGGCAGGTTATAAGATCAATGTGCAAAAACCAGGAGTATTCCTGTACACCAATAATGAGAAATCTGCATATATAGTCAACAGATATTCGACAAGGTCACCAAGCCCTTTCAACTGGGAAAGAATGGCCTCCTCAACAAATGGTGCTTGGAGAATTGGATATCCATATCCAAAAAAGAGAGAGGAACACCATCTCACAGCTTTTACAAAATTAAAACTCGATGTAGAAAAATCTAAATATAAAGCCAAGACTATAAAGACCTTGGAAGACAATATACGGAAACATTTACAGTTTGTATTAAGAAATAGTTTCATTGAAATGTCTTTTTAAAAAACAATTTATTGAAGTATATCATTCATACATGAACATACATAACTTATAAGTGTTTAGTAAACATTGTGAACTTACAAAACAAACATGTATAACATCATACATGGCTCCCACACATCACACCCCCACAAACACCCTGCATTGTTGTGAAACGTTTGTTAACAAATCATGAAAGAGCATCATCAAAGTATTACCACTAACTATAGTCCATATCTTCCTCCCCTATATATTTTTTAAGGAATTATTTATTCATTTATTTACTTTTATTCATTTTTACTTCCTCCCTCCCCCATTTTTGCTCTTTCTGTGTCCATTCACTGGGCAACTCTCTGTGTCTGTTTCCTGCCCTCTCTTCCCATCCTTCTTCTCCTGTCTCCACTGGAATTTGATCCTCAGAATCTCCAATGTGGCAGAGAGGCATCCTACTCCCTGTGCCACATTAGTTCCTGATTTTTCAGTGCATATCATCTTGGCTCTCCCTTGTGTCTCTCTCCTGTTATGTCATTATTTTGCTGAGCAGCTCATGTGGCCTGATGGTGCACCTGTGCCCAGGACCTGGCAGCACATCTGTTCGGAGGGCCTGGTGTCTCACCCATTCATGGAGCCTTGCAGCACACCCATGCATGAAGCCTGGCAGCTCACACACTCGTGGGGCCTGGTGGTGCAACCACGCATGGGGCCTGATGATGCACCCACAGATGGGGTCTGGTGGCTCACGCACCATCTGTATTTTTCTTTTTTCAGTTTTTACTGGGAGTTCCTGGTGACTGAACCCAGGTCCCTCTTTATGGGAGACACTCACCCAACCACCTGAGCCACATCTGTCCCCTTGCTATATCTCTTAAGGTTGAATTAAGATACCCCAAGTTACAGTCTTTTCCCATAGAGGATGGTCATATAATAAATCAGACTTAGTTTATCACCAGCATTCTAAAAACCAGACCTAGAGAGAAAAACTAGTTTGCAGACATATGCATGGTTTCTAATATAGCGAATGTTTAGCCTGCCCTGATTACCACAAAATTAGGTCAGTGAGAATATTTGCATCATAGAACTGTCTTGATTGCAGTTGTAGATACACTCTGTTTTTTGGAATGGGCATTGCCCATCATTACCCTTTTGTTAGTTGTCCCAGGTGAAACTGATGAACTGTAGAATAGGTGTTGGGTGCAACTCTGGGAGATTCAGTGTTCAACCAGCAAATGAACAGCGAGAAGATTTGTCTCTGGGAGATGGATTTAATGTGTACAGTGTAAATTACAGGTTCAAATAAAAGTGGCAGAAGAAACATATATAGGAAAATTATAAATGAATGTAACTCCAATACATTGGGGGAATATGTTATCATATATTCCAAGATAAGGCCCACTGACAGGGTGCTAAATTCCTGGGCTTCTGTGCCCTATCTTTTGTGACTAGATGTCTCTAGGGTCCTCACAAGCCCCTCCCGGTTTGAGGCACTGCTTACTCTAGATGTCAGTGAGATCCTCCTAAGATGTGCACTTACTCTTGATACAGATTTGCCTTCCTTGCATGCAATTCATCTACCAAAAATTTCATCTTTATAAAGAAAGTAAAAACAAAAATATAATTTAAAAAATACCATATGTGGACTTACAGAATGCCTTAACCATCGTAATGTTATTCCTCAAAACATTACTTCTGTTCACAGAATGAACTACACAGCTAATTGAATGGCATGGAGCCCATGCTCATGTAATTTACAGTTCTCACCATGTTCTTATTTATTGTTAACAGCTGGATTGATGGAATTATGGAATGAAACTTTTGGTGGTTTGGCATTGTTTATGAATTCCAAAAATAGATATTGGATGATGTTTGTAAACTGTTCTGTACCTGGGCATGATTAAATTATGATTAGGGCTTTGATTGGGTCACATCACTAGGACATTGAGTCTCCAGCCCCTTGCTGGGTGGGGACTCACAGATAAAACTACATGGCAGAGCAGAGGAGTGAGTTGGAATACTGATGCTGAATTTTGAGCTGGAGCCTGGGAAGTAAACACAAAGGAGAAGAACAAAGAGGAATAGAGATGTCTCCTTAGACATGGCAGAATCACTGGGGAGAGAGATAGAACTGTTCACCTCATAGTCTACAGCTGGCCTTGCAGAGAGAGCAAAGCAGTTGAGCCCAGAGAGAAATGGAGCCATGGGAATAGAGGAACCCAAGAAGGAACCTTCACAGACATTGGTAACCATCTTGCTCCAACACATGGCAATAGACTTTGGTGAGGGAAATCACTTACACTTTATGTCCTGGTAACTGTAAGCT
The DNA here is from genome assembly GCA_026826555.1 of Tolypeutes matacus. NCBI lineage: Eukaryota > Metazoa > Chordata > Mammalia > Cingulata > Chlamyphoridae > Tolypeutes > Tolypeutes matacus. Next base: position 948,688 of record JAKSZT010053854.1, on the reverse strand, counting down.
TCTACCCCAAATAAATATCCTTTATAAAAGCCAACAGATTTCTGGTATTTTGCATCAGAACCCCTTTGGCTGGCTAATACAGAATTTGGTACTGGAGAGTGCTTTGCAATTATCAAAAAGCAGGAAGGGTTTTATAAATGAGTAAGAGGTGTTTTTTTTTGGACGAATTGTGAGATTCTTCATAGAAAATACTCACAGTGCTTTGGAGAGACTGTTGATAGTAGTATGAAATCTAAAAAGACTATGAGGCCTTAAAAGTAAATGATGCAACTATTATTGGAAAATGGACGAAAGGTGATCCATGCTTCAAAGTTGCAGAGAACTTAGCAAGAATAACTCATGGTGTTCTATGGAAGGCAGAATTTGAAAATGGTGAGCCTGGGCATGTAGCTGAACAACTTTCCAAAGTAAACTCAGAGAATGCAGCTTGGCTTCTCCTTGCAACTTATAGCAAAAAGCTAGATCAGTGAGATAAGCTGAGGTCTGAATTGTTGGGCACAACAATTTTCTAGGAAAGTTTTGTGGAAATTCTTACCGTCTGATGGCTTGACCACAGATTCTTGCATGCTAAACCAACAATATTTTTGAAAGAGTTGTATGAACAAAGCCATTGTAAGCTTGGTTTAAAAGGGACATGGACAAGAGAGATTTAAGGAGAAAAAGGTTTAAGAGGAAAACTATGGAAGCTGAAATCTGGAATTAAGACATCAGCTTGAACCAAGAGAGGAACCCCCTCCCCCATGTGTACAGAGAGGGTGAGTTTTCCATAACAGTTGAAGAATATGGCTGTTCTGACCCAATGTTTGGAGAGAGTTTTGCTGCCCCAGGGTACAGGGAGGGTGGAGCACATTTCTCAAGGATTAGGGCAGTCAAGGCAAAACCCCATAGGTCTGAGAGATGTGTACCTGTCCCCCATATTAGGGAAAGCCAGGTGGTCAACTCCTTGCTCTGAGAGAGTTGAGCCTGTATGCCAAAAGGGTAGGGAGGATGTTGACTTCACTTCACTGTATTACAGGGGCTAAGACTCTAACCCAAAGATTGGTTATGTTGTGGCAATAACCCCAACATCCTTGGAGGGTGATGTCCGGGGCTTGGTTGACACTCAGATGCTTGATGAGGGTGGAACCAAAAAAAATGACTATTGGACAAGTCTCTGGAAAGAGTGGGTCCCCATATGGCACCAGGGAAAAGAAAACATCATCTTAGGAATGATTCTCAGACTTTGACATCTTATGAAGTATGTCTTGGCAGTTTACTAAACTGTAGAGGACCCATGACTCATATTTCTCTCCCAGTTTTTCCTTATGATAATGGAAATGTTTATCCTTTGTCTGTCCATTTGTGTATTGCAGCAGATAAATGATTTTGTAATTTGAAGAGGTCTACAGCCCGGAGGGACTTTGCCTCATGACAAACTGTATTTCTTTAAATTGATTGTTAAATGATTCTGTCCTGATTTAAGGTTTGTTAAAACATTGTACTGTCTTTTTGGAATTCAGAGGGTGGAGTGTGGCAGTTTGGCATTGTTTATGGAATTCCACAGATAGATATTAGATTATGTTTGTAAACTGGTCTGTACCTAGTTGTGATTAAATTATGACTAAGATTTTGATTGGGTCATGTCAGTATGACACAGATAAAACTACATGCCAAAGCAGAGGAGTGAGTTGGACTTTAGATGTTTAGTTTTGAGCTGGAGCTCTGGAAGTGAACTCACAGGAGAAGTGAACCCATAGGAGAAGAACACAGAGAAATGGAGATGACACCTTAGACATGGCAGAAGTCCCGGGGAGAGAGACAGACCATTCACCTGAGAGTCTACAGCTGGCCTTGTGGAGAGAGCACAGCAGCTGTGCCCAGAGAGAACCAGAGCTCTGGGATAAAAGAATCCAAGAAGTCTGAACTCTTGGACATATTTTGAATCAGCACCCCCTTTGGGTTGCTTTAAAAAAAAACAATTTTATTGATACATATTAATAAAGCATATATTTCATCCACAGTGTACAATCAATGGTATTTCATATAATCACATAGTTGTGTGTTCATTACTTCAATATTATTAGAGCATTTTCATTATTTCAGTAATAATAATAATAAACAAAAAATGACAAACAAGAAAATTCCTCAACTCTCAATCTCTCTATGCTTCCCCCACTGTACATAGTTGCTATTTCTGGCTATTCTATCCAAAATTTGAATTCACAGGTCCAAGAGTCAAAGTTTGGAAATGAATGTGTCAAAATCATCCCTAGTGATCAACTAAAAAAAAGTTGCTTCCTGCTCCTACAGCAATATCTTTTCATAGTCTACAGTTCTTATTTGCAAAAGTAGCAGTGCTTCAACAAAGAGACACAATGATTCCATTGAATTGGAAGATAAGAATTCCACCTGAGCCAGACTGTTTTTCCTGAGGAATTCTACATCACTTTTATCAGAGTTTCCAACTTGCAGCCTGACATACAAAATTCAGATATTTTAACCTCCATGGTTGTGTGAGCCAATTATTATAATGTCTCTAAATATTATATATACATATTTATATATATAACCTGTAGATTTGGTTTCTCTGGAGAAATCTAATACAAGTGCCTGCCATCCTTCTAATTTGAGTTTGAGGTTACTGGCATAATGAGTTCAAACTGAAGTTGGTTGAGAATTAAAAAGGTGATCAAATTTGATGCAGGGTCTCCCTGGCACTGAGGGATTATTACCAAGTGCCAACTTGCAATGCATCTGGAAAAAGACCTTGACCAAAAGGGTGAAATGGTAAATACAAATGAGTTTTTATGGCTAAGACATTTTGAAGTGAGTCATGAGGTCATTCCAGAGGTTACACTTATGTATGTCTCAGCAAAATCTCATTGACTGCTACAGTAAACAGTGCCTCAAATAGCAGGGTTTCTGAAGGCTCTAGAGACATCAAGACACTACAGGCAGAGCAAACCACATAGGAATTCAGCACCCTATTAGTGGGCTTTACTTTGGAATTTATATTCCCCAGGGTAACAGAGTTAGACTTATTTATAGGTTCTCTACACATGGCTCTCTGTCCCTTTTATTTGAACCTATAATTAGTACTATAATAGATAAATATATGTCACAGAGATTTTACTCTTTGGTCCATCCATGTGCCTGTATAGCCCTGGATTTCAGCAGAGTTGCAACATCTACTCTCCACTTCATTGGACTCACCCAGGACAACCAACAAGGAGATGATGATTGATAACACCCTTTCCAAGCAACAGAGAGCATCTGCAACTGCAAGAAAGCTTCATCCATCTGCCTCATGGCATCTAAGCTCCCTCTCAATTAGAAGCACAGTGGGCATCACCATCCCCAAATCCTCAAGATTGGGAAATGAACAATGGACAAAAGTAGACTTATTATCATTCTAGCAATGGAAGAACTCTTATAATTGATATTAAGGCAGTGGACACCAGAGGTTCTGAGGGATGAGAGAGGGAAGAATAGTTGTTATATGGAGGCATTTCTGAGACACTGGAGTTGTTCTGCATGACATTGCAGTGAAAGATACAGGCCATTGTATATTTTTTCAAAACCTACAAAATTGTGCAGGACAGAGTGCAAACTATAATGTAAACTATAGTCCATGGTTAGTAGCAATGCTTTAATATGTGTTTATCAATTGTTACAAATGTATCACACTAATGAAGGATGTTGTTACTGTGGGAAATTGTGTGGGTGGGGGGAGATGAGGAGAATATGGGAATCCCTTATATTTTTTATGTAACATTTATGTGATCTAAAGCTGCTTTAAAAAATAATTTTTGAAAAATTTGAGGCAGGGAGGAGGACAGCACATTCAAAACTATGACATGGAATGTCTTTCAGTAGATCATGTAGGAAAAGATTCAGAGAAAACATTTTTCTTTGAAAAATATTTTCCCTCTAACAGTTGAAATAATTGGGATCATTTTCATTAGTATATTTAAAAATATTTAATGTAGGATACCTGTTTTCACATACTGGCTCAACTTCTGAAAAATATTTTAGCTCAGCTTTGTAACATGCCAGCATAATGAATAAAATTATGATCACTATAGGGAGAATCTATGATGCAAGATAAGTAAAGCTCAGCCCATAGACCTTATGTTACAGGTCATGAAGAAGCTATAATGTTATAAAAGCTATAATATTGCAGAACTCATGAGAGTATTAAAATGGTATTAAAATGCCAAGAGGATATTCCTATTCCAAGTAAGAAAATGATGAGACAACTTTTGTGTGTGCAAGTGAGTGCGTCAGGAAATGAATTTTACCTTATGACTTCCAAATTGGAGGGCACTAGAGGGCATGCTAAGGAATGAATTAATCAGTTAAAAATGGTTTTAAAGAAAATGCAAGCGGCTCTAGAATAAGGTACAATTATATTTGCATGAGATAAAAATTTAAAGGACCAAGACGTTACCAAATGTGGAAATACAATTGTGGGAATGTTCTTTTGAACAATAATGGCAGGAGGGTAACTGGTGCAAGGTGGCAGTGGTGGAGGGATGTGTGGGAAAGAGTGCACCTGGGGCATACTTTTATGGAACATGAATATGTTCAAGTCGTTACGGGGTGAAGACAAGCACAATAAACAACAAAATATTAAACTTCCGTTCTGTGGAGTACTACCTCAGTCTCAAATAGACGGCCAAGTATCTTTCAAGTACATAGAGAGTGTCTAATAAAAGAAAACAGATCAATATGGCAAAACCTCAATATTAATGCATAAAACTATGAACATTATTCTTTAAAAAGTGAAACAATGTTTACCAAAGGTTCTGAGAGGAGGGGGAGGGAAGAATAAGTAGAACATAGGGAGTTTTTAGGGCATTGGTATTGTTTTGCATGACTGCAATGATGGATACAGGCCATTATACATTTTGTTAAAACCTATAAAATTGTATGGTGCAAAGTGTAACCTGTAATGTAAACTTTTGACCATGCTTAATAACAATGCTTCAATATTTTGTCATCAACTGTAACAAATGTACAATACTCAGTAAGGTGTTATTAATAGGGGAATGTGAGAGGGGGAGAGGCTTGGGTATATGGGAATGCCCTACATGTTCAATGTGACTTTTTTGTAACCCAAAGTTTCCTTGAAAATAAAATAAAAAATAAGACACTGGGGGAATACACAGGAAAAATTGTAATTATACACAAACAATAACAGATTTTAGGCTGATGAAAGGCACAATGCAAGACATTTTCTGGCTTTGCTTTTTGGCTGGTTTTGGATTACAGAAAAGTTACAACAATGGCAGGGGAGGATCACTGGTGCAGGGTGTCAGAAGCAGGGGGATGTGTGGGGAAGGATGTACCTGGGGCATGCCCTTATGGAATATGAATATGTTCATATGGTCATGGGATATTATCTCAGTGGGTGGAGACCCACACAATAACCAACAGAATATTAAATTCCCATCCTGGGTTGTCCTGCTATATTAATAGAGTGGCAAGAATCTGTAATACATACACAATATGTATTGAAAGAAGACAGACCAATACACCAGTCCCTTGATATTAAAGCTTTTACTTAAAAACTTTATCCTTGTAAAACTGAAACAATCTAGTAATATATGTTGCCTAACAGTTAACTTCTGAAATTCTCCTTGTTACTCAAATGTGGCCTGTGTCTAAGCTAAATTCACTGCCTTCCCCCTGGCTGGGACATGACTCCCAGGAGTGAACCTCTCTAGCTCTGAGGGATTACTACAAACACTGAGTAGCAATGCATTTGGAAATAGATCTGAACAAAAGTGGAAATATTAAATGTAAAAAAGTTTTTACACCTAAGAGATTTCAAAGTGAGTTGGGACATCATTCCACAGGTTTTGTTTATGCACATCTCAGAAGGATCTCATTAATTGTCACAGTAAACAATGCTTCAATCTGGGGTGCTTCTGTGAGCTCTAGAGATGTCTTGACACCATAAGCAAGGCATAACACACCAGTAAATTGATGCTCCATCAGTAGGCCTTACTTTGAAGTATATGTCAACCTGTTTCACCAATGTAACAGAGTTAGACTCATTTAAAATTCTCAGAATTGTGGGAACATAGTCATCTGGTTAGGCAGATAAGGCTCAGCTTTCACTAAAACAATGGAGAAAGAGGCAAAGTCTGTCTTGGGGACCTGCTTTGGGGTACAGCTGACCAGGACAGTGCTTTAAAACATCCAGGACAGTGAGGGACAGAGAAACAAAGAAGCCAAAACAACTAATTGTGAGTTATTAAACCTTCTAGCTGCCAGGAAAGTCTCCCTTCCTCTACCCCTAAAATATTAAGTGAGGGTAAAACTTTTTAAAAATATTAAGTGAGGTAAAAGCACCATTTGTTGAAGAGGTCATTCTCTCCCAACTGAGTGGGCTTGGTGGCCTTTTCAAATATCAGATGACTGTATATGCGAGGATCTATATCGGAACTCTCAATTCAGTTCCATTGGTCAGTATGTATATCCTTGTGCCAATACCATGCAGTTTTGACCACTGTAGCTTTGTAGTATGTTTTAAAGTCAGGTGGTGTGATACCTCCAACTTCATTTTTCTTTTTCAATATATCTTTGGTGAAACGGGCCTCTTACCCTTCCAAATAAATTTTGTAGTTATTTTTTCCACTTCATTAAAAAACACAGTGTTGATTTTTATTGGGATTGCATTAAATATGTAGATTAGCTTGAGTAAGATAGGCATTTTGATTATGTTTAGTCTTCCTATCCATGAACAGGGAATATTCCTCCATTCATTTGAGTTTTCTTTGATTTCTGTATATAAGTCCTTTACATCTTAGTTAAATTTATTCCTAGGTATTGGGTTCTTTTAGTTACTATTATAAATGGTATTTTTTTCTTGATTTCCTCCTCAGATTACTTGTTATTGGTGTACAGAAATACTACTGATTTTTGAGCATCGACCTTGTAGCCTGCGACTTTACTGAACTCCTTTATAAGTTCTAGAAGCTTTGTTGTAGATTACTCAGGGCTTTCTGTGTACAGTATTATGTGGTCTGCAAATAGTGGGATTTTTACTTCTTCCTTTCCTATTAGGATGCCTTTTATATCTTTTTCTTGCCTCAGTGCCCGAGGAAGTACTTTTAAGACAATGTTAAATAGGAGCTGTGATAGTGGGCATCCTTGTCTTGTTCCTGACATTAGAAGGAAAGCTTTTAGAATTTCACCATTGAAGATGATGTTAGCTGTGGGTTTTTCATAAATACCCTTTATCATGTTCAGAAAGTTTCCTTCTATTCTTATCTTTTGCAGTGTTTTTATCAGGAAAGAGTGTGGTATTTTGTCAAATGCTTTTTCTGCCACTATAGAGATTATCATGTGATTTTTTTTTCTTTCAATCTGTTTATGTGGTGTATTACCCTGATTGTTTTTCTTATGCTGAACCATCCTTGCATATCCAGGATGAAACCCACTTGGTCATGGTGTGTAATTCTTTGATATGTTGTTGAATTTGATTAGCAAGTATTTTGTTGAGGATTTTATCATCTAGGTCCATTAGAGAGATTGGTCTGTAATTTCCTTTCTTGTGGCATCTTTGTTTGGCTTTGGTAATAGGGTAATTTTGACACCATAGAATGAGTAAGGCAATGTTCCTTCTATTTCTATTTTTTGGAAGACCTTAAGCAGGATTGCTGTTAGCTCTTTCTGGAATGTTTGGCAGAATTCACTTGTGAAGCCATCTGGTCCTGAGCTCTTCTTAGTTGGGAAGTTTTTGATGACTGAGTCTATGAGTTTACTTGTAATTGGACTGAGTTCATCAATTTCTTCTTTTGTTGATATGCTTGTGAGTTTCTAGGAATTTGTCCATTTCCTCTAAATTATCATTCTTGTTGGCATGTAATTTTTCAAGTTATCCTCTTATGATACTCTTTATTTCTATGGGATCAGTGGTGATATCCCCTTCTTCATTTATTATTTTGTGTACTTGCATCTGCTCTCTCTTTTTCTTTGTTAGTCTGTCTAAGAGTTTTTCAATTTTATTGTTATTCTCACAGAACCAGCTTCTGGTTTTGTTTATTTTTTCTAGTGCTTTCTTATTTTCTATTTCATTTAATTATGCTTTAATCTTTGTTATTTCCTTCTTTTTACAACTTTTATTTTGCTAGTTTGTTGTTTTCCAATTTCTCTAGGTGTGCAGTTAGGTCCTTAATTTTAGCTCTTTCTTCTTTTTTGATATTTGCATTTATGGCTATCAATTTCACCTTCAGTACTGTTTTGCCTGCATCCCATAGTTTTTGATATGTTGTGTTGTCATTTTCATTCATTTCAAGGTAGTTACTAACATCCTTTGAGATTTCCTTCTTGACCCACTGTTTGTCTAAGAGTGTATTTTTTAACTCCCAAATCTTTGTGCCTATTCTACTTCTCTTGCCCTTAGTGATTTCCAATTTCATTCCATTGTGGTCAGAGAAATTACTTTGTATAATCTCCATCTTTCAGAATTTGTTGAGAGTTGTTTTGTGACCTAGCATGTGGTCTATATTGGAATATGATCCATGTGCATTTGAGATGAATGTATATCCCACTGTATTTGGGTGAAGTGTTCTTTATATGTCTATTAGGTACAGATCTTCTAATGTATTATTCAGATTCTCTGTTTGTTTATTGATTCTCTGTCAAGATGTTCTGTCTAATGGTGATAATGGTGAACTAAAGTCCCCGACTATAATTGTAGAGGCATTTATGTCTCCACTTAGTCTTTCCACTGTTTGCCTCATGTAGTTTGAGGTGCCCTGATTAAGTGCATAAAGGTTTATGAATGTTCATTCTTCTTGAAAGATTACCCCTTTTACTAGTATATAGTGTCCGTCTTTGTTTCTAACAATAGTTTTTTTTTTAAAAACCAGGAAGCAATGCAGAACACCGAACAAATAATCAAAGCTATCCTAACAAATATCATGGACCAACTTAAAGAACTGAAAGAAGAGATTAAGGCTATAAAGAAGACACTGGGAGAACATACTGAAGAAATAGCTAACACGCCTAAAAAGGTAATGGATATGATGGAGAACAAAGGCACAAGTCAAGAAATGAAAAAGACGCTGGGACTCACATGGCAGCAGATTTGAACAGGCAGAGGAAAGATTAGTGATATGGAAAACAATACAGTTGAAATCAAAGAGATTGTAGACCAGACAGGCAAAAAGATAGAAAAAATCCAGCATGGTCACATGGAATTAACCAATAATACAAAAGGTAAAATCATACGCATTATGGGGATCCCAGAATGAGAAGAGAAGGGAAAGGGAACAGAAGGAGTGTTGAAGGAAGTTATGGCTGAAAACTTCCCAACTCTATTGAGAGAGATGGGTGTGCAGATCCAGGAAGCACAGCACACCCCAAATAGTATAAATCCCAACAGGCCAACTCCAAGACATATACTTGTCAAAATGTCCAATGCTCAAGACAAAGAGAAAATACTCAAGGCAGCAAGAGAAATGAGAACCATCACATACAGGGAAGCACAATAAGATTAAGTGCTGATTTCTCAGCTGAAAATATGGAGGCAAGATGACAGTGGTATGACATAGTCAAAACACTAAAAGAAAAAAACTTCCACCCACGAATTCTCTATGCAGAAGAATTGGCATTCAAAAATGATGGAGAGTTCAAAATATTCACAGTTAAACAGCAATTAAGAGAGTATGTCAATAAGAAAGCAGCACTTCAAGAAATACTAAAGGAATCCCGACAAGTTGAAAGGAAAAAACAAAGGAGAGAGAGTTGAAGGAGAGTTTAAAAACAACTGAAAAGTCAAAAAGAGAAGCAAAACAACATATGACATACATTAACCCAGAGAAAAAACTGCTGAAGTAAGAAATTCGTTACAAGTAATAACACTGAAATTCAATGGATTAAATTCACCAATCAAAAGACACAGATTGGCAGAATGGATAAGAAAATATGATCCATCTATATGCTGTCTACAAGAAACCCACCTTCGACCCAGGGATTCAAGGAGGCTGAAAGTGAATGGCTGGACAACCATTTTACAAGCAAACAATAACCAAAAAACGGCAGGAGTAGCTATTTTAATATCAGACAAAATAGACTTTAAATGCAAAATTATTGTAAGAGGCAAAGATGGACAGTACATTTAGTAAAAGGAGTAATCTCTCAAGAAGAGAGAACAATCATCAACATTTACGCACCTAATCGACATGCCTCAAAATAAGTGTGGCAAACTCTGGAAAAACTAAGAAGAGAAATAAATGCCTCTACAATTATAGCAGGGGACTTCAACACATCACTATCATCATTATACAGAACATCTGGGCAGAGAAACAATAAAGAACTAAGGCACTCAACAATACATTACAAGATTTGGAGTTAATAGATATATACAGAACACTACACCCAAATACAGCAGGATTTACATTCTTCTTGAGTGCACATGGAACATGCTCCAAAATAGACCACATGCTAGGCCACAAAACAACCCTCAATGAATTCAGAAAGATTGAGATTATACAAAGTAATTTCTCTGACCAAAACGGAATGAAGTTGGAAATCACTAAGGGCCAGAGAAACAGGTTAGGCACAAGGATATGTAAGTTAAACAACACACTCTTAGACAAACAGTGGGTCAAAGAGGAAATTTCAAAAGAAATCTGTAACTACCTTGAAACTAATGAAAATGAAAACACAACATATCAAAACCTATGGGATGCAGCGAAAGCAGTCCTGAGAGGGAAGTTCATAGCCATAAATTCATATATAAAAAAGAAGAAAGAGCTAAAATTGAAGACCTAACTGCACACTTGGAGGAATTGGAAAAACAACAACAAACTAAACTTAAAGGAAGTAGAAAGCAGGAAATAACCAAGATTAGAGCAGAACTAAATGAAATAGATAATAAGAAAGCACTGGAAACAATAAACAAAACTAAAAATAGATGAACTCAACAGCCCGATTACAAGTAAAGAGATAGACTCTGTCATTAAAAACCTCCCAACTAAGAAGAGTCCAGGTCCAGATGGCTTCACAGCTGAATTCTACCAAACATTCTGGAAAGAGCTAACACCAATTCTACTTAAGCTCTTCCAAAAAATAGAAGCAGTAGGAATATTGACTAACTCATTCTATGATGCCAACATTACCCTACTACCAAACCCAAATAAAGATACCACAAGAAAGGAAAATTACAGACCAATTACTCTAATGAACTAAGATGATAAAATCCTTAACAAAATACATCCTAATCGCATTCAACAACATATCAAAAGGATTATACACCATGACCAAGTGGGTTTCATCCCAGGTATGCAAGGATGGTTCAATATAAGAAAATCAATCACTGTAATACACCACATAAACAAACTGAAAGAAAAAAATCACATGATCATCTCTATAGATGCTGAAAAAGCATTCGACAAAATACAACACGCTTTCTTCATAAAAACACTAAAAAAGATTCGAATAGATGGAAACTTTCTGAAAATGATAAAGGGTATATATGACAAACCCAAAGCTAACATCATTTTCAATGGTGAAATCATAAAAGCCTTCCCTCTGAGATCAGGAACAAGACAAGGATGCTCACTATCACCACTCCTATTTAACATTGTCTTAGAAGTACTTGCACGAGCAATGAGACAAGAAAAGGACATAAAAGACATCCAGATTTGAAAAGAAGAAGTAAAAATTTCATTATTTGCAAATGACATGATCCTATACATAGAAAGCTCTGAGAAATCTACAACAAGACTTCTAGAACTTATAAATGAGTTCAGTAATGTTGTAGGCTATAAGATCAATGCTCAAAAATCAGTAGCATTTCTGTACACCAATAACCAGCAAACTGAGGAGGAAATCAGGAAAAAAATACCATTTACAATAGTAAACAAAATAATCAAATACCTAGGAATAAATTTAACTAAAGATGTAAAGGACTTATATACAGAAAACTATACAACACTGTTAAAGGAAATCAAAGAAGATGTAATAAATAGAAAAATATTCCCTGTACATGGATATGAAGACTAAACATCATCAAGACGTCTATCCTACCCAAACTAATCTACAGATTTAATGCAATCCCAATAAAAGTCAACACTCTATTTTTTAAGGAACTGGAAAAACTAAACACAAAATATATTTGGAGAGGCAAGAGGCCCTGATTTGCCAAAGATATATTGTAAAAGAAAAATGAAGTTGGAAGTATCACATTACCTGACTTTAAAACGTACTACAAAGCTACAGAGATCAAAACTGCGTGGTATTGGCACAAGTATAGACCTACTGACCAATGGAAATGAACTGAGAGTTCTGATATAGATCCGTGCATATACAGTCATCTGATATTTGACAAGGCCACGAAACCCACTCAGTTGGGAGAGAGTGGCCTCTTTAACAAGTGGTGCTTGGAGAACTGGATATCCATATCCAAAAGAATGAGAGAAGAATACCACCTCACACCTTATACAAAAACCAACTCAAGATGGATCAAAGATCTAAATATAAGAGCCAAAAGCAAAAAGACCTTAGAAGATAATGTAGGGAAGCATCTACAGGACCTTGTAATAGGAAATGGTTTCATGAACTTCACAGCCAAAGCACGAGCAGCAAGAGAAAAAATTGATAAGTGGGATCTCCTCAAAATTAAAAACTTCTGCACCTCAAAGGATGTTATTAAGAAAATAAAAAGGCAGCGTACACAATGGGAGAAAATATTCGGCAAACATATATCTGATAGGAGCCTAATATCTTGTATATATAAAGAAATCCTACACCTGGAAAATAAAAGAACAAACAACCCATTAAAAAATGGGCAAGTGACCTGAAAAGACACTTCTCCAAGGAAGAAATACAAATGGCTAAAAAGCACATGAAAAAATGCTCAACATCACTTGCTATCAGGGAAATGTAAATCAAAACTACAATGAGATACCATCTTACACCCATCAGAATGGCAGGTATTAAAAAAACAGGAGACACTAAATGTTGGAGAGGATGTGGAGGAATAGGAACGCTCATCCACTGCTGGTGGGACTGCGGTATGGTCCAGCCACTGTGGAGTACAGTTTGGCGGTTCCTCATAAAGCTAGCAATAGATCTTCCGTATGATCCAGCAATTCCACTGCTGGGTATATAACCAGAAGAACTGAAAATAAAAATACAAACAGATGTATGCACACCAATGTTCATAGCGGCATTGTTCACCATTGCCAAAAGTTGGAATTAGCCCCCATGCCCATCAACAGACGAATGGATAAGCAAAATGTGGTACATACATACAATGGAATATTACTCAGCTGTAAGAAGGAACAAAGTGCTAACACATGGAATAACGTGGATGAATCTTGAAGACCTTATGTTGAGTGAAGCAAGCCAGGCACTGAAGGATGAACAGTATATGACCTCACTGATCTGAACTGAGGAAAGTGAGCAGTCTCTGAGAACCATTGTCTGAATGATAGTTTATCAAAGGAGAGTAAGAGAAGAGCAGGCTTTGAGCCATCACCCATATGGACTTAATTTATGGTAAAGGGATAAAGTATGGTTGCATGTTGGGGGATGGGGCAGATTAGGGGTGGTGTTCTTGGGTTTGTTGGTGCAGCACTGGGGGGTGGGTGTTTTAGGAATGGCAGGTTCAAATCCCCAGGGCATGAAATGGTGAATCTTTACATTCCATGGGTTGGGAGAAGGGGATATCATGGTCCCTGGGGGGCTGGGGAGAAGGGAACAGTCAAGATCTAATAGGGTGTTTGATGGTCATGGGGAAGGTTTTTCATTACCGTACAGTAATGGGCACAGGACATGGTAAATATCATCAATTTTATTAACCTGCATCATCTAAATAGTAAACTATACTGTAAATCACTGACAATGATTAGTTGCTATATTTTGCTATCTGTATAACAGTTATAACAATGCTAACAACCAAAAAAAAAGGGGGGGTTAATATGGGGTGGGGAATGGGGGTGGTTTGGTATCTGGGAATCTCCGGCACTCTGTGTGTGACTTTGCTGTGACCTAAAATTTCTTTGAAAATCAAATGAAAAATTGGGAGACAATGGGGATTGAGAGGGGGAAGGTGTCATGGCACAGCTGATATCGGATGACACAGTGATAAAAGGAAGGAAAGAAAAAAAAGGAGAAAGGAAAAAAAAATGAATATATATATAAAAGGCATTTCCTTTGCCTTTTTGCCCAGTTTTTGAATGTCCCAATCCACTAATTATATTTTATATTGTTTTGTTTTTTGTTTGATTGTTTTTTTTTCCTTCTCTTTTTTTTTTCCCTGAGTTTCCTTATGTTTGTCTCTTGCATGTAAGCTTATCATACTTGTTGCTTTTTCCTAGTAGGTGTATTTGATTATTTTATGGACTACATGTTTGTGGAGGATCTGGATCACGAAGGGTTACAAAGGGTTCTGCAGGCGATTATTTGTGGGGGGTGTCTGGGAGGGGGTTTTCACGGGATTTAGTTCATCCGAATATACATGAAAGATATACAAAATTGTTCAAAGGATCAAAAGATGGGGCAGAGTCTCGATGGGTGGACAATCATACAATAAATGAGGGAATCTGAATTCCTAGCCTGAAGAGCTCTGCCACAGTGTCCAAGGGAGCAGCAATAGTCCTCTGAGTGCAGGGACAGTGTCTGTCAAAAGAGGATGACCCACTGATGTATTCTTTTTATTGATGACTGCCCTTGTGAGTCTCTGCTCTTGTAACTGAGACTTAGCCTGCAGTTGTGGGGTGCCTAAGGGTTGCCACCTGGGAGCCTCCTTGTTGCTCAAATGTGGCCTCTCTCTAAGCCAAACTCAGCATATGATTGCATTACCTTCCCCCCAACATGGGGCATGACTCCCGGGGATGAGCCTCCCTGGCAACGAAGGATTAATACCAAGTGCCAACTGGCAACACAACTGGAAAAAGACCTTGAATTAAAGGTAAAGAAAAATGAGTTCAAGTGGCTAAGAGACTTCAAAGAGAGTCGGGAGGTCATCCCAGAGGTAACTCTTACGCACACCTCAGTAGGAGCTCATAGAACATCTAAGTGCCTATCACCCCACACAGAGGGGCTCCTGAGAGCTCTGGAGACACCCAGGTCCTATATAATGGGGGATAGCCCCAGAGACTGATGCCTTATCAGTGGGCTCTATTTTGGAATCAGTGCTCCTGAGAGTGACAGAATTGGACTCAAATGGGTCCTCCCTGCACATGGTTCATCAGTCCCTTCTACCCAAACCTATATGTGATGCAGAATTTTTTAGGTATACTTCCAGAGACTGGAGCCTCTGGCCTACCTATGTGCCAGGTGTGCATGGAATCTCGGTGGAGCTGCAACTCCTACCCTACAGCTCAATGGACTCATCCAAGTCATCTGGCGAGGAGACAACGATGGGCAGTGGCCATCCCAGGGAATGGAGTGGGCCTGCATCTGCAGCCAGGATCATCCCACCCACCATATCCATGGGATATAAGCCCTCTCTCACTTGGAGGTGGAGTGGACATCACCATCCCAGTTCCCTCAGGATTGGGGGAAGAACTATGGACCAGAGTGGACTTGATGGTATTCTGTTGTTCACATATGGTGATTCTAGCAGTGGAAGAAATTATAACAATGAGGTGAAGCCAGTGGCCACTAGACACTTTTGGGGCAGTGAGGGGACGAGCAGTTGAAATACAGGGGCTTCTTTGGGAGTTAGAGGTTGTCCTGAGTACCTTTGTGGCAACAGATGTAGGCCATTTTAAGTCAGCAGACACCATTCGGAACTGTGTTGGAGAGAGTGCTGTCTACGGTGTGAACTGTGGTCTATGGTTGGTGACAAGGCCGCAGGATATGTAAGTCCATTGAGGGTGGTGGGCCACACTTGTGGGAGATGTTTGTGTGGGATGTGGTGCGATTTGTGGGAGGTGGGCAACATGGGAATCCCAGTGGGTTCTGTGTAATATTTTGGGTATCTAAGCACCTCTTAAAATATATTTATATATATACATAAATAACATTTTTGTAAGCAAATGCACATATATGCATATATATTTATATATCATTTTGCAAATGTTGGTATGTATCTTGAAAATTTTGATTTTTACCCACAATAAAAATAATAATAATAATAATAAAAAAAAACAGAATGAAGGTGGAAATAAATAATGGACAGAAAAAAGGAAAACTCAAAAATATATAGTGATTAAACAACACACTCTTAAACAATCAGTGGGTCGAAGGAGAAAATGCAAAAGAATTAAACAAATATTGTGAGACAAAAGAAAATGAGAACACAACATTTTCTGGGTGTCCTGTGGGACACCCAGAAAGCCTGTGCTGAGAGGGAAATTTTTAGCCCTCGTTGCTTACATTACAAAAGAAGAAAGAGCTAAAATTAAAGACGTAACTGCACACCGGGGGAAACTTGCTAAAGAACAGTAAACTCTTCCCAAACCAAGCTGATGGAAAGAAATAGTAAAGATCAGAGCAGAAATAAATGATATTGAAAATACAAATAAATAGAGAGAATCAACAAAATCAAAAGTAGTTCTTTGAGAAGATTAACAAAGTTGACAAAACCTTAGGTAGACTGAGAAAGAAAAAAGAGAGAAGACACAAATAAATAAAATCGGAAATGAGAGGGGGACATTACCACTTAATTTGCAGAAATAAGAAAGATCATAAAAGAATAATATGAACAACTGTATGCAATAAACTAGACAATGTAGATAAGAAGGACAATTCCTAGTAAAACACGAAACACCTACACTGACCTTGGAAAATGTAGAAGACCTCAACAAATCACAAGTGAAGAGATTAGAACAGTCATCACAAACCTCACAAAGATGAAAATCCCAGGACCAGATGGCTTTCAATCATTCAAAGATAATCTAATACTATTCTTGTTCAAGCTCTTCTGAAAAATTGAACAGGAAAGAATGCTAACAAACTCATTATATGACTCCAACATCACCCTAATTCCAAAACCAGATAAAGATACTATGGAAAAAGAAAATTACAGACCAATATCCTTAATGAATATAGATGCAAATTTTCTCAACAAAATGCTTACAAACCAATTCCAAAAGCACATTAGAGAGTTATACATCATGATCACGTGGGTGTAATCCCAGTTATGCATAGGTAGTTCAATACAGGAATATTAATTGACAAATTGAAGAAGAAAGCTCTCATGATCCTCCTGATTGATTCAGAAAAGGCATTTAACAAATACAACACCCTTTCTTGAAAAAGACATTTAAAAAATAGGACAAGAAAGAAGATTTTTCAATATGGTAAAATACATATATGAAAAAACTACAGAAAGCTTTCCTGCTGCAATTGGGAATAAGAGAAGGATGCCCACTGCCATCAGTATTATTCAATATTGTGCTAGAAGTTCTAGTTAGAACAGTTAGGCTAGATAAAGTTAAAAAATACACCCAAATAGGAAAGAAAGAAGCAAAACATTCACTTTTCACTGATGATATGATTCTATATCTAGAAAATCCTGAGCAATCCACAAAAACATTCTTAGCACTAACAGATGAGTTCAGCAAAGTGGAGGGATACAAGATTAATATACACTAAGATAAGAAATCTGAGGAGGAAATCAGAAAAAAATGCATTCATAATAGTGACTGAAATAATCAAATATTTAAGAATAAAGTTAACCAAGGACAGAAAGGACCTGCATTCTGAAAACTACAAAACATTGCTAAAACTAATTTAAAAAAGACTAAAAGATATGGAAGGACATTCTGTGTTCATGGATTGGAAGGCTAAATATCATGAGATCTCAATTCTACTCAAACTGATTTACAGATTTAATGAATTTCCAATAACCATCCCCAAAGTCACTTTTTTTTTGCAGATATGGAAAAGCCATTTATCAAATTTATTTGGAAGGGTAAGGGGCCCCAAGTAGACAAAAGTGTCTTTAAACAGAATGAATTTGGACAACTATTGCTTCCTGACTTTAAATCATATTACTAGGCTTTGTGGTTAAAACAGCATGGTCCTGGCATAAAAACAGACTGAATGACCAATGGAATTGAATCAAGAAGTCAGAAATCGATCCTCACATCTACAGTAAAATGATTTTTAAAAGATTGTCAAGTCCACCCATCTGGACCAGAACAGTCTAGCTGAGATATGGTGATAGGAAAACTGGAAAGCCATATCTGAAATAAAGAGGACCCCTCTCTCAAACTTTATACAAAAACTAACTCAAAATGAATCAATAACCTAAATATAAAAGAAACAAGCATGAAACACCAAGAAGAAAATGTAGAAAAATATCTCCAATATCTTGTGATTTTGGGTAGTTTCTTAAATCTTACACTTAAAGCATAAGCACAACAAAAAAGAAATAGATAAATGGGACCTCCTCAAAAATAAACACTTTTGCAACTCAAAGGGTTTGTCAAAAAGATGAAAAGGCAACCAATTCAATGTGAGAAAACATTTGGCAAACATATATCTGATAAGTGTTTAATATCCATGATATATAAAGAGATCATACAACTCAACAATAAAAAGATAAACTACCAGATTACAAAATGGGCAAAAGACTTGAAAAAACAAATCCAGTGTCCAAGATACTTGATTATTAATTCTATGAGTTAATGATTAGAATATAAGTCACCAGAAAACAGAATATGGGTAGCAAATGGAAAGCTAAGGGTTAATCTGTACAGAATTGGTGTAAATGTTGTTTATAAATCGTTGGAAATGAATAGAAAGAGTGAAAGCACTTCATATTGTTTTTAACTAGCAGAGCTATTATAATGGGTATGACAGTGGTTGAAAGGATAAGTCTAAGGTCATATTAGTTACTAGAAGGAAAGATAAAAAATATAACATTGAACTGTATAACAATGAAACTTCATGTAAAATATGAATATAGGTAATATTTCATATATGACTGTTTTTACAAAATATAAAAACAAAGAAACTAGCAAGATGGAAATAGAATAGCAGCTATGTATGGCAGGTGAAGCATAGAAAGATTGAGAGGTGATGAGTTTTTTGTTTGTTCTCTTGTATTTTTTAAAAATTATTATTGGAATAATGAAAATGCTCTAAAATGATTGAAGTAATGAATGCACAACTATGTGTTTATATTGAATACCACTGATTGTACACTTTGGATGGATTTATGCCTTCTTAATATGTATCAATAAAATTGATTTGTTAAAGAAAATGAAAAAAATCTATAAAATTTTACGGTGAAAAGTGTAAATCATAATATGAACTATAGACCATGGTTATTAAGGATGCCTCAATATTTTTTCAACAATTGTTAAAAATGGACCACACTAATGTAAGATGTTATTAATAGGGAAAAGTGTTAGAGGAGGAGGGGTTGGATATATGGATTTCCCTATATTTTCAATGTAAATTTTCTGTAATCTAAAACTCCTTTAAAAATAAAGTTAACAAAAAATGAAAAAAAAAAAAAAAAAAAAACCAGAAGCTACCAAATGTGATATTTTATCCAATGACTAGTTGGATGTCTGGGAGTTTTGGGCAAGCCTGAGCATTGCCATTACACATGGGATATGCAAATGAACTCTAATCTTGGAATACCTATTACTTATAGGCTTCCTTTCAATTGAATGGTTTTCAGAACAGTGGTAGAAGGGAGTGACAATATTCCTCAAAACTTGCCCCTACTTGGGTTACAAACCTGGAATGTGGCAGATTTCCTCATGATCACTGGGGTCTTTGGTGCAGCTTAGGTGTAATAGTGTAACCTGCTTTTCAATATGAGAATTAAATCTTCTGGATTTTAGCAAATATAATATTTGCCTGTCTGGAAAGGTAAATTTATTATGGAGAAATTAATACACTTGATCACTGTGAAAGAACAAAATCTTAGTGTGACCTTTATTTCATGGATTGTGCCCTTGGATTTCAGAACTAAATGTTAATATTTACCTAAAGTAAAGCATGCCCATGTTCAGAATATGTGGCCTCTTAATAAAAGGCACAAAGGCCATCAGAGCTTTTGGTATTGCTCATGGTGTCAGCTGGGTTCCAATAGTGGGTGAATATTGCCTTAGTTTACTTTTTTTTAATAAAAGCACCTATTTGCAAGTTTAATCTACTTAGTAATGCTCAAAATTTCTAAAAAAAAAAAAACAACAATCATCTATTACTGACAAAATGATATCATCTTATTTTTACTTCTCCTCTCCCCAGACATCTTCCTCATTCCTTACAGTTAAGGTAAAATCACATTAGAATAGCAACTCTAGAACCAATTATGAACTATTTACAGATGATGGAGCCCAACCATTCAATGTAATTATAAGACCTATGCAGTCTATATTTCTTTAATATGTGTTATTAATAATTGACACATTTGCTGATTTTTAATAATTTTCCAATAACTGTCATCCTAAAAGCCTATATTAAATCCACCTCACAGTGGGCTCATGCCCATGAATGAGCTCCACCTCAGTGAGAATGCTTTCAATCCAATTAGTCTGTGTATTTTAATGTGTTCAATGCAAATCACGGGATTAATTGAATTAAATTAGACATAAACCAATAAAAGTCAATTCTAAGTGATTAGTTTTCACATTCATCAATAGAATTCAATTAAAATGAATCTAGATATTTCCCTGAGTGATGGACCTGTTTCTAAAATGATCACTTATAACTGTGGTATCTAGTTGTGGATGGCATTTTGGAGGTTGTGTGCAGACTCCTAATGGGATATTTTCCCTATTGGAGCTAAGAGAGTTCTTATGAAAAAATAAATACAAATTATACTCCATAATTTTAAAGAACTCCACAAAAACATTCTTCATCTTCCCAACATCCAGAAACACTAGGTCAGCTTAAGTTACTCTTCAAAGATGAGATTAAGACTGGTTTATGTTGGGAAACTTTCTACAAGTCCCAAGCATGTTGTGTGATGATGTAACTCTGATGACAAATGGATGTCTCCACTTCCCTTGAACCTTCATCTCTCACGTTCACCATGCAAAGTGATCCTAACATGTATCCTTGCTTCTGCTTTATACTTCAGCTTACTTTTCTATTTTTGATTGATATTTTTATTTTAAAGAAGCTTTAAATGTTACATAAAAAGTATAGGGTATTGTCATATGCCCCACTCCCTCCCTCTCCCACACTTTCCCACATTAACAACATCTTTCATTAGTGTGGTACACTTGTTACAATTGATGAACACATATTGGAGCATTGCTACTAGCCATTGACTACAGTTTACATTATAGTTTACATTCTCTCCCACATAATTCTGTAGGTTATGATAAAATATACAATAGCCTATATGTGTCACTGCAATGTCATACAAGACAACTCCAATGTCTCAAAAATGCTCCTATATTGCAACTATTCTTCCCTCTCTCATTCCTCAGAATCGCTGATGACCACTGCCTTAATATCAGTGATAAGAGTTCTTCCATTTCTAGAATAATAATAAGTATGTAGTAGAATAATAATGTCTACTTTAGCCCATTGTTCTTCCCCCAATCTTGAGGATTTGGGATGGGAGAGGGAACTTAGAAGCCTTGGGGAAGATGGAAGGAACTATCTTGCTTGCAGTTGAAGACTTTCTCTCTCTGTTGCTTGGGATGGGTGTTGTCCATCATCATCTCCTTGTTAGATGTCCTGGAGAGTTACAACTCTGTTGAGATTCAGGGCTCAACTGATACATGGACAGACCAAAGATTTAAGTCTCTTGGACATACATTTATCAAGTATAGTACTAATTATATGTTCAAATGAAATGATCAAGAAAGGCATGTGCAAGGAAACTATAAATGAGTCTAGTCTAATTCTGTTACACTGGGGAGCATAAATTCCAAATAAGTCCCAATTGACAGGATGCTGAATTCCTGAGATGTCTGCCTTGCTTATAGTTTCTGGATGTCTCTAGAGCCCACAGGAGTCTTGCTATTTGAGGCACTGTTAACTGTGGCAATCAATGAGATTCTGCTGAGACATATATAAGTTTAACCTAAGGAATGACCTCCCTACTCACTTTGAAATTTCTTAGCCATAAAAACTCTTTTGCATTTACCATTACCCCCTATTTGTCAAGGTCTTTTTCCAGATGCATTGCTTGTTGGCACTAGATAATAATCCCTTAGTGCCAGGGAGGTTCAACCCTGGGAGTCATGTCCCACACTGAGGGAGGGAGGGGAAAGTAGTGCATTTATATGTTTAATTTGGTTTAGAGAGAAGCCATACTTGAGCAACGAGTCATTCAGAAGATAATTCTTAGATAATATATAATACTAGGCCAGGTTTTTGATTTCACAAGAAAAAGTTCATAAGTAGAATCATGAATATCAAGGGCCCAGTGTATTGGTCTGTTTTCCTTCACTAGGCACTGCTCTTGAACTCGGGTGATTCTTGCTGTCCAATTAGATAATGTAGCAGAACTCCCAAGGATTGGAATTCAATATTCTTTGGGTTGTTGTGTGGATTTCAACCCACTGAGACAATGCCCCATGGACATTGAACATATTCATATGACTTAGAGGCATGCCCCAGGTGAGTCCCTCTCCATGCATTCCCCTAGCTCTGACACCCCACAACAGTGATCTTCTCCTGCCACAGTTGTGACACTTCTATGATCCAAAACATCTCCAAAAATGAAGCCAATAAAATAGCCAAATAAAATTAAGAAAATGAATTATTAATAATAGCTTTAAAACTAACAAATATAATACAAAACAATGAAATAACAAAGCAAAAGATTTTTATATATTGTGTCTTTCATCACTGTAAGGTCTGTTGTCTTGTAAGTACAGTGACATTTTCTTCCATATATTCACCCAGTGTCTTATTTTTTTCATTTAATATTCTAATAAGCATTAGGTTTCAGCAAAGTCACATAGAGTATGTAGATGAATCCCATATACCCAAACCCATCCCCCTTTCCTCTTTCTCCTATTAATAACATTTACATGCAGATGGTACAATTGCTACAATTGATGCACAAATATTGAAGCATTGCTACTAACCATAGTCACTTGTTCACATTATTGTTTACATTTTTTTACCATAAACTTTTATAGGTTTTGACAAAATTAGAAATGGCCTTTATCCATTATTGCAAGATCATGCAGTACAGTTCTAATGCCCTAAAAGGCCCTATGTTCCATCTATTCTATTCTTCCCTCCCCCTCCCCTTGGAACATATGGTAACCACTAAGTATGAATTTTTGAGGAATAAGATTCATAGTTACTTGCGATAATATTGAGGGCTTGACATATTGTTTTGTTTTCTTTTATTAAGTACTGCCTATGTTCTTGAGGGAATCTTGTCCCTCTAATTGAGAACATAGCAGGACTCCCCAGGATGGGTTTAATTATTTTCTTGTTTATTGTGTTGGTCTCCATCCACTTATATAACCCACTATGAGAACATGAGCACTTAAATATTCCAAAGAAACCTACCCAGATGCAACCTCTCCAACATAGTTGACACAGCTAACCTCCTCCACCAGCAACCCTCCTCTGCCATATTTGCCAAAAGTACATTCTCATCCTTGTAGTTTTAACCAATGATTTTCAAATACTCAGAATTCACCAGCTTCTTCCTCTGACCTTCACCCAGTTCCACGGATAGTCCAACCTAACTCCCTACCCTACTCCCACTCACAGACCAGCAACACCAAACCCAATCACATCATTGCCCCACTGCACAATTACACCCTTCTAACTTATGACCTCACTTATATGAATTAATCAAATTAAGCAGACTCACAGAGCTGGAGTTTGGAAGATAGTTCATCAGGAGACAGAAAGGGAGTTAAAGGGTGGTGAGTTTGTTTTGCTTTTTCAATCAGGTACTAGAATTGTTGATATTTTAAGTAATTCCTCAAAGAAAAATATACTCAATGTCATAAGAGGTTACTGAGTCCTTCAGGCTGGATCTGTTAATTATATTTTGGAAATTCAGATCATCATAAATGAAAAAGTTATGTGAAGACAACTATCCTGCATCAGTCTTCTTTTGTCAGCTTATAGTATATAAATGAAAATGTCTGCTTTGAAATTCCTTGCCTCTTTTATTCACGTGTATAGTTATATCACACAAAGATAGACATAGTTAGGCTTGATAATGAGTAAAGTTAGGTTAGAGCAGCATTGGACAGTTTTTCTAAGAAAAACTAAATATGTAAAGAGAAATAGGCTTTTAGGTTTGTTGCTTGTAAAATTGAATAATTTTGTAAAAGTTCAATAAAGTGTACTTTAAATGTGCTTTAAAGACACATTTCTTTGCATTGGAGAAATGTACTTTAAAGAATTTTACTTGTTAAAGAAAGAATGGGAAGAAGATAGCAGAACAGATTTAAATGGTATCCAAAATACAATTATAATATATTACAAGCCACTTCATGACATTACTTTTGCCTATTTGGTTGAGAAGAACATTAAAAAAAAAAAAAAACAATTGGAAAAAACTGACCCTAAAACCTGAATACTGCTATTTTTATTGAAAGTCAAAATTATTAGAATCCTTCCTATAAAATTATCCATACATCTTGATAGCTCTTCCAAATATTTAAGGAAGAAATTATACCAAGTGTAAGCAAAATTTTCTAGACAATAGAGAAAACATTTTCAATACTCCTTGACCCCAAAATATGTAAACAGCATCACAATAAAAGAAAATGAAAGACCAATCTTTGCCATTAAATTTCTTGCAAAAATCATGAAATGATATTAGAAATAAAATCCAGGAATATATGACAGGATAATTAACTACCCAAACTGGTGGTTTATTGAAAGAACAAAGGCTGGTACCTCAGATGAGAACATGTAATTTAGAAAGCAACATGCCAACACTAGGAGTGTTCATTGCTTTAATTCTCTGTGTACAGAGCTAAGAAATAAATGTATAAATGCATCTGTATCTATTTTGATATCTATTTATATATGAATATGAATTTGTATATGAGTATGTTATGTGTAGATGTGTGTTTATACACATATTTTATTTCTACATCTATCTAGCTCTCTCTATATACATTCTTTTGGGTAATATACCTTATAAGAATGGAAAATATATAAGATACATTTATTGTCGTTATAACTTTCAAAGAATGTGTAACCTTAATATATATTTAACTCCTAAAACTCAATAAAAAAGACAGGTAGAAATCTGTAAGAAAAATGGAAAAGTAACATTAGTGAGTATATTTCTCAGTCAGGTGTAGCTACAATATTCATGCCTAGCAAATATCCCCTAAATTTTCTGAGCTATTAACCATATATACTTATTTCTTGCTTATGGGTCTTCAAGGTGGCTGGGGAGTTTTGCTTAGGGAGCAAATGGGTTCAATTACGTCCCGTGTGTTTTGTAGCCTC
This sequence comes from Tolypeutes matacus, assembly GCA_026826555.1. Lineage (NCBI taxonomy): Eukaryota > Metazoa > Chordata > Mammalia > Cingulata > Chlamyphoridae > Tolypeutes > Tolypeutes matacus. Next base: position 923,368 of record JAKSZT010053854.1, on the reverse strand, counting down.
CCTACCAATGGAATGTTCTTTTCATCACAGAGGAAAATTAACAAGCCAATCACACCTTTAACCTTCTGGCCAGAAATGATACATATTACACCAACCCATAATTACTTGGTGAATGTAATCAGATGATGTCCTAATCAATATTCAGTGGTGTAGGGAAAAAAAGACATGGCAAGGAAAGGGAGGAAAGGGCAAGGTTTCATATGACCAGTAAACATAAAATGATGTTCAACTACATTAGTTATCCATGAAATAAAAATTAAAGTTATAGTGAGATGCTACAAAAGACCCACTAGAATAGTAAAATTAAAATGACAGAAAATAACAATGAAACAATTTGAAATCTCACATAAACTGGTGATAGTGTAAGCTAAAATAGTTTGGCTGTATCTACTACTGCTGAGCAGATACATATACTTTTACTAGCAGACATACTATATCTCAGTTTACACCTATTTTCCAACATCCTTTCTCTCTTTAGGTCACTCTCAAATGTCATAGATGAAAATGTATACTGTTATGTAATATAAATTCCAGCAATTTCTCTCCTAGATATATTCCCCAAAGAAATGTTATAATAAGTTCCAAAAGACATGCTAAAGATATACATAATTACATTGTCATAATAAGAATATATTAAAAAAATACATTTTTTCCACAAAGAGCAGACTGGTGTTATATATTAAGGTATTTTAATAAAATGTTCATAGTAGTATTATTCACAAAAGCCAAAAGATGGAAACTATCCAGGTGTCCATGAACTGATGAATGGATAAACATATTATGGTGTATACCCATGATGGAATACTTTGCAGCTGTAAAAAGAAATGATGTCATGAAGCACATGATAACATGGTTGAACCCAGAGGATATTATGTTTAGTGAAGCAAGCCAGACACAAAAGGACAAATAGTATTATGATTACACTATTATGAACTAAATATATTGCATAAACTCATGGAGTTGATAATTAGAATATAGCTCAGCAGAAAATAGAATGAAGGTGAAGAATGGAAAGTGGAGGGGTAATCTGTGTGGAATTGGTATAAAACGTTATTTGTAAATCTTTGGAAATGAGTGGAAATGGTGAGAGCACATCATGGAGTTTGTGACTAGCAGTGATATCATATGGGTATGAGAGTGGGTGAAAGAAAAAGTCTAAGGACATATATATTACTAGAAGGTAGGCTAAAAAATGTAACCTGGGACTGCATAACATAGTGAAACCTCAGGTGAAATACAAATATGGGTAATATTGCATATGTAAGACTGATTTTTAAAAATAAAATACAAATAAACCAGAGAGGAAGAAACTGAATAGGAGCTATGAATGGCAGGGGAAGCACAGAAAGCTTGAGAGTTGATGAGTTTTTTGTTTGTATGTTTGTCTTTTATTATTATTATTATTGGAATCATGAAAATATTTTAATATGATTGAAATGACTAATTCTCAACTATGTGATAATACCAAATACCATTGATTGCATACTTTGAATGGACATGAGCTTTATTAAAATGTATCAATAAAATTTATTTGTTAAATAATCTCCTATCAGAGAGAAAAATGCTTTATAGATTATGTTGTCTTTTCAATATAGAGAAAATAATATTGGATATTTCTCACACCATATATAAAAGTATACTTTGGAAATGTTTAAAAATATAAAGGTATGGAATGAGAATACTCAATTAATATGTTTTTTGACCTTGAAATTAAGGAAAGTTTTTTCAAAAACTATTAAAACATACATTAATGGGTAAAAATATTTTGACCACAGAAAAAAGAAATATTTATTTTCATAATGTTTTACTACAAATTTACAGGTGTTTTCCAGTCTGAGAGAAAATACTAACACTGTCTGAACAAACACAGACTACAGAAATACCTGCAAATTCACAAGAAGTTGGAAATACCATTGAAAAAAGAATAATGGTCATGAAATGAGCATTTCATACTAGGTAGTCCAATGGATCAAAAAGTATATGAAGATGCACTCAATGGTATATGTAATGTAAGAAATGAAAATTATAGCAATGATCTATGACTTTCCTGCCATATCACCTGCAAAACTGAGTCACATTTATAACAAGTATGAGAGAATATGAGAAAACCGGAAAGCCCAGGAACTACCTGAGGGGTGGATAAACAGGTACAGACATTGTGCTGTACAATCTGTCAATAATTATTCAATACAGTCTGAATTGACCTATGAACTATAAGTCTCATTTTGGGTTTTTATCCAAAAAAAAAATATGCACACTTCCAAAAAAAGATCCTATATGAGGTTATTTATTACATCATTAAGAAAGAATTAGGGCAACCTAGGTATCCACCCATAGTCAAAGAGATGTGAGATATGCTGGATGTTAAGGCTCTGAAACACTGTAGAATATCATGTGCAGGTAAAAGCAATGCATTAGTTGTACATTTAACAATATAAATCACATAATCACAGATCTGAGTAAAACACTAAGAAACAGAACTAGTCCTATAGCATAAGGAGTCTTAAGGAAAATAAAAACACCAACATCCAATTCCAAAGTGCATATATATTTAAAAAAGAGTACTTGATATAAATATATAAATGTAAATAAGGAATGGATTAAGAATTGTGAACCAACAGTAAAGAATGTGTAGGTGCCTGGCATCTTCTTCCCACAGGCACCAAGGAATGTTAACTGGGGTCTGGTCAGTGAGAAGATGTGCTTGAAGACCATGCCTGCAGGCACACAGATAGCTATGTCAAAAGTTTCCCATGAACAAGTTGCAAGATTGACAGGAGTTCTAAGATTCAGAACCCCTTAAAAACTGCAGCCCCAAAGCTGTGCTTTGAAGTCTCACCCAGGAGGGGACGCTCTGCCTGGTGCTGTATTTTACCCAGGACCTGGTGTTGTATTGTACCCTGGGAGGGGCTATTGTTAGTAAGCTTCATCCAGGTGTTATTCCAATTTTGACAGTGGCCGGATGTTTAATGATATTTCCCAGCCTGTGAAAGATCAGATGTTGGTGTCCCCCCTGGTTTGGTGAGTTTGTACATACATGTGTCATTACTTACTTATTATCTATCTGGTGGCTTGTGAATTTCCACAATAGTTGGACCCCTGTTTGCTGCTCACAAACCACACATTTTCTTAGTTACTAATAAGCAGCTATTTCTATGTACAATTTTAACTTAAATATGTATTAATTGTTTTAGTGAGTGAGTGTACATATACTTTCATTTTTCCTTTATGCTATCAAATTAGTCTATTTCACTTACCTAGATAAAGTTCTCTTTTAGTTAGTATTTTAAATTTCTGCCTCTTCCTTAGCACAACAGTACATCCACAAGGGAATAATACATTGGAGTAGATCTTAGTGGGAGGAGAAGAGTAGAAGTGGTAAGAGAAGTCTGAGAAAAAAGGGAGAGATGTCAAATATAAACTAACCATAATTGTTGGAAACCATCTGAACAATATAATGCTATTCTTGAAGTGGGAATTACAAAGGATATAATAAAGCTGTTTAAATTTCCATGACTTCTCCCAGAGCAACTAGCAAAGTGTATGACATTGAATAAATATTAGTGGAGAGGAAAATTTAGAGACTAAGTTCAGAGGTATGAACCTCAAGGAAGTCTCTTTAAAGCACATAGCATTTGAGTACAGTGTATGTAAAGGTATATGGGAAGAGAGTCGCTGTAATAGTCTTAAGTAGATTAGTTCAATATCTAATGGACGTGAAGTCTTTACTCCTGTTATCATGATAGTACTGAATGAACCGTACCCTGAGTTTTTCAAACCAATGTATTTAAAATAGAACTTTTAAATACAAAGCGAGGGCTTAAGGATAAAAAGATTTGGGTTTGTGTTTCTGTAAGTGTAGTTTACCATCTAAAGCTTTGATTTTTAATGAAAGGAAAAAAAAGGCTTCAAGGTATTGCCATTCTTCAGAACCTTAATGATTATGGGATGAGTTTTTACTCTTAAAATCATTTATTAGGTTTATCGTCACTCTTACCTGAAACAGAAGGGAAGGTGTACACCTGGGGAATGTAATTATTTTGCATTTTTGGCCATGGGTGGGAATAGGGTGGGTATCGAAACTGTTTTTAAAAAAGAAAAAAATCACAAATACTTTTCTACTGTTCTATATGATCTTACTTTATACTAGTTTCTCTCTAGTAAGGCATGCCAAAAGCCCAGGGTACCATGTCATGGGTTCATATGTATTGTACCTTTTATTGGTGGTGAATTCGCATCAGATGCTTGGCACTGCTGCCATAATTAAGACGTGCTTGTAAAGGATCAAATATCACTCAATACAATACTTTAAATTGTTTTACTTAAGAGTCTAATCTGGGAAGTTTTCAAATCATGCTATTAATGTGTAATCTAAACTCTTTCAAATGTATTCATGAACAATCCTGGAATGATATTGCTTGTATTCCTGTCATAGAATGGGTTTTGTAATCTTTCAAAGAAATGAAAATTTATATAATAAAGTATCAAATCAATGCCAAAAAAAAAAACACAAAACCAAATGATAATTGCATTGTTTCCTAAATTTTCTTTACTGAAAATTTTAAAAAAGAAAAACATCACATATATTTTATATTCACATGCAAAATTATTTTTATAATAGTTTTACTAAAATAGTTTCAAAGAAACAAAAAATAAAACTATAATATGGTCAACACATACATAAATTTATGAGTTTATAAAGTTATGTCATACACTTCAAATATTTTACAAATAATTGAAACATCACCAATACCATTGAAGAATCATTTTATTCATCTTCAGAAACAATTCCAAATTTTCTTTCCTACTTCTAGATCACTAATATCTTGAAGCAGGCATGTGTTCTTTAATCCACCATGTATGACTATGTCTATGTGATACACACTGTTTTCATAATGTATGTGTCATTATATTTTTATGTATATATTAATTAATCATAGTTATTTTTTCCTTACCCATTTAATTAAAGTAAAATTTTCAGAACATTTTTCAACTGAAATGCTTCTGTAATGGCTTTCAGCACTCATTTCTCTTTGGGAACATGAATGAGAATTTCTCTACATTAGAGATGTTGAACTGAATTTGCTGAATTTTAGGCTGTGCATATTTTCACCTTTACTAGATCCTGCCAAATTATTTGTCAAGTGGTGCTAAGGACAATGCCTCTTAACCTGCAGTAGAGGTTGAAACATAGATTCTCTTCATAAAGTTAAGTGGTCTTAACCTGAAATGGCATAACTTGGACATTGCTTTACTTAATCATGTTGTTTAATGATTTGTTATATATATATTTGTAATAACAGAAAACATATTGACAAAGAAAAATGAAATTGGAGGAATCAAACTACCTGACTTTAAAGCATACTACAAAGTTACAGTGGTCAAAATTTGCATGGTATTGGCTCTGGGATAGACATACTGACCAATAGAACCAAACTGAGAGTTTTATATATATCCTCACACATACGGTCAACTGATATTTGACAAGGCAAAAAAGCCCAATGAACTGGAACAGACTGGCCTCTTCAACAAATGGTGCTGGGAGAACTGGATATGCATATCCAAAAGAGTGACAAAGGATCATCATCTCCTGCCCTACACAAAAATTAAATCAAGGTGAATCAAAGAACTAAATAAAAGAGACAAGACCATAAAACTTGGCTTTAAGGAAGCATTTCAAAGATCTTGTAGTAGGACCTGGTTTCATAAACTTTACACCCAAAGCATGAGCAACAACAACAACAAAAATAGATAAATGGGAAGTCCCCAAAATTAAAATGTTTTGTGCTTCAAAGGAGTTTGTCAAGAAAGTGAAAATGCAGTCTACTCAGTGGGAGAAAATATTTGGGTACCACTTATCTGAAAAGAGCCTAATATCAAGCAGATATAAAGAAATTCTATACCTTGAAAATAAAAAGAAAACCTATTTAAAAAATGAGCAAGGGATTTGAATAGACACTTTTCAAAAGAAAAAATACAAATGGCTGAAAAGCACATGAAAAAGTGTTCAACATCATCAGCTATTAGGGAAAGGCAAATCAAAACTACAATGAGATATCCTCTTACACCTATTAGACTGGTGGTTATTAACTATCAGAGAACTATAAGTGTTAGAGAGGATGTATAGGAAAGGGAGCCGTCATTCACTGCTGGTAGGAATGTAGAATGGGGCAGCCATTGTGAAGGACATTTTATAAGTTCCTTAGGAAGCTAAATATAGAACTGTCTTATGATTCAGCAATCCCGCTGCTGGGTATATACCCAGAAGAATTGAAAGCAGGGAAACAAAGAGATATATGAACACCAATGTTTATAGTGGCATTATTCACTGTTGCCAAAAGTTGGAAGCAACCCAAATGTCCATGAACAGATGAATGGATAAGCAAAATATGGTGTGTATATATATATATATATACACACACACACAATAGAATATTACTCAGCTGTGAGAAGCAATGTTGCATTGACAATGGTATAACATGGAAGAATCTTGAAGAACTTATGTTGAGTAAAGTAAGCTAGTCACGAAAAGACAAATATTCCATGACTGCACTGATAGGACCTAGCAAATTGAATAGACTCACCAAGCTAGTGTCTGGTAGAGAGTTATCAGAGGACTGAAAAGGATTAGGGTGTGGTGAGCTGATGCTCAATATAGGTAAAACCCATGATAAGATGAAAGGGGGTGGTCTGGCAGTGGATGTGGATGATGGTGGTGCAGGGATGTCAGTGGGGTCAGTGGTGCTGGCATTTGAGGGTGAACAGTGCATGTATGAAGGTTGTGTTCCACTACCCATGGAACTGGGAGGAGGGCTGGAGGAAGGGACAATTGAACTCTGGGGATTTTAAGGCCTTTAGTTGAAATTACAATGGTGGGAATATTCTTTACCAAATATGGCAGAGAAGGGTCCCTGGTTCAGGGCGTCAGTGGTCTGGAGATATGTAGGAAAGGTTGCATCTCAGGTATGCTTCTTTGAAATATGAAAGTGTTCATTGTGTCAAAGGTGTTATCTCAGTGGGTGGAGAACCACACAATAAACAACAAAATATTAAAGTTGCATCTTGGGGAGTCTTGATAAATTCTCAAATAGAGGGACAAGAATCTCTCGAGTAAATAGGTAGTGCCTAATAAAAGAAAACAGACTAGTAAGTCAAGCACTCAATGTTAATGCATGTAACTATGAACTTCATATTTCAAAAATTGAAACTTAGTGGTTGACATAGGTTCTGGGGGGAGAGGGATGGATGAATGGGTGAAACATAAGGCATTTTTGAGTGAATTGGAATTATTCTATATGATATTGCATTGATGGATACATGCCATTATACATTTTGTCAGAATCTATAAAAGTGTATAGTGCAAAATGTAAACCTTAATGTAAACCGTCGACAGTGGTTAGTAGGGATGCTTCAATATTGTTCATCAATTCTAAGAAATGCACCATATTCACATAGGCTATTATTGGAAAGCAAGGGTATGGTGGGAGGGAGGTGGTATATTGGAATCTCCTATATTTTCTATAGGACTTTTCTGTTACCTAAGGCTACTTAAAAACTAAAGTGAAAAAATAAGACACTGGGGGAACATACAGAAGAAATTCTCAATATACATTAATGATAACAGATCTTATGATGATGAAAGCCCCAATGAAAAAATATTTTTAATTATTTTGTATTTCATTTTATTATTATCATCATCATCATCATTATTACTTTTGGCCAACGGTCAAGTTTGACATTCTTTTAAAAATTATATTTTTTATTTATATTTAAAAGATGCTTAGATTACATAAATTGTTATGCAAAAAAAAAAAAAAGAGTGAGAGAGAGAGAGATTCCCATATGCCCCACTCCCCAGATCTCTGACTTTTCCCCACATTAAACTACTTTACATTCTCTCCCGCTCAATTCTGTAAGCTATGGCATGACATATATTGGCCTGTATCTGTTACTGCAATATCATCCAGGTCAATTCCAAGTCCTGAAAATGCCCCCAGAATACACCCGTTTTTCCCTCTCCCTGCCCTGAGAACCTCCAGTGGCCACTGACTCCACATCAATGATATAAGTTCTTACATTGCTAGAATCACAATAAGTCTATGGTAGAATGCCAATAAATGTACTTTAGTCCATTTTTCAATTCCCAATCCTGAGGATTCCGAGATGGTGATGCCCACTCCAGGTTTAATTGAGAGAGGGCTTCAGTCCCAGAAGGCAGATGGATGGGACTCTCTTGTTTTCACTTGTAGACTCCATTGGTTCCTTGGGATGGTCATTGTCCATCATCATCTCTTTATTAGTTGTCCTGGGTGAGTCCAATGAACTGGGGAGTAGGTGTTGCTACTTCATTGAGATTCAGGACCTTGCTAGTACAAGAACAGCCCAAAGATTTAAGTCTCTTACATGTTCACCTATCAATTCTATTACTAATTAGAGGTTCAAATAGAAGGGCCAGAAGAGCCAAGTGAAGGGAAACCACAAATAAGGCTAACTCTGTCACATGGGGGGGGGGCATAAATTCCAAAGTAGGACCAACTGGCAAGGCACCAATCTCCTGAGCTATTTGCCCTAACTATAGTTTCTGGATTTCTTCAGAGCCCTCAGGAGCCCTGCTATATTAGGTAGTATTTACTTTGACAGCCAATGAGAGTCTGCTGAGATATGCAGAAATGTAACCTCTGGTATGACCTCCCAACTCACTTTAAAGTCTCAGCCATATAAACTCGTTTCTCTTTACATTTTCCCCCTTTTGGTCAAGGTCTTTCTCCAGTTGCATTGCTAGTTGGTGTTTGGTAGTAATCCCTGAGTGCCAGGGAGTCTTATTCCTGGGAGTCATGTCCCACACTGGGGGCATGGTAATGCATTTATATGCTGAGTTTTGCTCAGAGAGGCCACATTTGAGCAACAAGGAGGCTCTCAGCTGGTAACTCTTATGCACCTTCTGATACTAGGCTAAGTTCTAATCAAAAGTAAAGGTTCATAAGTACAGTCATCAATGTCAAGGGCCTGTCAATGGACTATCCTACTTCACTAAACATTGTCATTGTACTTGGAGGATTCTTGCTCTCCCATTAGAGAATGTGGCAGAGCTCCCCAGGATGGGAATTTGATATCCTTTCAGTTATTGTGTGCATCTCCACTTACTGTGACAATCCCATATGAACACTTTAACACATTTATATGCTTTACATGATGCTCAAAGTGAACCTCTTCCCATGTATCCCCCATCACTGACACCCTACACCAGTGGTCCTCCCCTGTCAGAGTTGTAACCTTTCTGTCATCCAAAACTTCTTCAAAAATGAAGCCAACAAAGTAACCAAATATAATTCATAAGAAAATGAAATAATAATGATAGTTTTACAAATAAGAAATAAAATACAAAAAATTTTAAAAATGAAAAATTGGAATAATAAAAAATAATGAAAAATTTTAAAAATATTTTTTGACATTATGTCTTTCATCACTGTAAGATCTGATGTCTTGTATATACAGTGACATTTTATTTTGGTTATTCCCCAGTGTTTTGCTTTTGCATATTGTCTTCAAAGAAGTTTTTGGTTACAGAAAACTCATGTACAGAATGTAGGGGATTCCCATATACCCATCATCCTCCCCCTTTTACCATTTCCCCTATTAATAACATTTTATATAAGGATAGTGCATTTATTACAATTCTTGTACAAATATTGAAACATAGCTACTAACCATGGTCAATGGTTTACATTTTGGACCATATAGTTTTATAAATTTTGATGAAATTTAGCATGACCTGTATCCACCATTGCAAGATCATGTAGAACACTTCCATTGCTCCCCAAATACCCCCTCTTACATTTATTCTCTTCCTCCATCCCTCTCCCCTCGGGGCCCATGGCCACCACCAAGCTTCACTCATTGAAGAAAAAGATTCATAGTTACTTACAACTACATTGTGGGTTTGGCATACTGGACTGTCCTCTATTGGGCACTGCTTACACTCTAGAAAGTCTCCTGCTTCTCTATTTCAGAACATAGGAGACTCCCCAGGATGGGAATCCATCATTTTCCCACTCATTTTATGGCTCTTCACTCACTGATACAACATTCTATGACAATATGAACACTAACACACTCCCTAGAAGCCTGCCCAGGTGTGCCCTGTTCCAATTGTCCCCCACATCCAACACCCTATTGCATAGCCATTGGGAACTGTCAAGACATGCTGGCTATGTGCCCTCTAAGTTGCTTTTGAAAATTGGTCTAAATTTGAAGGGGACCTCCTTATGAAAAAGAAATTTTATTTTTTCTTGCAAAGTTGCCTGGTGAAGTATAAATGGAAAAACAGTGAAAAGAAACCTAAAAATTTTAATTCAATACTATCTAGGAATTGGATTTGTTTTGCAAAAGAAATTACAAATAGAATTTGTTTAACTATTTCAGAAGTGGGAAAAATTAACAACTTTAATGTTCTCCACTTTGTTTCCATGATTATACTACTTGGATTGGGATCACCAAATTAATAAAATTAGTGCTGTTAAAGTTTAGTAACTTTTGAATTCAACAACTCTATAAAAGGAAAAAAGAGGGAAAAATAGAAAAATGCTGACTGCTTTTGTAAGCCTGCAATTCAATCAAGGCTTAATCCTGACAGCAAACAGTGTTCCCTGCTGTAGCAGTTTGACAGTTTGATGTAATTATGAATTCCAAAAATAGATATTGGATTATGCATGTAAAGTGGTCTGCTAATCTGGGCATGATTACATTATGATTAGGGCATTGACTGGGACACAACAGTAGGGTGTTGAGCCCCACCCCTTGGTGGGGGTGGGAATCAAATATAAAAGGCATGGCAAAGAACAGTGTTGGAATGGTTTTGAGTTAGAGAAGTTTTGATATTGGAGTCTTGAGCTAGAGCCCCAGGAAGTAAGAGAGCTTGGTCATGAGGAAGGAGAGAAGGCTCCAGGATAGAGACAAGCCATTCGCCTGACAGTCTACAGCTGGCCTTGTGGAGAGAAGCAAAGCCTAGAGAGTCTCATAGTCTACAGCTGACCTTGTGGAGGAAACAGAGGAGCTAAACCCAGAGAGAAACACAGCCCCAGGAAGAGAGGAACCCAAGAAGCCTGAACCCTGACAAACGTCGGCAGTTGTCTTGCTCCAACACGTGGCAATGGGCTTTGGTGAGGGAAGAAACTTACACTTTACGGCCTGGTAACTGTGGACCTCTACCCCAAATAAATACCCTTTATAAAAACAAACTGATTTCTGATATTTTGCATCAGCACCTCTTTGACTGACTAATACACCTATCGATTTCTCTAAAAACAACAACAAAAACAAACAAATCTATTTCAGAAATGAAATGCACCCTTGAAATGTTTCATAATATATCTCCCTGAAATACTGATAAAGTAGTAAACTAAAGATGCCTATGAGCTGTCAAAGTTCTAGTATTGCATTCTACTAGGTATTTAAAATGAAGAAAATTTATGTCTGCATATAACCAAATTGAATCATCCTAACAAGGTTTTTAAAATTTTTATGTCAAATGTATGTTGTATGAGGTTTGCTTGGACACAGTTTCCAACATCATTTTGGTAACTTAATTATGTAAGGTATTAGAATGTGGTATTTTTTTATTATTAAGGAAAAAGAAAATAATTTTGTCCCAAGAAAATGACTGGTCATTAAGAATGAGGAAAATGTGGGGTAAGACATGAATGAATGCAGAAAGTACAGAAGGTTCACAAAAAAGTAAATTTTGCCATTATACATTTTGCTATAACTTATAAAATTGTGCAGGGTAGAGTGTATACTATAATGTAAACTAAAGTCCAGGTTTAGTAGCAATGCTTCAATATGTGTTAATCAATTGTAACAAATGTACCACACTAATGAAAGATATTGTTAATATGAGAAAGTATGGGACAGGGAGGGATGGGTCATATGGGAATACCCTATAATTTTTATGTAATATTTATATAATCTAAAGCTTCATCAAAAATTTAAAAATTAAGCAGAAAACACAAAAAAGAAAAGAAAATGTTGAGTGAGATTTGATGGGTCTTTCTATAAAGTTTTAAAAGCCTTAGTATCAAGTAGTATACTGATGCAAAACTAAAATTTGGTACTTTCCCTGTTAAAGTGATTAAGTTTCTTAAATCATCAATCTGTTTTAGTAAAAGGCTATACAGAATTTTCCCTGAATAATCAGTATACAAAGCAGAAAGTCTGTTTTATCAGAATAGAGTACTGTACTTTAACCTTATATTGTCCTTTGTTGTTTAAGTAAAACAAGTCTTCTTGCTTTTAAAGGAACATAATATTCAAACCAAAAACTTTTAACATTTTGCTTTCTCAAAATCAAACCCTGAAAAGTATCTTTTTTTGCAGTTTTTTTAAAGTTCCTTGAAGTATATCACTCATATATAAACAATAAGTGTATAGTAATAGTTGTGAAGTTACAAAACAATCATACAAAACATCACACAGGGTTCTCATATGTCACCCTAACAGCAACACCTTGCATTGTTGTGAAACATTTTTAACTGATGATGAAAGAGCATCCTTAAAATATTACCACTAACCAAAGTATCTTACATTTGGTGTATTTTCCCCCAACCCATTCTATTTTTTTTTTAAATTTTTATATCACTTATACATGAACATACAGAAACAGTAAGTGAATAGTAAAAGTTGTGAGCTTACAAAGCAAACAGGCATAAGATCATATAGGGGTTGCATACATCAACCCACCATCAACACCTCATATTTTTGTGAGAGTTTTGTTACAAGTTATGAAAAATATCATTAAAAACTTACTACTAACTATAATCCATAACTTACATTTGTTATATTTTTCCACCAACCCACTGTATTATTTTTTTAATATATATTTTATTACAGAAGTTGTGAACTTACAAAACAATCATGCACATGTGCAGAAATCCTATACAGCAACACTCTATCAAGACACCACACCGTTATGGAACATTTTTTATAGATTATGAGATAATATCATCAGACTATTACCACTAATTATAGTCCATAGTGTTCATTGGCACACTATTTCCATACTCCCCCTTTATCGATACAGTACATCTTTGGCATAAATTCATAGATATTACAGTATTGCTGTTGACCAGTCCATAGGTCACTCCTGTTGTATTTTTCCCATGCTTCTCCACATCCCAATCACCCTGCAATAGTGAAATACATCTGCTCACAATGGACTCTCTGGCATCTGTACCATCAACCACAATTGTCATCCACCTCTGGGTTTATTTTATTTAGTTCTTAGATTATTCTCTAGCTTTCTTTCAATTGACATTTACATCCCTACATTACACTTTCTAGCCACATTCCCATTTATAAACCAGTTGTTACTCACTATAATGTGCTACCATCAACTCTATGTATTTCCACAATTTTGCAGTAAAGATAATTAAAACTTTTTTTTTATTGTGGGTAAAAATTAAAATTTTCACAATACATACCAATATTTGTAAAATGATATATAAATATATATGCATTTATGTGCATTTGCTTACATAAATGTTATTTTATATATATATATATAAAACTTCTACATACATTAAGCATCAATAGTCCATCTCAATCCTCCTCTTATCTCCTTTAAGAATCCACCACCTATCAGCAGGTCTTGAAGATGTTTTACTACATTTTCTTCTAGAAGCTTTATGGCTCTTGATTTTATATTGAGGTTCTTAATTCATTTTGAGTAAATTTTTGTATAAGGTGTGCGATAGGGGTTCTCTTTCTTTCTTTAGCTATGGATATCCAGTTCCCTCAGCACCATTTATTGAATGGACTATTCTTCCCAAGCTGGGTGGACTATACAGGCTTGTTAAAAGGCAGTTGACCATAGCTGTAAGGGTCTGTTTCTGAACCATCAATTCAGTTCCATTGGTCTATGTATCTGTCTTTATGCCAGTATCATGATGTTTTTAAACCATATAGCTAGGCAATATGGTTTAAAGTCTGGATGTGAGAGCCCTCCAACTTTGCTTTTCCTTCTTAAGATATTTCTGGCTATTCAGGACACCTCACCCTTCCAAATAAATTTGATAATCATGTTTTCCATTTATTTTTTTTTTTAATGCTGGTGGAAACTTTTTTGGGATTACATTAAATCTATATATCAATGGGTAGAATTGCCATCTTAATGATATTTAGTCTTCCAATCCATGATATGGGATGTTCTTGCAATTATTTAGTTCTTTTTAATTTCTTTTTACAATGCATTGTAGTTTTCTGAATACAAGTGCTTTACATCATTGGTTATTTGATTCTTTTAGTCTCTGTTGTAAATGGAATTTTCTTTTCTGACTTCCTCGTCAGATTGTGCATTACTAGTGTCTTTTAAAGTCTATTTCATCTGATATAAGTATAGCTACTATGGCTTTTTAAAAAAATTACTGCAAGCGTGAAATAACTTTTTGTAGGCTTTCAATTTCCATCTATTGATATCCTTGGTTCTAAGGCTGGTTTCTTGCAGACAGCACATAGGTGGATCATATTTTCTTATTCATTCTGGTAGTTTGTGTCTTTTTTTTTTTTTTCTGTGTCTTTTAATTTGGGAGTTTAATCCATTTAGATTCAATGTTATTACTGTAAAGGCAGTTCTTATTTCACTCATTTTGACCTTTGTGTTTTATCTGTCATATTTCATTTTCACCACTCTTTTGACACTTTTATTTACTTTTACTGATGTAGTCTTCATTTCTAGACTCTTTTCCAAACCTCTCTCTCCTATCTTTTTTTTTTCAGACTGTAACACACCTTGTTTTATTTCCTGTATAGCTCGTTTCTTGGTTATAAACTCTCTCAATTTCTGTTTATCTGTGAATATTCTAAACTCACTCTTATTTTTGAATGTCAATCTTGTCATATATAAGGCTCTTGGCTTAAATTTTTCCCCTTGCTTTATCTTAAGTATATTATATCACTGTCTTCTTATCTCCATGGTTTTTGATAAGAAATTGGCATTTAATCTTATTGGATATCCCTTATATGTTTTGCATTGCTTTTCTCTTGCTGCTCTGAATTTTTTCTTTGTCTTTGGCAGTTGACATTCTGATTAGTATGTTCCTAAGAGTTGGTTTATTCAGATTTATTCAGATGGGAGTACACTGAGCCTCTTGGACATGGGTACATATGTCCTTCAACAGGGTTGGAAAATTTGTTACTATTATTTCTTTTCAAATATTCCTTCTACCCCTCTTCCCATTTCTTCTCCTTTTGGAACACCCTTGACATGTATGTTTACATAAATCTTGCTATCATTTAGTTCCCTGAGACCTTGTTTAATTTTTTCCATTCTTTTCCCCATCTGTTCTTTCCTTTTTTTTTAGTTAGGCCAGTAAAAAGAATTTATTGAGAAATGGGGGAAAGAATTGAGCTTGCTGAGAAATAGGAGAGAAAGGTGGAAATACACATCAAGATTTGGTGCTGGTTCCTCTATGCAGAGAGAGCACATCTGTTCTTTTTTATGTTCATTTTCAGAGGCCATTTCACCTAGCTCACCAATCTTTTCTTTTGCCTCCTCAAATCTGCTGTTATATAATTCCAATGGATATTTAATTTCATTTATTGCACTTTCATTCCAATAAGATCTGCTATTTTTCTATGTATGCTTTCAAATTCTTCTTTGTGCTCATTCAACATTTTCTTAATACCTTTAATCACTTTAGTTATCTCATGGAATTTATTAAGATTTGTTTAAACATCTGTGATTAGTTGTCTCAACTCCTTTATGTCATCTGGATGCTTATCTTGCTCCTTTATCTGGCCCATAGCTTCCTCTTTCTTGGAATGTATTGTAATTTTTTGTTGGTGTCCTGGCATCTGGCTTACTAGATGTATTTATTATGGGTGCTCTTTCTCTCTTTAGTTATCACTTTCTTGCCCTTTCTCCCTTGCTGGTTGTGTATTAGGAGCCAAGGATGTACTTGGTGCTATAGTTTGTGGAGGCTTAAGCTACCTGCATTGCCCCAGGGATGGATGAAGCTCCTCCCACCTTTCTTCTTTTCCAGTGCTAGGGACAGAGCCTCAGCTGTGTGTAATAAACCAAGTCATGCAGGCCTAGACTGTAGTTGCCTAGAGAGACTCATGAAGCTTCATACCCCTTCCTCCTCTGCTGGGACAGGGATGGAGCTCTAGGTGTGGAAGCATTCTATTCTGTGCTCGTCCAAAATGACCACAGTTGCTGTGGTAGACTTCTGACTATTCAGCCTATGCCAGTCCAATATACCTGCTGTTACCTGGCAAGGCTGCTGCAGGTGCCACCATCTTCCTCCCTGTCAGAGATGCAGCTGAAGCCTAGGCTAGGACTGCAGTACCATCTGATTGGAAAGAAGTCACTCCTCACCATCACTGTGATTTTTAATCAGCCTGACTTCCCCTCATGCTGGAGGCAGAGTCAAAATGGTGGCCACTGACCTCTTTCCTACTTGGACAGATTCAAACTTTAGCTTTTCTTAAGGTTTTACTTTAACCAGCTAATTCACTAATCAGTAGCTGAAGTCCATGGCTAACCATCATTTTCTCCCCTTTTTTTGGTAAATGGAGCTTCCAATTACAGCCATGGAATAGCTCCTGAGTTGGCTTGCACTGCCAGAGTAAGACGATCACTGGCCTCTGTGGGATAGCTTGTATTTTCCCAGAGAGGCTATTGCCAGCTACTGCCCTGCTGAAGGTGGGACTGGGGTTTATGGTAGAACTGTGATCCAATCTGGATGGAAAGAAGCCTATCCCTACCAGCACTGTAATTTTCAGTCCTCTCCACTTCCCCTCATGCCAGCGGTGGAGTTAAAATGGTGGTTACTGGGCTCTTTCTTACTTGGACAGGTTCAAACTTTAGCTGTTCTTAGGATTATACTTTATCTGCCAAATTTATTAATCAGTAGCTGAGGTTGGTATCCAACCATTTATTCCTTCCCTATTTATGGGGAATGGAGCTTCCAGTTACAGCCATGGAATGTCTCTTGAGGCAGTTTGTACCACCAGTGATGAAGGCACACCAGACACTGCAGCATGGAGTCCTCTACTCATCAATATTTTCTACAGAAGGGCAGAGACTGCCTCCTTCCATTCTTTGAAGGATGTTGCAGGATGCTCTTCTGGTCTCCTGGAGCCCCCCAAACAAGTGCATTAGATAGCTGTGGGTGATTACTAACTGCCATGCAGCACTAGCTGACTCTAGGACCTCCTTACTCTGCTGCCATCTTGCTGGTTGAAAGGTATCCTTTTATTTCAAACTTTCACAAAATAATTTGTGCTTTCACCTTGTAAGAAGTGAAGTACTAAAAATAGTTAAGTTTATTTGATATGTCTAAACAAGAAAATCGTTTAGAAAATGTATAAAATTTAAAAGAGAAGGACCTCAGTGTCATAAGACTCTCGTGTGCATTGAAACCAGACCCCCAGTGCTGTGCATGGTATCTCTCCTTTTGAGTTACTGGCTAGATCAGTCATCACAAGCCCCAAAATAATAAAGGCATCTGCCACATGTCCTGGTCATGTTGCTGAAGTAAGTGGAAATATGTTGCAGCATTGGATTCCTGCAGCTCTGTCAGCCAGTGATGGCTTGACATTGTTAGATCTACAATGGACATTGCCTCCACACCAGCTCTGTTTCATAGTGCCCGGGGGTGCTATGCATCAAGCTTTTGGAACAATGGAGCCAACCTTCCTGTTAGCTCCAGGACCAGTGGTGCTGCCCTTTGCTGGTGTGTGAAGGATATACCAAGTTGAGCAATAAATAGTAGAGTAATATGAGTATAACCTAAACAGACAAAATAGACATTTTGGCCTCCTCCCATGGAGACAAAACATTTATATTTGTCTCCATGGAGCTTAGATATATTAGATATATTAACTTAGATATATTAACTGCAGCTCAAAGAGAAACTTGTGCATTGATTAGTATTAAGTGCTGTACCTACATATCTGATGAATATGATAATATCTCCTCTATGCTGGATCACATGCAAAGAGATATTGAACCTGTTAAAAGTCTTGGCAAACTTGATTTATTTTCTAAGTTGTTAATGAAATTTTCTATGAGATAAGTGAATGGCTTTCTTAAGTACTGCTTTTATTTTGCTTGCCATATGCTTGTCTTTTTGCCTCTTTTGTCTTTGTGAGTTTATGTCTAGGGCATCCTCCAAAATGATATGAAACATTTCTTCACACTTGATCAGCCAGAAGCAATTACAGAAAGTGAGACCTTTGTCCATTTTCCTTATATGAGGAATGCTCTTGTAACATATTTTCTTCAAATAAGAAGAGTATAAACCCAATGGGGGATTCGGTAGTAGAAAATGTAACTACTGGAAAGTTCTTCTCTTAAGCAACTCTGAAAACTCTAATACACTAATTGATCTAGCTTTCTACTAATTTAATTTTAGAAGTTTACTGCTTGCTCTTAGTTCCCTGAAGCATATTAACCAGACCTTCTCAATTTTGCTTAGAGGACTAAGATAATGTCTCAAGGCAAAACAAGACAGAATGGTGTCAGGAGTAAACAGTTTATCTGTAACTTTTCTCAGAGAAAAAGCTTGATATCCTTGAGTGTTCACCTGAGAAAGGAATCAGGAAGAACTTGCTGAACTGTGGTTAATTAGCTCCTTAAAGCAAGGACAATTTGAGATGCTTGAAACAATGCAGGACTGAGAAATTGCATGTACCCTCCTCACAAGACACTTGGCATCACTTGCTTTTCTTCTCCCATACACCTGTCCTTTGCCAATAAAATAGGATGACTGAATTTTGATGGTTTTTATGAAAAAGGAAAAATTAAAGAAATTCCATATTATAAATATTGTAATAAACTGCTTGAGTTGTTTTTAAAGACAGGAAATTAAAATGAAAATTCAAAAATAATATCCTGGGAAGCGGCTGTGGCTCAATCAGTAGGGTTCCCGTTTGCCATATGGGAGGCCCTGGGTTCGATTCCCGGGGCCTCCTGGTGAAGGCAAGCCCGCCCACACGGCGTGGTTAGCTGACCCAGTGAGCACAAGCAGCAAGTGGGGGATAAATGAATAAATAAATAAAATCTTTAAAAAAAATAATAATAATATCCAAGAAAACATGGACACAATGCATTGTGGAGAGAAAGTCAGTAAAAGTTGTCTAGACTGATTCCAAGTTAATATGTGTTTTTAGTTTATTTCCTTGCAATCCACTTAACAGCAGAGCAGCTGAAGAAAGAGTCACAGTTGTGTAGCTTAACTGTGATTGTGTTTTTAAGAGTTAGAATTGATCTCATCTAAAGCATAAATTTTAATGATTCAAATCACATGTGTATTTTAGATGCTATTATTATCATTATTTTTTAAAATTATGACAATTTGAGTGATATTCTCTGGATGGAGATAAGATTCCTTTGGCAAAACTCTGTATTTTAGCCATTGCATACATCTCTCAAGGTCTTTTCAGAGTACATCTCTTTCACATTAGCTTGTCAACAGTGTTAATATAGTCAATATATATGAATGTTACATTTTTCTAACTACCTTCCCTAGAGCTGCAAGCTTTAAGAGCTTGGAGTCTTGCTTCCAAATTGTTTCTGATAAATATTTTACCATTTCTCCCCATAGCACTATAAGTTATTCTAGCTTTGTTGCATGTATTATCTGTCTTCTATTCACCCACCTTTGTATGCAAGAAAATGCAATACATTTTATTTTTGACCATTGCATCCAAATTCTAAGAACAGCTAAAACAAAGAGACCCAGAGATGCAATGGCTTAGATAAGACAGATATTTCCTTTATCACAAAACAACTCAGAACAGAATCATTCTGAGAGATTATACATTTTTTGGCATAATAACTAAAATTGAGCCCAAAGAACAAAAATTCTACATAGTTTTTAAGGCAGGTGCTACACTTGGACTCACATAACACCTATTCCTATGACATTTTTTCTTGTGTTAATGATTGTAGGGACTAAAAAGACAATTTTGTAGTCTTGCATACAGATGAAGGTGGCCATATGATGCAGTTATGGACAAGAAGAGAGTGCTGAAGACTACTGGTAGTGTTATTTCCTTTTTATCCTTCTACTGGAATTTAGACTGGAGCCTGGAAGTACAGTAGTAATTGCTAATGATGATGGCATGAGAAAATGCAGTAGCTGGTCCTCCAAGGCATAGCTGACTCTCCACTCATCACTGAATTGCTTACTCACACTTTTGCTTCTAGCAATATATTAAACACTATAGCTGTATTTCTGTTAAGAAAATCCAAGAACAATCCAAAATGATAAACTGGTAGAACTTCTAAAAATACTAATTAGTTACAAGCTACTCACCAGTTTGGATGCTGTATGCAAATTTTACTATAATCAAGTATAGCTGAGACAATTTAGACCATTAAAATAAGCTGTCAGAACTGCATCAGCCAGATAGTAAGTATGCATCATGAAGCTATAAAAACAAAGGTAGCATGTTGTCAGAACAGGTATCAACACCAGAACTATGTAACAGAGACACACCTGGCATAACTGATCACTTGATAGATGACAACAGCAGTATTGCAGAGCAGTAGCACAAGGCCAAATTCCCATAAATGATGCAGAAACATATGGGCAGTATATGGAAAAGAGATATTGCATCTGTTCCTCACATCATTCTTGAAAATTTCAGGTTTGTTAAGGATCTTAATGCAAAATTCAAAATTTGCCTCTTTTGTAATAGACTATTAAATCTTATCTTTACTATTTCATGAAAGGGATGGGTTACTTAAAAAATATATCACAATAACAGCCAATGGATGTCTCCAAGTGTTTAAATCCTCTTTATAAAATCAAAGAGATTATTGTATAAAATAAGTAATATGTCATGATAAATAGAATTATCAGGTAGAATATATATATGTTGTGAAATACAAATCAGAGTCAAGTTGCAGTTTACAACATTTTATTCAGGATACTGAGTTAGTGACAGAAAGGAAATTTTTCACTTGCAGCATTAAAGCAGCTTCAAGGCCAGTATGCTTGTTGGCAGTTTTAAAACCAGAATGAAGGAACTTGGCTAGATTCTGTTGATTGGAGCTGAGACCTGTTGATCTAGTAAGGGTGGGCTAAGTTAAAATGGGGCTTTATTTTTAATATTGCTTGGTGGATTTAAGTAGGGGCTTAATTGACATTCTGCCATCAAGGGTCTCAGTGGGGACTTTCAAAAGATGATATCTATCATGTAGGTCTGCTCTAGTTCAGGAATTTTAATTTTTGCCATGGTTCTGAGAAAATCCAATAGCTATTTTTTATTATAATTATCAATTTCTCCCTTTTGGTCAATTCCTCAGCTATGAAGACTTGACCAGAAATATTGTTAGTCTCTCATTTATCACTAGGTTTTTCCATGAATTGTCCATAATAACATGGTTCATTTTCCAAGCCACTGGGAGGTCATTCCACTATCATTGTTTTTGATGTCTCAATTCTATCATTTGTTGGCTTAGTGGTTGCACAGTAGTATGTAAGAGTTGAGAGACTAAAGAACAAATGAGGGATATTGTGAGCATTATAACTAAAAATATCATAAGTACTCATAGTAGGATGTCTCTGAGCCAAGGTCTCCAGGACCTCAAACCAATATTAGAAAATAATTCCACTGTTCTTGAGATGTCCACCCAGGAAAACTGATTAACCTTTCCTGTAGGGCAATATATAGTTTGTTCCACTTACCAAGGTATATTTATCCAAATAAAGCATAAGGTGATAGAAATGGTACAGATGCCACCATGTCTAACTCACTAAAAACTTAGGCAATGTGGTTATCCATTATTACTTGGGCCAATGAATTAAGAATAATTTGTATTCCATCTAAGGCAGAGGTAGTATCATTAATAACCTCTTCCATGTTAGTGGTAAGTTTCTTATCATGTTCTTTTTTGTATGATTCCAAATGTCAGGAATATGATACTGATTGTTCACATAAACAATGAGCCAGCAATTCTCCCAGGAAATGTGCTGGAATAACCAAGAAGGGTCTCATTTGGTTGACCACATCTAGAACGGGTTCTCCAGCCTTGATAATTTATAGACCTAGGATCCCCTTGTACAAATAAATCTCAGAATATTATTTGGAAGGTGCATGAGATTTTAGTTTGAGGCAGACAGGACCAATTATCTTGCACACAAAGGAAATAATATGCAGTAGGGACACATGAGATCCAGGAAAGGAGGAATTATATGGAACACAATGTCAGAAACAAGTTTAACATAACCTGAGCTTTGGATCTTCATCTCCAGTAGTCTTTTCAAAGTGACAAGGATTTGGCTAGTCACCCTAAGGAGGTTAATAAAGGTGAAATCAGAGACACCTAAGGTTTGGTTAATAGATTGCAATTTTTTTTTTCTCCTTTGGGTAAAATGGATTATAGTTAAATCACAAATCAATTTGTTTACTGTTAGTTTCCATTGGAGGCATGGGTGGAAACACTATCTGCTGTAGTTCCCTAGGGTCTCGATCTAAGATAACTGAACTGCCCTGAGGTTTTTGTCATGAGGGTCTGGTAGTGGGTTGCATATTGAAGGGTCAGTAAGATTTAGATAAAGGCACCTGCCCTAGTTACCCTATGCATAGTAGTAAGGAGGATCAGGTAAGATGAAAAGAGGAAAGAACAAGGGAGGAGTTGTTTTAGGTTTCTTGTCTGCTCAAGCAAATACCATGCAATGGATTGGCTTGAACAATGGGAATTTATTAGGTCATAGTTTTGAGGCTTGGAAAAATCTAAATCAAGTTGTCATCAAAGCAGTGCTTTCTGCCTGATGACCAGCAATCTGAGGCTGATTGCTGGTAATCCTTGGTCCTGGGCTGCTCTGTCACATGACAATGCACATGGCAGCCTCCCCTGGACTCTTCCTTCTCTTTTGGGTTTCATTGACTTTGATCTTCTTGCTTCATGTAATTTTCTCTTTTTCTGTCTGATTTCATTCTGCTTGTAAAGATCTCTAATAATAGGATTAAGAACCACCTTGATAGGACTGATCCACACTTTAAATGAAATAACCTCATTAAAAGTTCCTGCTTACAATGAGTTTACAACCACAGGAATGAATTAAGGTTAAGAACATGTTTTTTCTGGGGTACATACAGCTTCAAACCACCATACTTCACCATCTGGGCCCCAAAGCACATGTTTTTTTCTACATGCAAAATACATTTATTCCATAACAACATGCCAAAACCCTTAAATAATTTCAGTAACAATCATAAGTACAATGTCTCTTCAAAATCACTTATGGCTGTGTATATTCTGCAGCATAATTCCCCTCTCTCTGTGTGCACGTGAAATCTGAAAATAAGTTACCTGGTTCCAATATACTATGGAGGTAAGTCATAAGACATAAGATAGATTTTCACATTCCAATAGGGAGAAATTGGAAGGAAAACACGGGCCACAGGAACCAAACATTTCTGAAACACAGAAGGTCAAAATCCATTAGATTTCAAGGCCTGAGAGTCATCAATGGGTCAATGTTTTGCCCTTCATTCCTGATGGGCCAGCAGGTCTACTCCTTCCAATTGCTTGTGCAGTGGCCATGCTCTTCCCAAACATTGGAATGAAGGCACTACCCTCTATGAGCATCAGGGTAGCAGCCAGCTTCTCCAAAAATGCTGGGACACAAGCCCCACTTCCTCTGAGCATTGGGATGTTGGCCAGTCTCTTCACAACCTTGGGGCATAGGCTCCACCCTCTCCAGGTCTTGAGGAGGCATCATTCTCTCTTAACAATAGCACAGAATTCTTGCCTTCTACCAGTGCCAGAACAGATAACCTGCTTCCTCCAAGCACAGGTACAGACCTGTATGTTCCACACACATGGGTAAGCCTGCTCTCTTTGCCGTGGTTCTGATGTCGAAGTCATTTTTCCTTCAATGTTTCCCTTCTTTGCCCCTTTAAGCCCAGGTTGGCAGTAGTTCTATTCATGCAATTAAAAAGAAAGCACAAATCTTGTCAACTTTGCATGTATTTAACAGGAATGTAAACTATCTGTGGGGGTCTGGAGCTGTATGTAACCCAGAAAGACATATTTTTTAATTTAATCTATTCTTGTGGGAATGGACCCATTGTACATAGGACCTTTTGAGGAGGCTGCTTCAATTATGGTATGGCCCACCTCATTCAGGATGGGTCTTAACTCTCTTACCAGATTCCATTATAATTGGAATGAAGATAGAAAGGGAGCAAGCCATGAAGCTAGAAGCTGAAAGCAACAAAACCCAGAAGAGAAGGGAGAGACCAGAAGATGTCACCAGGTGTCTTGTCATATGACAGAGAACAGGATTGCAGGCAGTTGGACTTCAGGAAGAAAGCACCATCTTGATGATGCCTTGATTTGGACATTTTCATGGCTTCAAAACTGCATACTTGTAAGCTAACAAATTCCCATTATTTAAAGCCTGTGCATTTCATGGCATCTGCTATAAGCAGCCCAGTAAACTGAGACACTTTCATACAGAGAACTTTCCACAAATACTTCCTGAATAATTGTATTTTCAATCCTGACTTCCACTTCAATTGCTGACTGGATTCATGCTCAGTTATACCCTCATATGGAGCCCTATTTTCCAAAGACCACTTTCTAGAGGCTCAGGAAGTTCCCAGGTAGAGCTCATTCTGATCCTAGTCTCAGAGTTCGCTATCTGTGTAGTGTCAGAATTTTCCAAATCATCAATTCATAGCTTCTGTTTATTTAAGAGTTCAGTGTTTTAGCTTATCCCCTTTTCATGCATTTTACTATTGCCTGCAAGAAGAAACCAGGCTGCACATCCCACACTTAGCTTGGAATTCTCAGCTAAATATACAAGTTCATATAAGACATTCATCATTTCCTTCTAAGGGCTTATCAGAGTTCCTTTAGCATCCATATCACTATCAACAGTCTCTTTAAAGCAGTCTAGGCTTGTTCTATAAAGCACCTCACAATTCTTGCAGCTTCTGTCCATTACCCAAATTCAAAACCATTTCCACATTTTTAGGTATTTACAATAGCAGCTCCCCACCTTCATGGTACCAAAGTCTGTATTAATTTCCTTGGCTGCTCAAGGAAATGCCATGCAATGGATTGGCTTATATAATGATAGTGTATTAGTTCATGACTTTGAAGCTAGGAAAATGTCCATATCAAGATGTCATCAAGGCAATGCTTTCTGTATGAAGACTGGCATTTTCAGGCTGGCTTCTGGTTATCCTTGGCTCTAGGCTTTTCTATCTCATGGCAATTCACATGGTGGCTTCTCCTGGCCTTTCTCTTCTCTTCCAGATTACATTGACCTTCAGTTTTTTGCTTCCCATGGATTTCTCACCATCTATCTGAATTTCATTCTGCTTACAAAGGACTTCAGTAATAAGATTAAGTCCCACTCTTACTGGATTGGGCCACACCATATCTGAAGTATCCTCATAAAAAGGCCCTTCTTGCAATGGGTTCATACCCAAAGGAATGGATTAACTCTGAGAACATGTTTTTCTGGAATACATACAGACTCACACCACACAGGAGTAACTTTAAATAGGGAGAATAATCCTGAGATAGCAATCAAAGATTAGGAAGAGAATGGTTATAAAAAAGCACAAGAGGAAGAAAAGGGAGATAAGAAAAGAATTTGGTCTTGTCGAGGGGGATGGTTTTCTTTTGGGATTACCTGTACACATAAGATGCTATCTCCTTCTGGGATTCTTGTGTCAATTTGTGTTTGAGGTCCAAAATGGGAGTGACATCCAAAGAACTTGAAGCATGTTTGAATTGTGACATGTGTGCCCATGGGTCAATTCCTTGCAGTTTTACACCTTATTTACCTGTGGAGGTAAATAAGACTTGACAAGGTCCTTTCCATCGAGGTCCTAAAGGGGTCTTTTGCTGATATCTTTTCTATTATACCAAATTTCTGGGTTGAAGGCCTTATATGGCTTGCTGTAGAGGAATCTCAGGAA
This sequence comes from Tolypeutes matacus, assembly GCA_026826555.1. Classification (NCBI taxonomy): domain Eukaryota; kingdom Metazoa; phylum Chordata; class Mammalia; order Cingulata; family Chlamyphoridae; genus Tolypeutes; species Tolypeutes matacus. The sequence continues at coordinate 897,421 of JAKSZT010053854.1, read as the reverse complement.
AGGCAGCCTATATCTGTGAATGATGAGATTGGGTATTTTCAATGAATACTTTATATAATTAACAATTTCAGACTGTCTTAGATAAGAATCTGATATGGTAAGAGAAATGATTAGTCTCTTATGTCTTCCTATTATGATTTCATAGTGAGATTGCTGTTTTTATTCCTGATGAACTAGATCTTATGGCCATAATATCTAAAGGAAGAACTTTAGGCCAAGACAGAGAGAGAGAGTCAGATAATAGAGCTAATTTAAGTTTTAAAATATCATTAGTTCTTTCTACTTTTCCTGGTGACTGAGGGTGGTAGGGGCAATGAAGCTATTTGTTGAGGGGTAATATCTTGCAAATTTTCTTAAACACAATATCAGTACAGTGATTGCCTCTAACACCTGAGAGAATAGCAGGAAATCTCCCAGGTGAAGAAAACAATTAATTAATAGCATTTTCGGTTCTGTGAGTTTGGTAGCTATGTGACAAGGTAAAGCTTCTTTCCATCCAGAGAGAGAAGACATTATCTATCTAGCTAACTATCTATCTATCTATCTATCTATCTATCTATCTATCTATCTACCTACCTACCTACCTACCTACCTATCTATCCATCAATCTATCTATAAGTATGGTGGGGAGAGAGAGAGAGAGAGAGAGAGAGAGAGAGAGAGAGAGAGAGACAGAGAGACAGAGAGATTAGATCCAATAGTAGGTGGTAGCTGTATAAAATCCATGTGAAGATGGCCAAAGGGCCCTGTTGGTGGAGTTATATTACCCTGTCCACACGTTTACAATTTTACTAAGGTCATACAATTAACAGCTGGAGCAGGATTCATTCACTCATCATGCTTGGTATTTAAAATATCACCTTCAGTGAGTTTTGAAAGTTGAAATGAAAGACTCAGAATCACGGTGGATTTATTTATATAGGGTCTGAGCTATAGGTCATTTTAGGGGCTGAACTACTACCAGGAAGCCATCATAGGACCACTAGAGACCATTCAGTTCTGAGCTACAATTTTCTTCAGTTTTGCAAGCCTATTTTTGGAAAATTATCAAGGGCCCTAAGAAAGCTTACTTATCCTTGTCTACAGGTTTTAAAGTCATAAACTGCTGACCAGGCATAATTGTTTGTGCTGCCTTTTTTGGCATAAAAGTCAATCAGTGCATTTCTTTTATGCTCCACAGTGCTCTTCTTTAGTGGGATTCTAATCTAAATAGCTACCTCCCTTAGATACTTTATTTCCTTAGAGGTCTTTAACTAGTAGGCCATTTTCTTTAGCTTTCCTGTAGATGCCATCTACCTAGATGTAGATGTAGAAAAACCCTCCTTCCAGAGCCTGCCAAACTCATAGACTACCACAAAAGCATATCTACTGTTGGTTATAAAGGTTTATACTTTGATATTTTGCTACACTATATGCTTTAGTGAAAGCTATGTGTCCAGATATTTAGATTGATTTGATTCAGGGTAAGGATTTGCTTTCAAGAAACAGTTATTAAATAGCCCCTTGACAGTTAATGTTTTCACTTATAAGGTAAGATCTATCAAAAAAAAAAAAGGATTAAGTAAGTTATGCATGATGGTAATCTCACTTTCTCAATTAAATAAATAAATAAATTTATTAGACATCTGTACAACTTCAGTTTGACATTTTATATATTATTTATTTAAAACCTTGCTCAAGGAACTTGTGCTTTACAGATTAATATTTTATATTAATGATCTAGGCCTTTCCATTTGGAGACTTAATATATTGCAGGAGGTATGAATGCCTATAGGTTTTATTACTCAAAAACAGTACATTTCTCACTCTAAAAAAAAGGGTTATGTCATTATTTTGGAGAGGATTATCTTGAAAGTCCAACCTGAAGATGGACATTTCATGGTCAATGGACAAACAGTCATGGTGCTTACCTCATTAAGGAGAGGAAAGATTGTGGCTACATACAAGTAATTATATCCATGGATAGTTATTTGGGATGGAGTTAACAGAAGGATTTAATATGAGGTTAATCTCATAGCAAAAAATAGTTGGATGCTTGCATTTATGAGCATTGGAAAAGCATGAGAGGTCATTGGATGTAGGGGAGAGCCTAAAAACATGTCAGCTGATGCTTCAAACATTTTAGTGGCAGTGGTAACTAACATAAGACAAGGTGGATAGGTCCTGCATATTAGGTTAATATTTAAGTATTAATAAGCAATAGATCTCTATTTATCTCTGCGCTTCTGAGTTAGAATTTCCAAGGGAGACCCATCCTTTTCATATACAAACAGAAATAATTCCTTAGTATAATTTGGAAGACCCAGAGAAGGTGGTTGTGCCAAAAAACTTTTTGGTTGGACAAATGCCTTTTGTTCATCATCAGTCCAGAGGAAGTGTTCCAGAATACTAGTTTTAGTAAGGTCATATAATAGGGTTGCAATAGTTGAGAAGTTAGCTATCTATTGCTGAAAACAAACAGCTAATTCCAAGAACCCCCTAAGTTGCCATTTTGTGGATGGCTAGGAAAGCTTAGAATAACAGTGAACCTATCAGGAATTAATGATTTCCCTTTTTGAGATAGGTTATAACCTAAAAAATGTACAGTCCTTTGAAAGAATTGCAGTTTATCCTTGGATACTGTATTAGTCAGGGTTCTCTCAGGAAACAGAATCAACAGGAGATATCTGTCAATAATATGAGATTTTAAAAGAGTCTCTCACATGACTGTCAGGATGCATAAGTCCAGGTTCTGCAGGCAGGCTGCAAACCAGGGCCTCTGATGAAAGTCGGATGAAAGGTCCTTGATGAGTTTCTGGGAGAAGTTGGCTGTCCAACAACAAGCTGGGAAATTCTCTCTGAATGTTGAAATCACTTCCCCTTTTAAAGCATTCAACTGATTGGATAAAAGCATCACCCACTGCTGATGCAATCTCCCTGACTGATGCCAATGTAATTAGCCATCCATGCAGTAAACTCACTGGTGATCAAAGTCCATAAATATTCTTGTATTACAATTAGCCCAGTGCTTGCTGGAACAAACACCTGGACACAATTACCTGGCCGAGTTGACACATTAGCCTAACCATCACAGATACCTTGTGTCCCATTTTGGCCAGTGCCTCTACTAAATAAAGAGAAGCTATCTCACCTGTCTTCTTAGATTTAGAACAGATTGATATTGTTATCCACATATTGAATTAGAGTAGATCCTATGGGAAAATTAAGTTTCCCAGATCCTGATTGAAGACCTGGGAGAAATAGTGGGGAACCTCCATAAGTCCTTGAGACATGACTGGTCACAGACAAGGTCATCCCTCCCAGGTAAAAGCAAATATGTACTGACTTTCAGGAACAAAAGGGATACTGAAGAATGCTGAACATAAGTCTATCATAGCAAAATAGGTAGAATCCAAGGAGATTGAAGATAAGATGGTGCTTGAATTGGTAACTGGAAATCTTGGGATTACTTTTTTGTTTATAGCACTTAAATTCTGAGCAAAATGGTAACACATACCCCTGGTTTCCTAATTTGAAGTATGGGAATGTTACATGGGCTAAGGAGTGCATGACACAAGGAGTACCTTTTCAATGAAATTTTTTACTGTTGGCCGAAGACATCTTTGGCTTCTGGTTTAATGTGATATTGAGAAGCTTTGATAAGCTGTTAGTTGGATCTATTTGGACCATTACAGGCTCAACCCCAAGTATTTTACCTATATCATAATCCTTGGTCTGTAAAGCCACTGGAACTAATCATAATATTTTGGAGAAGGATTTTCATCAGGAATTGAAGAATCAAATTGGATTAGCCAAGATCATTTATTGACTGACCTATCAATTAGTACTGAGGGATTAGAAGGAATAGTCCCTCAGGATTACATTCTATTTTGCAATGTAATTAAATTTATAATTTATGCCTAAGCAGTTCATTGTTGTACTCTCACAGAGAAGAAATGCATGTATATCTTCATGGTTCCATAGTTACATTTAATGATTAGGACAAAGTGTTAATTTGTGAATTGTTTTAGAATTCTACTAAACAAACAGTCTGGTTACTCTGAGGAAGTTGTTATATAAAGTAAGTATTGATGAATAAATTCTTCTTCTCACCATTGGTGATAATTTGAGTTTCTCCTTTTTCATTGCATTTTCTTGGGTAGAAAAGGCCATTCTCTCCCATGGAGCTTCTTCAGAGCCGGCATTTTAGGAAATTTGATTGAAATTGTTCATTTTTTTTCTGTATGGTGAGAGTCTCTTTTCCAATGTTTATTCTGCTTAGTTCAGAAAAGGGAGATATATCACAAACGAGGTTTCCCTTTCTGGTTTAATTACCAATCTTTGGTTTAATTCCATTAGCAAATTTAGAGAATAGGGCAGGGATTATATCCAGATTTTCCTTAAATCCAGGGTGTTTTCAGATGATATGTTCTAATCTATTTTGGTAATATGATTAATATTTCACAAGACTGTTTATAGCCCAATCAGTTTTAACTGGCAATATTTCAGTGGTACCTTGCAGTAGAGATTGGCTTATTTTTTCTATACTTTTTTACAGAATCTGGTTTAGTGTAATGAGCTGGGTCTTGTAAATCATGCTCAGGATTATCCCAATCAATTTTTTTTCTGTTCAATGATTAGCATTTCATTGTCTATGTAGCAGTTAGTATAAATCAAGAAGCCAGGATCATATGTTACTAGTAAAATCCTAAATTCATCTATGAATTAATTGATTTTGGCTTTTGTAGCAGTTTGGCATTGTATGTGAATTCCAAAAAGAGATATTGGATTGTGTCTGTAAACTTCTCTGTTCCTCTGGGCATATTATATTGTATTAGATTCAGAGGTTTCACTTTTACTTGATTAAATCACAATGAAGGCTTTGATTTGGCCACATCAGTAGGGTATCAAGTCCCTTCCCCCTTGGTGTGTGGTGACTCACAGAGAAAATGAGGCAGAGAAGAGGGTTAGAGTTTTGATGCTGGAGCCCCAGAAAGTAAATACATAGAAAAGCAGATACATGAGGAAAGAGAGAAGGTTCCATTTGGCACAGCAGATGTCCTGGGAAGAGAATGAGGCTGATAGTCTACAGCTGATCTTATCAAGAGGGCAGAGCAGCTAAACCCAGAGAGAAACAATCCTTGGTGAGAGAGACAAGTATTAGTCTACCTTACAGAGGAGAGAGGAAGGAGCTGGGAACACACAGCCTTAGGAGGAAGAGGAAGGCTGAACTTTCACGGAGACCAGCATCCATCTTCCTCCAACATTTGGCAACAGACTTTGGTGAGGGAGATAATTTATTCTTTATGACCTTGTGACAGTAAGCTTATACCCCAATAAATACCATTTATAAATGCTAACAGATTTCTGGTACTTTGCATCAGCACCCATTTGGCTGACTAATACAGCTTTCTTTAGACTTAGTGAAACCCTTTACTATGGCTGTAAATTCTGCTCAAGCTCAAGGATTTAATTCTATACTAGATGACACTTCAGGTTCAATGGAATTTTAATATTTACTATTTAAACTAGATCACTTTTTTCAGGGGGCAGGAAGAAAAGGGAGGGGATAAAAGTGTCAGAAGGAATGAGAGGTTCAGAGTGATATGGAGGAAGGTTAGGGTAAAGGAAAATTGGAAGAGCAGTAGATTCAGGTTAGGGTTTTATTTCCCTTCAATCTCTTTTCTGGCTTTTTTTTCCTAGTGCATCTTTAACAGAAGCTATTGTGGAGGCAGATTGGCATTTAGAAGTTTCCATGTGCCAATTAAAGAATGCTCCCTGTTGTTTCTGAGAGGTTTTATAACCTTTCTTTTCTAAGGTGCCTTTCAATTAAACATTTTTTTTCATATACAACTTCCTTAAATTAGCAACTTCAAAGAAAAATTGTCCTTCTGAGATCTATCCATGAATGGACAAAGTCATAAGTAACACATCTAGAGTGTGAGGTCTTAGCAGGTGGAGGATAGGGAAATTAAAAGCAAAGAGAGTCCATTATGCTGTTTTCAGATGAAATGTTGCTTATACAACTCATGCATCTGAATCTTTTGACCAAGCAACTCAGAAACTTCTGATATCAATGAAATCCCCTGGAGAGTGAAAATACCAGATAGGAATGCAAAACACACCAGAAACAGCTCTGTAGGCAGAAAAAGAAGGCTTATTCCAGGTTTAAGGATAGGAGTATCAATATCATACATATATAGACCATGTTGAGAGAACTGGAAAATCAATTGCTCTATGATGCCAATTGGGAGTCTGCTTATTGCGTCTCACCTATTCCCAAGCTCAACACATATAAGAAACATTTAGAAAGAAAATTGGAGAGCAGAGGGAGGAGCAGAAGTAACAGACAAATGATATCAAGTTGAGCATCTGATGAAAGGATTGAAACAAAGAATCAAATAAAGAGAGAGATGTGAACCAAAGTGCTGAACACAAAGGCATTGAATTCCATGCAATCTGTGGAGTTCAATTATTGGAAGAGCCTACTATGGGAATGCAGAATCATGGTGGTGGAACAGTTGACTCAAGGGCATTGTGGTGTGTGCTTCAACTGGACAGTCACCATAGCCTGAAACCTTGGAGGGTCACAAAAAGGCAAATAAAAGTTGAATTGCAGTTTACAGCACTTCATTCAAGACACCAAGATTGCTGCATCAAGGAAACCATTCAGTTGCAATTGCAAAAGCAGCTTCAAGGTCAGAAAGTTTGTGAGCAATTTCATAACTAGAAGGAAGGACATTGGCTAGGTTCTATTGATTGGAGCAAAGATTTCATAGGGGTGGCTTCAGTATAAGTAGGGTTTTATTTTTAATAGGGCCTGGTGTGCTTAACTAAGGGCTTAATTGACTTTTCAGGGTCGAGAGTCTTGGTGAGGACTATCCAAATTTTACATGTGTCACATAATTCTATACTAATTCTAAAAATTTGACTTTTGTGTTGGTTCCGAGAACACTCATTATTTCTGAATATATTGATCACCTTGTGCCCTCCCTGAAGGCATGTCTCAGAAGCAGGAGATGTTGAGGTGAACTGGAAATTTTAGGAAGCTGCACATGTGTGGAGAGAGACCACAGCTCTCACTACCTATGTGATCATGCATAGCTTGATCTTGAGCTTCAGCTTCCTTGCCAGCATTGCTTGGAACAGTTGCAGGGGCATATGGAATTCTAAAAAAGGATTTGTTTTGTAATTGCATATTCCTTATTTTTAGTATTAGGTAAAATTTTTAATACATTTTTAAAGAAATATTTATTTTATTTATTTATTTCTCTCCACCCCCTCATTGTTTGCACTTACTGTGTCTGTTCATCTTCCTTATTCTTTAGGAGGCAATGGGAACTGAACCCAGGACCTCCAATGTGAGAGGGAGGTGCCTTATCACTCAAGACACCTTCATCCCCTGCTTTGTTGTGTGCCTTTCTTTATGTTTTTCTTCTTGTGTCTCTTGTTGCATCATCTTGTTGTATCAGGTTGCTGACATCATATTGTTGCATCAGGTTGCCGACAGTGAGCTGCTCACTATGCCAGCTCATTGTCTTCTTTAGGAGCTACTGGGAACTGAACCAGGGACCAAGCCAGGGACTGAACCTGGGACCTCCCATGTGGTAGGAAAGAGCTCAACCACTTGAGCCACATCTGCCTCCTCTTTTTCTTTGTAAAATATACAGCCACCTATATCCCATAAAAAATTCATTTCAGCTTGAGTGTAATTTGGAAAAAAAATTGCAGATCATGTTCAGAAAATGTTAATATTGTATATTTTTAGTTATTGTTAATTTAGAGATTATTCTTTTTATCATAAATTATTTGCAGAAAACAGAAGAGAGGGAAAAATACACACTATTTCACCACCCAGAAAAATCTTCCAGTAATTTTTTGTTCTTATTTTTCCAGTCTTTGTACATATTCTCCCCCCCAACTCTGTTTCTAACTGTTTCTAAGTCTCTGACACTCTCTTGTATTCACACATCACAACAACAAGAATTATATTGTACTAATAAGCAATATCTTTCCACATCACTTTTAATGAACGTGCAGTATGAAAGTATAATATGATGAAAACAAAATAGTTTAATCCAGCCTAGAAAATAATTGTAATTGAAATTGTGAACACAAATGCTTTTAAAAACCTAAAGCTCCTATCAGATATATGGTTCTCAACTATTTTCTCCCATTGGGTCGGCTGCCTTTTTATTTTCTTAATAACGTCCTTGGAGGTGCAGAAGTTTTTAATTTTGAGGAGATCTCGTTTATCTATTTTTCTCTTGCTGCTCGTGCTTTGGCTGTGAAGTTCATGAAACCATTTCCTATTACAAGGTCCTGTAGATTCTTACCTACATTATCTTCCAAGGTCTATATGGTTTTGGCTTTTATATTTAGATCTTTGATCTAGCTTGAGTTGATTTTTGTATAAGGTGTGAGATGGTATTCTTCTCTCATTCTTTTGGATATGGATATCCAGTTCTCCAAGCACCACTTGTTAAAGAGGCCATTCTCTCCCAACTGAGTGGGCTTGGTGGCCTTGTAGAATATCAGATGACTGTGTATATGAGGATCTACATCAGAACTCTCAATTCAGTTCCATTGGTCACTGCTGGTAGGATTGTGGAATGGTCCAGCCACTGTGGAGGACAGTTTGGCAGTTCCTCAGAAAACTAACAATAGATCTTCCATATGATCTCGTGATTCCAAGGCTGGGTATATACCCAGAAGAATTGAAAGCAAAGACACAAACAGATATATGCACACCAATGTTCATAGCGACATTGTTCACCATTGAAGCTGGAATCAGCCCCAGTGCCCATCAACAGATGAATGGATAAGCAAAATGTGGTACATACATACAATGGAATATTACTCAGCTGTAAGAAGGAATAAAGTACTAACACATGGAATAACATGGATGAATCTTGAAGACCTTATGTTGAGTGAAGCAAGCCAGGCATTGAAGGATGAACAGTATATGACCTCACTGATTTGAATTGAGGAAAGTGAGCAGCCTCTGAGAACCATTGTCTGAAAGATAGGTTAACAAGGGAGAGAAAGAGAAGAGTAAGTTTTGAGCCATCACCCATATGGACATAATTTATGGTAAAGTGATAGAGTATAGCTGCATATTGAAGGATAGGAAAGGTGGTTAGTGATATTACTGGGCTTGGTGGTGCAGGGTTGACAGGTGGGTAGATTAGGAAGGGCAGGTTAGAATACCCAGGGCATGTAACTATGAATCTTGTCATCCAATGAGTCAAGACAAGGGAGTGTCATGTGCCCCAGGAGGATGGGGAGGAAGGAACAGAAAAGATCAAATAGAGTATTTAGTGGTCGTGGGAAATGTTTTTCATTACCTAACGGTAATGGACACAGAACATGGTAAATATCATCAAAAATTATTAAACTGTACCGTCTAAATTGTAAACTATACTGTAAACCATTGACAATGTTTAGTAGCTATGTTTCACTATCTGTATAACAGTTATAACAATGCTACTATCCACACACGCACACAAAAGTTTTAATATGGGGTGAGAAAAGGGGAAGGAAGTTGGGTTTATGAGAGTCTCTAGTATTCTGTGTGTGATTTTGCTGTGACCTAAAACTTTTTTGAAAATTAAATGAAAATTTCGGAGACACTAGGGAATGAGAGGGGGAAGGTGCCATGGTACAGACTGGATATCTGATAATTCAGTGAAAAAAGGAAAAAAAGTGATTAAAATTTTTTTCCCATTTTTGGAATGTCCAAATCCATTAATTATATTTTATTTTCAATTTTTTTTTCTGAGTTTCCATGTATTTTATCTCTTGCATTTAAACTTATCATTATTATTTCATTTTCCTATTAATTGTAATTGGTTATTATATGGGTTTCATCTTTAAGGAAGTTTTAGATCACAGAAAGGTTACAGTGGGGGCTTCAGAGGATCATTGGTGGGGTGTGTCTGGGATGGGGGATTCATGGGAGGAAGTTCATGCAAATATACATGAAAGATATATAAAATTGTTCAAATTATTAAGGGATTGGGCATGATCACTCAATAAATGAGGGAATACTGAATTCCCAGCCTGGAGAGGTTTGTCACATTCTCCAAGGGAGCAGCAACAGTCCCCTGAGTGCAGGGACAGTGTCTGGCAAAAGACGATGGCCCATTGTTGGGTTATTGTTATTGATGACTAGCCTTATGAGTCTTTGCTCTTGTAATTGAAACTTAGCCTACTGTTATGGGGTGCTTAAGGGTTGCCACCTGAGAGCCTCCTTGTTGCTCAATGTGGACTCTCTCTAAGCCAAACTCAGCATATGAATGCATTACCTGCAGCCCAGCATGGGACATGAGTCTCAGGGATGAGCCTCCCTGGCAATGAGGGATTAATACGAAGTGCCAACTGGCAATACAACTGGAAAAAGACCTTGAATAAAAGGGGGAAAAGGTAAAGACAAATGAGTTCATGTGGCTAAGAGACTTCAAAGAAAGTTGGGAGGTCATCCCAGAGGTAACGCTTATGCACACAAAGTGGATATCACCCCACACAGAGGGGCTCCTGAGGGCTCTGGAGACACTCGGGCCCTATATAAGGGGGGTTAGCCCCAGAGATTCGTGCCTTATCAGTGGGCTCTACTTTGGAATCTGTGCTCCTGAGAGTGACAGACTTGGACTCAAATAAGTCCTCCCTGCACATGGCCCATCAGTCCCTACTATTCAAACCTATATGTGATGCTGGAGTTTGTATGTGTACTCCAGAGACTGGAGCTTCTGGCCTGCCCTTGTGCCAGCTGTGCCTGGAATCTCAGTGGAGCTGCAACTCCTACTCTACAGCTCATTTGACTCACCCCAGTCACCTGGTGAGGAGATGATGATGGACACTGGCCATCCCAGGGAATGGAAAGAGCCTGCAGCTGCAGACAGGATAATCCCATCCACCGTATTTATGGGATATAAGCCCACTCTCACTTGGACATGGAGTGGACATCACCATCCCAGACTCCTCAGGATTGGGGGAAGAGCTATGGACTAGAGTGGACTTAATGGTATTCTGTTGTAGACATATTGTGATTCAAGCAACGGAAAAAAATTATAACAGTGAGGTGGAGCCAGTGACCAATAGACACTTTTGGGGCAGGGAAGGGAAAAGCAGTTGTAATACAGGGGCTTTTTCAGGACTTGGGAATTATCCTGAGTGACATTACAATAACAGATACCAGTCATTTTACATCAGCATATACCATGCAGAACTGTGTAGGAGAGAGTGTGGTCTACAGTGTGAACTATGGTCCATGCTTAGTGGCAAAGCCCCAGGATGTGTTTATCAATTGCAGGTGATGTGCCACACTAATGAAAGATGTTTATATGAGATGTTATGGGAGGTGTGGGAGGTGGGGAACATTGGAATCCCTGTAATTTTTGTGCAACATTTATGTAATTTAAGCATCTTTTAAAATATATATGAAAAATAACATTTATGTAAGCAAATGCACATATATGCATATATATTTATATGTTATTTTACAAATATTGTTTTGTATTGTGAAAAATTTGATTTTTACCCACAATAAAAAAAAATAAAAATAAAAAAACCCAATGCTTTGGTTTTTCCCTTGGCATTTGATTTATTTGCAATGCAGTTAAATAAAAGTACAAAGAATTAAATCTATCAGCCTGGTGGTGTGAAGTTCAAGGAATTTTACTGAAGCATCATTCATATTAACAAACCTTGAGAAACACCAGGACACTTTAACAGCACAAGACCAGTGAAAGCCACAGGAATAATACAGGAAAGTCATGTAATTTGTAGTTTGTCCAGGCACTATTTTTATTAATTGTTTCAGAATCTTCTGAAAGTTCAAAATTCAAATCTACCATACATTGAAATAACATGTGATCATAAATAATATTTTCAATGTCAAGTGAAACATAAATACAAAATTCTATAAAGAAACGGATATTAATGATGCTAAGGGCTAAAAATGGTTAAAAGGGGAAAAAAAACACTATTTGTTATCTTTGGAATTTTGGAGTACGGATTATTTTCCTTCTATAATGGCATATACTTTCTAATTAGTCTACAATGCTCTGTTTCTAATAAAATCAGGAAATATTTATAAATGTGTACAGTTTATTATTCTCATTACCACTTGTCTCCCTTTAGTTCAGGTTTTCCTACTTTCCCTTATAACAAGATGATGAAATAATTCTGTGTTTGAGAAGTGATTTGCCTGACACAGGTTACCATTTCTTTTTCATCAGAGAGGGAAACTAAACTGCCTGGAGAACTTTTTGGTGAAGTCATTGTGGACTATTAGTAGAAACATTTCCTTTGGAGGCTTATGAGATTTAGGTAATTAGAATTGTCTACAGAATCATGTCCTGCAATTGATCATAGACTAAAGACAGACTCCTCCAGGACTGTGTCAACAGAGGCCACCACAGCCCTCTGAGGGGATCTTGTGGAGAGAGTGATCCTTCAAGTTTGTCATCACCAGAGTACACATGCTGCATTAAGCCACATCTGCTGCTCTGCAGGAAAGTGGTACAATTTTGTGTACTTTTCTGTAGAAAAGCAATGAGAGCTTCACTATTTGTAGAAGGAAAATGAAAACAAAAAGGTTTTAATTCATTGAGAATCCCCTAAGAGAAGCATCTACCTGGAAATAGAGTTCCTTCTTGAATGAAGTATCACATATCACTTCCTTTGGCCTGGTAAGAAAGCAAAATTTATTTTCTGAAATGATAGATAGATGATAGATAGATAGATATATAGATAGATAGATAGATAATAGATAGATGATAGATAGATAGATAGATAGATAATAGATAGATTATAGATAGATAGATAGATAGATAGATAGATAGATAGATAGATAGATGATAGATGATAGATATAGATGTAGATGATATAGATGATATAGATATATATGATATAGATATAGATATATCGATAGATATAGATATATAGATATATAGATATATTGATATAGATAGATAGATAGATAGATAGATAGATAGATAGATAGATAGATAGATAGATATGGATGTAGATGTGGATGTAGATGGAGATGTGGATGTAGAGGTAGAGGTAGAGGT
>JAKSZT010053854.1:865950-884356 GCA_026826555.1 Tolypeutes matacus | reverse complement strand
TAGATGTAGATGTAGATGTAGATGTAGATGTAGATGTAGATGTAGATATAGAAATACATCCTATAAAATAACATAGTATTTGTTTTATCAATGTTTATATTTAGACTACAAAGATACAATTTAGAATGTTCTTATACAAATTATCATATTTGATATTCAGAGCATTTAGGTTTTACAAATATTCTATATCTCTATTTGTGTATATAGATAAAGAAAGTCTCAAAAGTTTTAAGTGACTTTAAAAGTACCTCAGAAGGGAGACAACAGAGCCCAAACTAGAAAAAAAAATAATTTCAGATCTTGAGGATTTTCCTCTGGGTTGCAATATTCCATCTGTGACATTTTTCCAGTAAAGTCTGATTTACAAATGATTGTTCACTTTTTTCCTCTGAAAATTTGAAAAATTTTATATATATTAATGTTTTCCCTTCCCTTCCCTTCAAAATCTTTCCATCCTTTTCCTTCCCTTTCCTTTCTTCTTCCTCTTCTCCTTCCTTCCTCTTCTTTCTCACTCCTTCCCTCCCTTCCATCTGTTTTTTTTATTTTTTTACTTTTTAAAATTTATTTCAAGGAAATTTTAGATTACATAAATGTTATATAAAAAATTTAGGGGATTCCCATATGCCTCCCTCCCTTCCCTTCCAATACTTTCCCACCTTAACAGCATCCTTCATCAGGGTGGTACATTTCTTACAATTGATAAACATATATTGAAGCATTGCCACTAACCATGGATATTAGTTTACATTATCATTTGCACACTGTCCTGCACAGTTTTGTAAGTTATGAAAAAATATATAATAGCCTGTATCTGCCATTGCAATGTCATGCAGGACAATTCCCAATGTCCTGAAAATACCCCCATATTACACCTATTTTTCCCCCTCCCTCCCTTCAGAACCTCCGGTGGCCACTGCCACCAAGTCAATGATAAAAGTTCTTATCATCTGTTTTTAAAATTGATATCAGGGATGTAAATGAAGTGATGATAAGTAAGATGTTGTTGTTAGAACCCCAAGTATACCAGATAAAAGAAACAAAATACTGCTTCCTCCGTGAAGCACAGCTCCACATTTTGGAGGTTAGATGTCCATTGGAGAAGGGGGTTCTTGCTTTCATATAGTGTAGGTGTTTGTAATCTGAAACTCATGACAAGTACTTTGGCTGTTTTTTGTCCTGGAGGGTTTGGATTTGCAATATCAGATCCCCTTTGTTCAAATTGTTTGTTTTTGAGTTAACTTAGGCATTGTTTTCTTCCTTCCTTCATCTCTCTCTTTCCTTCTTTCCTTCTTTCCCTTTTTCTTTCTTTCTTACTTCTCCTTTTGTCTCGTATAGGTGCAATCCATAATCCATACCAGTGTTGTTTCTTATAAAAGTTCAACATTGATTTGGTTAAACAATCTTTTTGCCGAGCTTCATTATGGACTGGATCTCTTTGTTTCTGTGTCTGTGGGGAGGTACATCATGAAGACTGAATTTCTGCTTGTCTTTCTATCTAGTTCACCAAGTCAAAACTCTACATTGAACTACAAAGCCAAGAAATGCCATATCTACTATTGATTTTTCTCTTTCGTAATTCTTAGTTATACTCAGCTTTAATAGTGAATATGCATCTCATTATTTATTTATATAATCACACTCCTTAGAAATGATCTGTTAATTGTTTTTGTGTGGGCATAGGTCTTAACTACAAACCCCTACCTATGAGTGCACTCACAGGCACTGAGTGTTATCACCACCAATGCCCCTAAATGGGGTATATTTTGTGGGTGGGCATAAAATATGTTTCATTCATTCTCTAAGAAATCACTAATTGATGACTACTATTCTCCTATTAATTTTGAATATTCTCAGAGTTTACTTTCCTTCTCCCTTTTTCAAAACCTACTTTCTGATTTCCCTTTGAGACATTTTGAGATATCAATAGACGGTTTCCATTCAGAATGGGTGCATGTTGTGTTTTATTTGTTTCTGCCCTCAAGCATTAGTCCTAATGTATGAGGATTTTCTTATTATTTAGTTTGTTCTTTGGCTTTCTTTCTCATTTGATGACAGCAAGGCAGATAATGAAATTTTAAAGCAGTTTACCTGAAGTTTTTAGTTTCTAAGTCTTTGAATATCTGACAAAATGTTCCTTTTGGACAGATGTAGCATTCTTGGGTGACCCATTTTTCCTTCATTTTAGGTGTTGCTTTATTGTCTTTTGGAATTTATTACAGGGATTTTTTTTGTTGTTGTTGTTCTTCAAAAGACTTTATTAAGAAAGTAAAAAGGTAGCCTACTCAATGGGAGAAAATATATGGAAATGAAATATTTGACAAAGGCTTTATGTCCATATTTTTATTTTGTCTTTATATACTTAGAAAATTATTTTCTGTTCTAAGAAATGTTAGTCTTTTAGATATTTGTCTAGTTATTTATTGGTTATTTTAGTTACCATTAATTGATCTACCCTTTATTTTGGCCAGTGACGTGATGTTTATTTGTAAAGAATGTAAAAAGAATTGATTGATCCTGCTCTTGAGCAATTGAGATGGCACAGAAAGGGACAGGTCTTTGATAGAAGCATGGACAGTTCAAGTAAGGTAAGAGAAGGGAAGGGGGAGGTTATGGATAAAGGTACAAGTAGGTACCTATGTCAGAATTTCTTGTGATTCCGTCACTCTGACCAGTACAAAGGTCATGAAACTGAGAGTGACAAATGGGGAGGAGGTACAAGGTTTTCATGAAAGGTGAAAAAGCAAACTTTTCATCTAGGAAGGTGAAAATGTGAATTGATTAGGGCCATAGCAAAATTCTTGGCAGCATTTGGGCACACTTGAGTTTAGGTGTTACATATCTGATCAAGTAGCACCAGTAAGAGTGGTTTGTGGCTTTCCATTGCCTCTGTAAATAGGACATGCAGGAATAGAGCAGGCAGAGAGATAGGTTTGTCTAAGGTTTTGGTTTGGCCAAGGGAGTGAGCAAGTGGAAAGGGAGTCTATGTAAAGGAAGAATTATAATTGCAGAATATGGCATTTAAATTGGCTAAGTTGTGGAGTGACACCCTCCAGGAGGTGAGAGAGATGGACAAATTTGTCAGAGCAATGGATTGGAGGACTTAAGTAGGAGGAGGAAGAGCCTCCGTTGGAGCACTGGAGAGAGGAAGGTGATAAACTCAGAGGAGGTAGTCAGAAAGTGGCATGCATATAATATAGTAGCCTTAGCTTTTGATCTACAGATGATGTTTTCTGTTTTCATGTTCTCTAGAATTTTAATATGCATATGTGGTACATAAAAACACTAGTCATTGTTTATAATTATGCTAAAAAAGATCATGTCAAGAATAAAATTGTATTTTTTCCTCCCCTATCCTATCCCCAAATAAACCATAGGAGGTTCAACATACTGTTTTTCTCACAGATATATCAGCAGCTAAGTTGATGAGGGTGTGTTCTGTTTTAGGACTGTGCTTCTGTGAACTGTATTTGCATGAGGCTGTAGCCTGGTTTCATATTGTCTTGGATTGTGTTTCTTCCCTGTAGTGCTTCTCCAGATCCAGCTCCCACACTGGAGATGACCATGGGAGAACTGCTCCCTGGAGAATGTGCTCCACTCTTTAGCCAGAAGCAGATTCTGCCATTTGCTTCTCATTTATCCCTTTCCTTCTTCCTTGTGAAGCTGCTCTCAGCCTTCACTTCAAGATTTATCCTGCATGCCTGGAGTGCTCCCCTAGCATTTTTTCTCATTTTGTTAAGGAAATTATTCTGCAGGCACTGGGGCCCAAAGCCACAGAAGGACACACATTTACATAAATATCACTTTAATGATTGAGCTAGATAATTGCTCTCTGGGTCTCCTCTGATATTTATATCAATTGCCTCTGAATTTAGGGTAATGTGGAGCTATCTCAGTGATAAAAGCTCTTACCTCTGAGTAACTGTCTCATCTTTTGGATGAAATTCCTTTCTTTGATGAATCAAATTGTATCATCTTGGTAATCTCCTAAAATTACTTCTCTGCTAATGAAACCTTAGTTTTAAAAATTTACATTAATTTATGTGATACATCTTTGCTTTGTATTTTTCCAATTTAGTTTGAATTTTGAGTTGCAAACAAAGTGTACAAGTATATTCAGGCTGTTGTCTTGGTTCAGTATCCCTCATTGTCAAGAATACTGATGAATGAGGCATAGATTTTACAACACTGGTGGGTATAATTATAGTTAAATAGCAACGTTTTAGGAAAATATTATTTTAAGCTAAAACAAATGAAAAATATTTCCATAATGTTAACCTTATTTGGAAATATAAAGTGTAGTCATGAGCATGAAAGAAAAGGAAAAAAAAAACTTTTCCAGCTATATTACCAAGGCATCAAGGTAACATTATTACACCAGGGACCAATCTGGTATGTCTGGACATTTGAAAGGATTTGATATGCTTGGATAGTGCATAGAATATTTTATTTTATTTTACTATTTTATTTCATTTTTTATAACAAATAATTTTGAATATATATATATATATTTATATATTAAAGACACTTAGATTTCATAAATGCCACATAAAAAATATAGGGGATTCCCATATGCATCACTCCTTACCCCTCCCACATTTTCTAACATTAACAACATCCTTCATTAGTCTGGTAATTTTGTTACAATTGATGAACACATTTTGGAGCATAGCCCCTAAACATGAATTATAGATTACATTTATAGTTTACACTCTCTCGTGCAAAATTTTGTAAGTTATGAGAAGATATATAGTGGTCTCTGTCATATCAATGCCATTAAGGGCAATTCCCAAGTCTGGAAAATGTCCCCATAATACACAATTTTCCCACTCCCGATCTCAGAACCTCCAGTGGCCACTGCCTCCATAACAATGATATATGTTGTGTCATTGCTAGAATCACAATAAATCCTTTCTAGAATACCAATAAGTCTACTTTAGCCCATCATCCATTCCCCAATCCTGAGGATTCTGGAATGGAGATGCCCATTTCACATTTAATTTAGAAGAGGCTTAGATCACATAAGGCAGATGGATGGGACTATCTTGCTTGCAGTTACAGACACTTTTTATTCCTTGGGATGGTCATTGTCCATCATCATCTCCTTGTTAGTTTCCATGGATGAGTCCAATGAACTAGAGACTAGGTGTTGCAACTCTGCTGATTTTCAGGGCCCAGCTGGAACAAGGACAGTACAAAGGTATAAGTCTCTTGGATATACACCTATTAATTCTAGTACTACTAGGTTCAAATAGAAGGGGCAGACAGCCATATGTAGGGAAACCACAACTGAGTCTAACTCTGTCACATTGCAGAGCATAAATTCCAAAGAAGGGCCCAATGGCAGGGCACCAAAATCCTGAGTTGTCTGCCATGCCTATAGTGTCTAGATATCTCCAGAGCCCTCAGGAGCCCTGCTATTTGAAGTAATATTTACTTTGGCAGTCAATGAGATCATGCTGAGATGTCCAAAGTGTAACCTGTGGAATGACATCTAAACTCACTTTGAAGTCTCTTAGCTATATAAACTAATTTATCTTTAATTTTTCCCACTTTTGGTCAATGTCTTTATCCAGTTTCATTGCTAGTTGGTGCTCGGTAGTAATCCCTTGGTGCCAGGGAGGCTCATCCCTGGGAGTCATTTCCCATGCTGGGGGAAAGGAAATGCATTTATATGCTGAGTTCGGCTTAGAGGGAGGTCACATTTGAGTAACAAGCAAGCTTTCAGGAGGTAACACTTAGGCACATTATAATAGTAGTCTAAGTTTCAATTTCAAAAGTAAAGGTTCATAAGTACAGTCATTAATATCAAGGGTCCATCAATGGGCCATTCTCCTTCACTAGTCACTGCCCATGTACTCAGGAGATTCTTGCTGTTCAATTAGATAATGTGGCAGAGCTCCCGAGGATGGGAGGTGATTCTATCAATTTCATTTTTATTTTTCAATAACTATGGTCATTTGGATCCTTTTGCTCTTCCAAATAAATTTCATATTTAACTTTTCCAATTCAGTAAACATTGTTGTGGTAAATTTTATTGGGATTGCTTTGAATCTCTAAATCAATTTGGATAGGATAGACAGCTTAGTGATGTTTAGTCTTCCTATCCATGAGCAGGGAATATTTTTCCATTTATTTAGGACTTCTTTGAGGTCCTTTAACTGTGTTGTGTAGTTTTTTGTGTACAAGTATTTACATCTTTTTAAAAGTTATTCCTAGGTATTTGATTCTTTCAGTTACAATTGTAAATGGGATTTTTTTCTTCATTGTCTCCTCACATTGCTCATTATTGGTGTACAGAAATGCTACTGATTTTGCACATTGATCTTATAACCTAACACTTTACACTTATAACTCAATTATAAGCTCTAGAAGCTTTGTACATTTTTCAGGGATTTTGAAGTATAGGATCATGCCATCTGTAAATAGTTAAATTTTTAGTTCTTCCTTTACAATTTGGGTAACTTTTATATCTTTTTCTTGCCTAAGTGCTGCGGAAGTATTTCCAACAAAATGTTATGTAAGAGTGGTGAAAGTGAGGTTCCTTTTCTTGTTCCAGGTCTTAAAGGGAAAACTTTTAGGATTTAACCATTGAATGTGATGTTAGCTGTGGGTTTTTCATATATACCCTTTATCACATTGAGGAAGTTTCTTTCTATTCCTATCTTTGAAGTGTTTTTATCAGAAATGGGTGCTGTATTTTGTAAAATGGTTTTTCTGCATCTATAGAGATGATTATGTGATTTTTTTCCTTTAAATCTGTTTATTTGGTGTATTACATTGATTGATTTTCTTATGTTGAACCATTCTTGCATACCTAGGATGAAACCCACTTGGTCATGTTGTGCAATTCATTTGATGTGTTGTTGAGTACAATTAGCAAGGATTTTGTTGAATGTTTTAGCATCTGGGTTCATTAGAGAGATTGGTCTACAGTTTTCCTTTCTCTTGGCATCTTTGTTTGGCTTTAGTATTAGGGTCATTTTGGAAACATAGAATAAGTAAGGCAATATTTCCTCCACTTCTATTTTTTGGAAGAGTTTAAGCAGGATTGGTGTTGGTTCTTTCTGGAACACTTGGTAGAATTCACCTATGAAGCTCTCTGATCCTGGGCTCTACTTAGTTGGGAGGTTTTTGATGACTAATTCTATCTCATTACTTGTGATTGGTCTGTAGAGTTCATCAATTTGTTTAAACAATTTATTGAAGTATATCATTCATACATGAATATACATAAAGTATAAGTGTTCAGCAAACATCGAGAACTTGCAAAACAAATGTGCATAACAGCCTACAGGGCTCCCACACATCACCCACACACACACACAAACACCCTGCATTGTTGTGAAATATTTGTTAACAAATCATTAAAGAGCATCGTCAAAGTATTTTTCCTAACTTTAGTCCATATCTTCCTCCCTTTTACATTTTTTTAAGGATTTATTTATTTACTTTTTTCCACTTTTACCCCCCCCCATTTTTGCTGTTTCTGTGTCCATTCACTGCATAACTCTCTATGTTCATTTCCTGTCCTCTCTTCACATCCTTCTCCTCCTATCTTCACTGGGATTTGGTCATCAGAATCTCTGATGTGGGAGATAGGTTTCCTACCACCTGTGCCACTTTAGTTCCTGGTTTTTCGGTGCATCTCATCTTAGCTCTCCCTTTTGTCAGTCTCCTGTTACATCATCATCTTGCTGTGTAGCTTGTGGGGCCTGGCAGCACACCCAGGCATGGGGCCTGGTGGCCCACACGCCTTCTATATTTTTCTTTATTAAATTTTTATGAGGAGGTCCTGGGGATCCAACCCAGGTCCCTCCACTGGGGAGACAGACGCCCAATCATTTGAGCTACATCTGTCCCCCTGCTATGTCTCTTAAAGTTGACTAAAAATACATAAAGTTACAGTGTTTTCTAATTCAATATGGTCATATAATAAATCAGGCTTAGTTTATCACCAGCATTCTAAAAACCAGACCTAGGGAGAAAAACTAGGTCTGGGGACACAAGCATGGTTTCTAATATAGCGAATGTTTAACCTACCCTGATTATCACAAAATCAGGTCAGCAAGAATATTCGCAAAATCAGTTTCTTTTTTTGTCATGTAGGCTTCTTGAGTGTTTTCAGGAAATTGTCTGTTTCCTTTAATTTATCTATCTTGTCGGCATAAAAAATTCAAAGTATCCTCTAATGATACTCTTTATTTCTGTGAGGTGAGTGGTGATATACCCTTTCTCATTTCTTATTTTAAGTATTTGTATCTTCATTCTTTTTTAGTTAGTATAGATAAGGGCTTGTCAATTTTACTAATCTCA
Organism: Tolypeutes matacus; assembly: GCA_026826555.1. Classification (NCBI taxonomy): domain Eukaryota; kingdom Metazoa; phylum Chordata; class Mammalia; order Cingulata; family Chlamyphoridae; genus Tolypeutes; species Tolypeutes matacus. The sequence goes on along the minus strand of JAKSZT010053854.1, from coordinate 876,043 downwards.
AAGAACCACCTTTTGGTTTTGTTTATTTTTTTCTAGGGCTTTCTTATTTCAATTTCATTTAGCTCTGCTCTAGTCTTTGTTATTTCATTATTTCTACTTACTTTGGGGTTAGTTTGTTGTTCTTTTTCTAATTACTCCAGGTGTGCAGTTAGGTCTTTAGCTTTTTTTTTTTTTTTTTTTTTTTTTTGGCTTTTACATATATATTTGAAGTATATCACTCAGAAATGAATATACATAAACAATAAGTGTATAGAAAAAGTACATGCATAATATCATACAGAGTTCCCATACCTCACCCCACCACCAATATCTTCCACTGTTGTGAAACGTTTGTAACAAATTATGAAAGAGCATCATAAAGTATAACTACTAGCTATAGTCCAGAGCTTACATTTAGTGTGTGTTTTTCCCCAACCCATCTTATTATATTTTTTTTGTTCATAAACTATACAATTTACCTAAAGTGTACAATCAGTGGCATATGTTTTAATCACAGAATTGTGCATTCATCACTTCCATCAATATTAGAGGATTTTAATTACTCCGAAAAAGAAAAAGAGAATAAAAACTAACCACTATCCTACCCATATGTTAGTGCTACTAATTTCAAATGAATTTCTTTCTCAGCACTGCTTTTGTTATATCCATACTTTTTGATATGTTGTGTTGTCATTTTCATTTGTTTTAAGGTAGCTACTGATTTCTTTTGCAATTTTCTCCTTGACCCCCTGATTCTCTAAGATTGTTTTGTCTAATTTACAGATATTTGTGTCAAATCTTCTTATTTGCCCCTTACTGATTTCCAGCTTCATTCCATTATATCCAGAGAAATTTGTATAATTTCAATCATTCTAAATTTATTGAGAGTTGTTCTGTGCCTAGCATGTGGTCTATTCTGGAGAATGAGTCATGTGCGCTTGAGAAGAGTGCATATCACATTGTATTTATATGTGATGTTCTGTATATATCCGTTAGGTCTAGCTCCTCTAATGTATTATTCAAGGTCTCTTTCTTTATTGACCTTCTGTCTTGATGTTCTGTCCAATGGTGATAATGGTGTGTTAAATACCCCCACTATAAATGTAGCAGCATCTGTAACTCCACCGAGTTTTTTCAATGTTTGCCTCATGTATTCTGAGGCGCTCTGTTTAGGTGCATAGATATTTATGATTGTTCTTTCTTCTGGATAGATTATTTTATTAATATATAGTGTCCTACTTTGACTCTTACAATAGTTTTGCCTGTGAATTCTATTTTATCCAATAATATTATACCTACTCCTGTCCTTTTCTAAATATAGTTTGCATGTAAAATTGTTTTCCAAACATTTACTTTAGGCCTCCTTGTTTTACTGGGTCTAAAGTGAGTTTCTTGTAGACAGCCAATAGTTGGGTCATGTTTCCTTATCCATTCTTCCAGTCTTGTCTCATGATTGGATAGTTTAATCCATTATCATTCATAGTAATTACTGTCAAGGAATTACATTAGCCATATTTTCTTTAGGTTTATATGTGCCATATATATATTTCTCTTTTTGTCTTTTTAGTTTTTCTTAAACTCTCCTCCAACTCTCCCTCTCCTATTTTTTCCTATCAACTTTCAGATTTCCCTTCAGTATTTCTTTTTTTTTTTTTTTAAAGATTTTATTTATTTATTCATTTATCCCCCCCTTGCTACTTGTGCTCACTGGGTCAGCTAACCACACCGTGCGGGCAGGCTTGCCTTCACCAGGAGGCCCCGGGAACCGAACCCGGGGCCTCCCATATGGTAAACGGGAGCCCTACTGATTGAGCCACAGCTGCTTCCCAACCTTCAGTACTTCTTGAAAGGCTGATTTCTTATTGACAAAGTCTCTTAATTTCTTTTTATCTTTGAATATTTTGAGCTCTTCCTCATTTTTGAAAGCCAGCTTTGCTGGAGAGAGAAATCTTGCCTGGAAGTTTTTTTTCATTTAGCACCTTAACTATTTCCTACCTGTGCTTTCTTGCCTCCATGATTTCAGATGAGAAATCAGCACTTAGACTCACTGAGCTTTGCTTTTATGTGATGGATATCTTTTCTCTTGATGTTTTCAGTAGTCTCTATTTGTCTTGAGTATTAGACAATTTGACAAGTATATGTCTTGGTGTAGGCCTGTTAGGATTGACAATATTTTGTTCTCTGCAGTTCCGGACATATACATCCATGTACCTAAATAGTGTTGTCAAATTTTCAACCATTATCTCCTCCAATACTCCTTCTGCCCCCTTTCCCTTCTCTTCTCCCTCTGGGATGCCTATAATGTGTATGTTTGTGTGTTTCATGTTGTCATTGAAGTCCTGAAGTCCCTTATGGACTTTTTATCTATCTGTTTTAATATCTGTCTGATTTCAGGTGTACTGTCTTTTACATCGATTCTTTCTTCTGCCTCTTCAAATCTGCTGTTATGTACTTACAGTTTATTTTTTATTTCTTGCATTTTGCCATTCATCACCATCATATCCATTATCTTTTTATGAATGTTTACAATTTCTTCAGTATTTTATCCCAGTGTCTTCTTAATATCTTTTATCTTTTCCTTCACTTCATTAAGTTGATTCATGATATTTGTTTGGACATCCTTGATTAGTTGTTCCACAGTCTGCATCTCCTCCTGTTTTTTAGTTTGTTTGTTAGACTGAACCATGTCTTCCTGTTTCTTAGTATGGCTTGTAAGTTTTTGTTTGTGTCTTGGCAACTGTTTATCTTGATGGGCTTATGTGGTTGCTTAGCTTCTCTTCCTAACTCTAGGGTTTTATTTTGTTGTTTCTTTGTTTGTAGTAAGGTTAATTTTTGATATTTGGTTCTTCTTCTTCTATATCCTCGTAGTTATCTGTCTTCCCTTGAAAAAGATATGTACCAGAGAAAACAAAAGAGGTAAGAAGAGAAAAAGAATAATAGTAATAATAATACAAAAATGTAGAAGAGGAACCGTTCAAGAGCTAGAAAACTATGTAAATAAGTGAAAAATCATAAAAAATACAAAGAATAAGAATAATAATAGGTGGAGTAGAAAAAATAAAACAAGAGACATAATAGAGAAAAAAATGTAGAATGATAAAAGGCCAGACAGATGATTAGAGAAAAATAAAACAAGAAACAAAATAGAAAAAAGTAGAATGAATTAAAAGGCTAGACAAATGAGAAGAGAATAGAAGGAAAGAATAAAAAGGAGAGAGAGAGAAATGGAAAAAAATGAAGACCAAACAAAAAGTGGTGGAATGGAAGAAAAACAACAGTAGTTACAAGACAGAAAAATGAAGGAATGAGGATAAATAAAATAGTTTGAAAAAATAAGCAAAATAAAAATGTAACAAGGAAAGGGTAAACAATAAGCAAGAAACAAAACAACCACAAAGAGGCAATCCAGGAAAAACAGCTTTCCTTCTTTGGCCCCTAGAGACCTTCTCAGGCTGCTGGCACTTATCAATTAATCACCCAGCAACCTTCCCTCTGCAGGTGATGTATACAGTGTTAACAAATAAAAAAAAAATAGGAAAAAAAAAGAAAAAAAATCCAAAAATAACCCCACAAAACAAAACTGCAGAAACTCAGTCTATAAGTTCGCTATCATAAAATGCTAACTGCATGCCTTAACTCTACCTGGATCCCTTCTCTTAGGAGTTATATGGGAGTTGAACTGGAAACCTACATGCAAAGCAGGAATTTCCCCAGTGCAGCACAGCAGGTCTATAGACTAACTAGTCTTCTGAAAGCTTATTTGGCTCTTCTTGCCCCCATTTCCTTTAGCTGAGTTGGTCTTTTAATAGTTTTCAGCAGCCGGGCTTGTTAGTTGCCTGTCTCTGCTGCTTCCCTAACTCAGTTCCTCTCCCCCAGGGCAGCTGGGTGTGACAGTATGCCTGAGCAGATTCTGCTCTCTCTTTTCCCGAGGGCCACCTCAGGAATGGCTTGTATCCTCCCTGAGATTCAAAGGGGGCTCAGGTGTCCAAACCCATGGATAGGAAACACTATCCACCCTTTGTCAGGCCCCTCTTTCACCTAGGGAATGTCCCCCCCCCTCAGCTGGCTGGTGAGAAACAGGGGGTCCAGGGATGCTATTTGCCTTGAGAGTGGGGCTTAGCCACCTGCAGATTCCAGCCACAGGAGATAGCAACTCATGGTTTTCCCTTGGGCTTTTTATCTGTTTGTCCAACTCCGTCCAGATCAATGCCCTGAAGTCTCCTGCTCTTTGGATACCAAAAACAGCTCACTTGGGTAGGATTTTGCCCCTTCTCAGCCTTTCTTGTGAAAGAGTTGGGCATTGCCTAAGTACAGCTATGCCATTTTCCCCTTGAATCAACACATCAATATTATTGATACATATTAATCAAGCATAAATCCATACAAAGTGTACACTCTATGGTATTCAGTATAATTACATACTTGTGCATTCAATCAATCATTTTTAGAGCATTTTCATTATTCCAATAATAATAAAAAACAAAAGAAAAACAATTGTACAATCAATGGTATTTGGTGTAATCACATATTTATGTATTCATCACTTCAATCACTCTTAGAGCACTTTCATTATTTTAATATTAATAATAATAATAAAAAGGAAACAAAAAATTCATCACCCTTCAATCTCTCTATGCTTACACTTACCCTGATGTACATAGTTGCTATTCTTCTTCCTTTCCTCTAGTATAATTTTATTTATATTTTTAAAAAAGAGCCATATATGCAATATCACCCATATTCATGTTTTACTTTAGATTTTACTGCCTCATACTGTCCAATTTTACCGTTTTTAACTTTCCTTTTAGTAATATCCATGACCTTAGACTTTCCCTTTCAAACCCAGGCATACTCATATAATAGCCTTTCTAGTTGCAAACACCATGATGTGCTTTCACCATTTCTCTTCATTTATAAAGATTTACAACCTTTCTACCAATTCTGAACAGATCAACCCTCAACTTTCCATTCTCTGCATTCCTTCAATTTTTGAGTGACCTATGAGTTTAGATTATATTTAGGTCATAATAGCACAGTCATAAGTTCTGGCTTGCTTCACACCACATAATGTCTTCCAGGTTCATCCATGTTGTCATATGCTTCATGATTTCATTTATTCTTACTGCCGCATAATATTCCATTGTGTGTATATACCATATTTTTTTATCCATTCAAAATTTGGTAGACAGCTGGGTTGTTTCCACATTTAGACAATTGTGAATGAATATCAATGTTGCATTTGTATGTGTTTCTGCTCTCAGTTCATCTGTGTATATACCTAGTAATGGTAATGTCTCTCAGTACTGCTTTTGCAGTGTCCTAAATGTTTTGTTATGTTGTGTTCTTATTTTCATTCACCTCAAGATATTTGCTGAATTCTCTTGCAGTTTCTTTTTTGACCCACCGATTATTTAAGAGTATTTTGTTTAATCTCCATGTATTTATGAATTTCCCTTTTTCAATCCATTATTGATTTCTAGTTTCATTCAGTTATGATCAGAGAAAGTGTTTTGTATAATTTCAATCTTATTAAACTTATCAAGACTTGTCTTGTGACCCATCATACAGTCTATCTTGCAGAAGGATACATAAGCACTTGAAAAGAAAGCATATCCTGCTATTTTGGGGTGCAATGCTCTATAGATCTCTATTAATTCTATTTAATTTATCATATTATTGAAGCTCCCTGTTTCCTTATTTATCCTCTTTCTAGATGTTCTATCCAATACTGATCATGATGTATGGAAGTCTCCAAATATTATTATAGAGATATTTATTTCTCCCTCCAGATTTGTCAGTGTGTGCCTCATGTATCTTGGGGCAATGAGATTAGATGCATAAATATTTAGTATAGTTATTTCTTCTTGGAAACTTGCCTATTTTATTAATATGAATGACCTTCTTCAACCCTCAAAACAGGTTTGAATTTGAAATCTATTTTGTCTGATCTTAGTATTGCTACCCCCAGCACTTCTTGTTTACTATTTGCATGGAATATCATTTTCCAACATTTCATTTTTAACTTCATTGTGTCCTTAGCTCTGAGATGGGTGTCATGTAGACATCACATAGACAGTTCATATTTTTATATCCTTTCACCAGTCTATATCTTTTGTTTAGGGAGTTCAAGTTATTAACATTCACTGTCATTGCAGTAAAGACATTGCTTACCTCATCCATTTTTCCTTAGGCTCTCTGTTGTCATATCATTCTATTGTTAGTTTTCTTACCTTTTAATTTACCCTTCCTGATAATTTTTATTTCTACACTTTTCTCCAAATCTCTTGTCCTGCTTTTATCCTCTCAGGCTGCACCATTCCCTTTAGTATCTCTTGTAATTCTGTTCTTTTGGTAACATATTCTATCAGATTTTGTTTGCCTATTAAGACTTTGAACTCACCCTCATATTTGAAGTCAGTTTTGTCCAATATCAAATTCTTGGCTGGCAGTTTTTCTCTTTCAGTACCTTAAATACATCATACCACTTTTTCTCACTCCATGGTTTCTGATGAGAGGTCAGCACTTAATCTTGAGTGTTGCTTGTATGTGATGCTTTGCTTTTCTCATGCTCCTTTCAGAATCCTCTCTTCATCTCTGGTATCTGTCATTTTGAATAGTAGATGCTTTATCTCTGATATTTGTTGTTTTGTATAGTAGTTGTCTCATGGTAGTTCTATTCCAAATTATTCTGTTTGGTTTGCGTTGTCCTTCTTGGATATTGATAGTTTTGTCTTTCATAAAGATTGGGGAATTTCCAGTCATTATTTCTTCAAGTATTCTTTCTGCCCCTTTTCCATTCTCTTTTCCATCTGGGACAACAATAATGCTTATGTTTGTGTATTTCATGTTGTCATTCAATTCTCTGACTCTGTTCCAGGTTTTCCATTCTCTTCTCTTTCTGTTCTCCTGTCTTTTCCAGCTCAGATTCTCTGTCTCTGTACTCACTAAATCTGTCCTTGAGCAATTCAAATCTGCTCTTCTGTGCCTCTAATGTATTTTTAATCTCATCCATAGTTTCTTTCATTCCCATAAGGTCTGATAATTTTCTTTTCAGACTTTCAAATTGTTCTTTGTGCTCACCCAGTGTCTTCTTAATATCCTTTATCTGTTCAGTCATATTTTCTTCATATTCTTTGAATTGATTTAGGGTCATTGTGTGATTATGACTGATTAATTGTTTTAAATACAGTATCTCTTTAGAATATTTGATTTGTTTCTTCCCCTGCTCCCCTACCTTCCTATTTCTTAGTATGGCTTGCAATTTTTTGCTGATATCTAGGCATCCTAATATGTTGGTGAATTTACTCTGATGGATAATTTCTCTCTCTTGCTTATTTTTCCACAGGTCTTTGGTATGTAGTTCACCATATTCTAAGTCTTTAAAATTTCCCATTTGAATTATCAATATTGGGGCAAGGACTCACTAAAGGGGCAGAGATTTTCTCTCAGGGGTTAGTATATAGAGAAAAAAAGGTTTTATCCATGCAATTGCCAGACTATCCTGTAGATGGTGCTCATTGGTGCATCTTTCATCTGTGGTGTGTCAGTGTAGTATTCCTGGTTTCTGGGTTATATCTCCAGAGTGGAGATTCAAAGCAGTCTCTGTTGGCCAAATTCACTGAAGAAATCCTCCCAACTACCCCTCCCTCTTCCCTTGAAACAGCTGACAGTGGAGAAGATGTCTGTCCCCCTCTAAGTTAGCTGCAGGGAGCCAAGGGTTTTTACCCCAGCTAAATATCATGGGGGTGGGGAAAGGTAGCTGTTCCTGGTCATCACAGTAGTTTGGTAATTCTTATTTGTTGGTATGGGTTCTTCATCTCTCTGTCCCTCACCCTTCTGGGAATAGTGTGGCACTGTCCTGTTCTGTTGACTGCCAAAGCAGGTTTCTTGGACAGCCTTTGGTTCTTTCTCCATTGTTTTATTGAGATAGAATTGAGCCTTGACTACTAGTCCAATGATATCTTCCTACAACCCTCAGTGCGGAGACTTTAATTTCAAATTTTAGTGTCTCATAAAAGGAAACTGATCTTTACCCAGGATCTAATTGTATATTTTAGATTAGGGAGCAGAGGAAGGAAATAACAAAATTTAGCCTGGAGATAAATTAAATAGAAAAATATATAATCAGCAATGCCAAAATTAGATGATTAAAAATATCAAAATTGACAAAAATTTGCCTAGACTAGCGAAAGAGAAAGAGCTAATGTAAATAAGAAAAATCAGAAATGAAAAGGGGGACATTACTATCTTGGCTAGATTCATCTTATTGAAAGAATACAGAGATTTAAAAAAATATGTTTAGTATTATTACTTAACAGACAAAGGAGACAACTCAAAGAGACTCCTATTGACTAGGCAGAGACATTTTGAAATGTCAATCAGGAAAGTATCACTACTGATTGCAACAATTCCAGTCTATAAGATTATGATTTAAAAGTAATACCTGAAGAAAGAAGAGTTCATATAAAGGGTATCAAAGGGAATTTGCAATGAACAAAAAGGGGTAATCTAATGTATATTTTATTTTTGAATTGGCATTAGTATGTTGGAATGATTTAACTTATCAACATTTTTTCCCATTAACCTACACTTTTTGAATGATATAAATGTCTTTGTCTATGTTACTAGGGAAAAAGTGGTGACAGATAATCATGAGTAAACCACTGAATTCTCCCAAAAAAAAAAGGGAAATAATGCCAAGAAAAGGAAGGACGGATTAGAACCCACTGATTCCACTGGATTGACCAATTAAGAAGAAATTGGAATTTAGAGATTCCATCCTTTATCTACTGGGAGAAAAAACAACAGAACAACCCTCCCACATAAAATAACATTGCAATATACTATAATAAAATGAATGTAAATATAGGTAATTCTTTCTCTGACTAAGATTTAATGGGAAAAATGTGGAGGTTGCAAGAAAATGTGGGATTGCAAAATCCCATTAAAATTTTAATATAATTTTGACCATGAAGAAGGTACAGCCTGAAAGATGCTATGGTTTAAATCACCCAGAAGAAACTTCAGACTGAAAATGAATTGATATCTACAAACTTCATTGGTCTAAGGCAGTCAAGTATTTCTTTCAGTTCTTGAATGATTGTTGAAATCTTAACAGATTATAAAGTCTTTATAGAGTTCATGAAAACATGAATAAAACTCACAGAATCTATGAAATATTTGAAGTATGGAAATAATTTTCCTAATAATTTGTCTTAAAAAATATTTACATCATTTGGGAAAAATTGACAAATTGGATTAGTATCTTTACTGATGTATTTAATGGAAGCCGACTAAAAATTTTACTAGTGTATACATGTTTGTCTATTTCAAGTATAAAATTTATTTAAAAAGAATACTTGCATATATGATGTTTAAACATTTAGAAAACTAATGCTTCATATATTCTTATATTTGAAATATTGAAAATCAAAACAGTATTACTACCATTTCCTGCCAAAATGCCTGTTGAATATCAAAGATATTCCAATAAATATAATATTGATGATTAGTTCTGAAAAATCTCATGAAAGAAGATTCAGGTAATAAGTGTACATGCAATGTATTATAAGTGTGAACCTATAATTGCAAGTAGTAAGGAAAAAATGATGATTATGAGTGTGATCTTCTTTGGAAGTATTTTAACTTCAGTTATATGAAAATTTGCATTGAGTATATAAATGCTGTTTCCATTTTAGATGGATAATCATTTCTCATCTAATATCTTGCTTCTTGCAATTTCATTTCTGATGCATGTATTCACTGTGATGGCAGGTAAAAATTGCCATGTTAACTAATTATGAATGATGTATATGTATATAAAGTGTATTTGTATAAATATGTGTATGTATATACCAATATATAATATATATGAAATCAGGGAAATGTTTTTATGTAGTATGTATCAATATGTGCACAAATACATACAAATTTAATAAAGATTCCTTTTGTTTCCCAGGTAAACCCATTTCAAACAATCATCCAAATATGTGGCTCACCAATCAAACCCTGAGTGGTAACTTTTTCCTGTTGGGAATCTTCAGTCAAAGCTCACACCCTGGCCTGCTCTGCTCACTCATCTTTGGTTTATTTTTGATGGCTGTGACTGGGAATA
>JAKSZT010053854.1:845799-860950 GCA_026826555.1 Tolypeutes matacus | reverse complement strand
TGCCACCAACCATAGACCACAGTTCACACTGTAGACCACACTCTCTCACTCATGTGCATTTTTGACATTTGTATTCCTTTTTGGAGAAATGTCTATGTAAGTCTTTTGTCCATTTTTTAAAAAGTGGATTGCATGCTCTTTTAGAGTAGAGTTGTATGACCTCTTTATATAGCATGGAAGTCAAACCCTTATCATTTATGTGGTTTCCAAATATTTTTATCCATTTGTAAGCTGCCTTTTCACCTTCTTAACAAAGTCCTTTGAATCACAAAAAATTATCACTTACTTTTTATTCTAGTAACATACACGACTTAAACTTTCCTGTTTTAACCAAATTCACATATATAATTCAGTGTAGTTAAAAACTACACTCACAATAATGTGCTACCATCACAACCACCCTTTTCCAAAACTTTTCAATCAACCTAAATAGAAATTATTTACAAACTATCAGCTCCGCATTCTCTAACCCAAACATCCCCCCGGTAAACTATATTCTAGATTGTACTTTTATGAGCTTGCTTGTTATATTTAATTCATATCAGTGAGATCATACATTATTTGTTCTATTATGTTCTGGTTCATTTCACTCAACATAATGTCCTCAAGGTTCATCCATTTTTTCCATGCATCAGGACTTTATTCCTTTTTATGGGTGAATATTTTTCCATTGTATGTATATACTGCATTTTCTTTAACCATTCATCAGTTGATGGAAACTTGGGTTGTTTCCAGCACTTGGAAATTGGATGATTACATCTACCATTAGTGAAAGAAGATTACTTTGCATAATGAGTGGAGACTTTCTATCGCATCAGTTAGAGGCCTTATAGAGAGAATTGAAGGTTTCAACAGTCAGAAAGTAAAATTTCTATCTCTACTTTAGTCAGTTTGCCTCTTCAGGGGGAATTCAACATCACCTTTTTCAGAGTCCAACTTGCAGCCTTCCCTATGGAATTCAGAAATGTGAATCAACTATTTGTGTAAGCCAATTCCTATAATAAATCTCTTACTATTTACACCTATATACACCCAAACACAAAAATACATCACAGAGACATACATATATATAATATCCTGTCGTTTCTGTTTCTCCAGAGAACCCTGATTAATACAGATTTTGGTACAAGAAGTCGAGTTTTGGAATCGGTTCTCTAACCTCATTAGATTAAAAGGCACTAATGACTCTATTCCACTGATCTAGAAGGCACTGATAGCCAATGGCCTGGAATGGCAATAGAGATGTACAATATATCCCATTTGATCCTGCTACACAAATGCTTATAAGAGACAATACTCTGGGTGACAGTATATTTGACACTTTAGCAGAATTTTGCAACATAAAAAGTTTAATAATGTTGGATACTGTTCTTAAATATTCTGGATAAAATTATTAAAGAAAAGGATGACCTTAGAGCTTCAAATTTTGAGCTTAAGAGCTGGCAAAACACTTGAAATTTTCTATGCAAGTGTCATACAAGAAATTCATTTCTTGTAGCTGCAGACTTGAGATAGCTGAAAACCAGATACAGAGTTCATTATGGCAGTGAATGAATTACAATATAAATTGAATTTCCAGCCTTCCATGATATCTGCTGTTAAAGCAAGAACATTGAATGGGAAAAAAAAATTGGATCCTGAAAATTGGATTGGGGACATAGAGTTTCATAATGATGAAATTGGGAACATTGAACCACCATATTTTATTGTTTTCCTTCTGAGATAATGAACTGTCCTCAGATGCATCAACTACCCCACATATGTCTGAAAGATTAACTCTGTTTTGCATGATAAACCTGTAATTGCCTGTCCTGTGGAGAGATCCCTCACAAACCCTTCTATAAATATTTGTCCTATTTCACCAGATGAATTTGCAATGGAATGCTATGAGGTTGTTGAGCTTAATTCTAATTCCTCTCATCTTCTACCCCCACCACTTGTCTTTACTTCAAGACGTATAACTAGACTGACATGCCAATAGGCCCTAATAGTCAAGTACAAAATGTAAACCATGAGGATTTGTTTTGCACTCAAAAAGAACTACATGCTTTCTAAAAATTTATATGGACAGAAATCAGTGGAAAATATATGCACATTGATATTATATATGTGGGAAAATGGTGGGAGAAACATAAAGTTGGACCAGCCTGGTTCATTAATATTTGGTCTACTAAGCATATATTCTGGTTCAATGTTTAGCTCAAGGCATTAAAAAGGAATTTTCAGTGAATTAAGCTGGTTGACTGAGGCATGGAACAAAAGTAAACTATAAACCTTGGTTAGTAGCAATGCTTCAATATTTGCTCATCAATCTTAACAAATGTACCACACTAATCTAAGATGTTATTTATAGGTGAAAATGTGAGACAGCAAGGGGCTGGGGTATAGGGGAATCTCTTATGTTTTTTAGATTTATTATTTTTTAAAATTTTAATGGAGATTCATAAAAATATGAATCCCACACTTTCCCACATTAATGACATCTTTCATTTTTGTGGTACATATGTTACAATTGATGAACACATATTGAAGCTTTGCTACCACCATGAACTACAGGTTACATTATAGTTTACACTCTGTCCCACACAATTTTGTACGTTATAACAAAATGTACAATAGCCTTTATGTGCCAGTGTGATGTAATGCAAGACAACTCCAATGCCCTGAAAATGCCCCCATATTACACCTATTCTTCCCTCTCCCCTCCTTGAGAATCTCTGGTGGCCACTGCCTTTATATCAATGATAAGGGTTCTTCCACTGCTAGAATAATAGTAAGTCTATAATACAATAGTTATAAGACAGACCAATAAGTCAAGCCTTAAATATTATTGCAAGTAACTATGAATCTTATTCTTCAAAAATTGAAACATAGTCATTACCATAGGTTCTGAGAGGGGTAGGAAAAATTAGAATAGATGGAATGTAGGACATTTTTAGGGCATTAGAGTTGTTCGGCATGATATTGCAATAATGGATACAGAACACTTCAAATTTCATCAAAACTTATAAAAGTGAATGATACAAAATGTAAACCATAATGTAAACCATTGACCATGGTTAGTAACAATGTTTCAATATTTGTACATCAATTGTAAAAAATGTGCCATCTGCAATTAAAATGGTATTAGTGAGGATAGGGAAAAGGAGGAGGGCATTGGGTATATGAGAATCTCCTATATTTTCTACATGTCTTTTCTGTATCCTAAAGCTTTTTTCAAGATAAAATGAAAAAATGAGACACTGGGGAATATATGGAAAAAAATATCATTGTACATAAATGACAACATATCTAACAGTGATGAAAGACACAATGTCTAATTTCTTTTTATATTTCAACTTTTTAATTTTTAAAAAATTTTATTGGTTATTTTAAAAATTATTATCTCATTTTCTTATTGATTTTATGTAGTTATTTTCTGGCTTTATTTTTGGAGAAGTTTTGGATCACAAAAGGTCAGTCAACTGAGGCAGGGGAAGTTCACTGCTGTAGGGTATCAGTGATGGGGGATGCATAGGAAGAGAGTTACCTGGGCATGCCTCTAAAGCATATGAATATGTTCAAGTGCTCATGGGTCATTGTCATGGTGGGTGGAGATGCACAAAATTACCAAAAGAATATTGAATGCCCATACTGAGGGGTTCTACTGCATTACCTAATAGGACAACAAGAATTCCCTTAGTGCAAGGGCAGTGCCTAGTGAAGGAAAACAGACCATTATGCCAGGCCATTGATATTGAAGATTGTACTTATGAACATTTTATTATGAAATTGAAATATAGCCTAGTATTATGTACTGTCTCAGAGTTACCTCCTGAAATCCTCCTTGTTGCTCAAATGTGGCCTCTCTCTAGGGGAAACAGCATAGAAACACACTACCTTCCCCCCAGGGTGGTACATGATTCCTAGGGATGAGCCTCCCTGGCACTGAAGGATTATTACCAATCACCAACTAGCAATGCATCTGGAAAAAGACCTTGACCAAAAGAAGGAAATGGTAAGCACAAGTGAGTTTTTAATTTTTTTGAAGATAAGAAAATATAACTACTTTCATTAAATTAACTTTACATATTTTAAAGGCTATATGTTCTTTTTTGTTGTTTTTGTTGTTGTTGTTTTGAGATAAAGTGATGGGTATATTTGAATTTATGGCAAAGAGATTTCAAAGTTAGTAGGGAGGGCATTCCAAAGGTTACACTTACACAATCCCCAACAAGATCTCACTGACTACCACAGTAAACAGAGCCTCAAACAGCAGGACTCTGGAGGGCTGTAGAGACATCCAGAATCTATAAACAGTGCACAGTTCTCAGGAATTTGGCTCCCTGTCAGTGGGACTTACTTTGAAATTTATGCTCAGTGTTACAGAGTTAGACTCATTTACACATGGCTCTTCTGCCCCTTTTAGTTGAACCTTTTATTAGCATTATACTTGATAAATATTTGTCCCAGAGACTTAAATGTTTGTTCTGTTCATGTGCCAGTTGAACCCAGAATTTCAGCAAAGTTGCAAAACCTACTCTCCAGTTAATTTGACTCACCCAGGACAACGAACAAGGAGATGATGATGGTCAATGCCAATCCCAAGGAACAGAGAGTGTCTGCAACTGCAAGCAAGATATTTCCATACATCTGCACTGTGGCATCTAAGCTCCCTTTCAATTAGAAGCAGAATGGGCATCACCATCCCCAAATCCTCAAGATTGGGGAATGAACCCCTTTGCTTTTGATGTAAATTTTCTGTAATCTACAACTTCTTTAAAAAAATGTTTATTATATGAAATAGTTGGCCTACATTAAAAGTATATAAGTGGATACAAATGTTAAAAGAAATCAGAATGTTAGAGTGGGTTAATCTTGTAAGAAATGCTCACCCAGAAGACACACCTTTCACCATGATTGTGAGGAATAATTTTTTTAGAGGAACTCCACTTACCCTGAACAACTCTGTTATTCTTATCTGCAGGTCAGGTATTATTGTGGAAACTACTGCCACTGATCTTGGATCTTTAGCTACAATGGGAATGCTCTGGTCTTGGGCTGGCAAGAGCCAATGGTATCTCTTAATAGCTATAGAGAAGGTGGATGTGGTTAAAACAATGGACAGCAGTGTCAAAGCAAGAAGCAGAGATCTATTGTGTTGGCAAGCTGATCACTGGATACTTAGAATTGAAATACATTGGCTTTCTACTAAATTCTTACTTGATCTACAGAGACAGAATAGTTATAGGTCAATTGAACAGAAGTCAACTTTGAATCACAAAACAGAGGGTCATATTCCCTCGACATTCCCAGTCTTGATACAATTTACAGATCCAAAACCTCTTAAATTGGAAAGGTTGTTCTCTTTAAGAGGTGATTTTAAAAATAGACAGACCAATTGATTCCATAGAATTGGAAGTTAAGCCTGCTACCCAACCATGCTGGCTCCTCATGCCTCTGAATCAACAAGTAAAGAATGACATTTCTGTACTGACTGGTATGATTGATTCAGATTATCAAGGGGAAATAGGAGTGCTAGTACATAATGTAGGCAAAGAAAATACCTGAACATAGGAGATGCCACTTTCATTTCCAGGCCATGAGCCCTGGTCCCATGAATCCTGGCTGTGGGATAAGAGTACATAGTTTGGACACTGATTTAGAGCATACAAGGTCTCCTGGAGAACATTGTCTCAGTACTACAAGATATTGCTACACAGTTGGCACTGTAAATGAGGCATCACAAAGCCCTTTGTTTGGTCAGACAAGCACTGGCCTGATTGTTACTGTGAGCGTATTTTATAGATGGATTTAAGTCATTAGTCAATTGATTATTTCAGTGTCTGATTACATCTACAATCAATAAAAGATGTTGCATTTCACAATGTGAGGAGTCTCTTCACCCAATCAGTTGAAAGCTCCAAATGAAGAAATACAGATTTCAGCAGTAAGAAAGAAGAATTTCAACCTTTACTTCACCCAACCTATTTGTCCTGGGAATTTCTAACTTTATCAGAATTTCTAACTTGCAACCTGCACTGTAGAATTCAGACATATCAAAATAAATGGTTGTGTGAGCAAATTTACAAAAACATCTCTTAATATTTACACACATACACACATATTCTAATGGCTCTATTTCTCTGGAAAACTTGACTAATACAAGTGTCTTTGTGGTCTTCCAAGTGCAGGGGCCAAACTGAAGTGAGTTGAAGAGTAAAGAGCTAGTGATATTTGAGGCAAGAACCAGGATTACATACTCCAAACTGTGATATTGGATTGTTTTCAAATGTCAGTAGGTATGTAACTGTCCCTCAAATTTGAAATTAGAAAGCTTGTTCTTTCTACAAATCTCTTCTGGATAATAGATTAATAAAAGAGCACTGTATTAGAATAAATAAACACTGTATTAGAATAAATCCAACAGTATGCTAAAGAACATAAACACATTCTTGTTCATATCTGGATTCTAGCAATATGAGGGACTAAACGCTCAACTTCTATTTAGAGGAGAAGCAAATATCCCATGACACAACACGTCTTATATGGCAATTCAAAACAGTGAGAGATTTTGATAGGAAAAACATATGCCTATAAGATTTTTACACAAAAAGCTGTAATGAGTTCCAGAAAAATAATAGGAACAGTATTTTATAGATTCAATGTTCAATGGTTAAGCTGGACAATGATAGAACCATTTTCTTAACATATATTTATGTATATTCAATGGCTGAAAGAAATGTACCAAGAAAGGCTATAAGAATTGGGAAAATTAGGTCATTAAAAATTTACCATGAAAATAAAAATTGATATTAAAAAGTGTGTGCACACATAGTGAGGTGACTTAGACTATCTTTCTCTATACTTCAAGAAGTTGTAGAATTATCCAGACACAAAAGATAACATTCCCATCACAATAAGCCAAGGTAAAGCACCATGGGCACCGTATATAAAAAAAACTAAGTGGATGCTTCTGGCACCGAATGTATTTGCCTGGTTCTTTCTGGCGTTTCTGATTGACTCCTACCCTCTCTATCATGCTCAGATCTCCAAACTTTCCTCTGGCAAAGCCATTGCTCTTCCTTCAGGCTCAGAACAGACAGACATGAATATATGTATATTTTCTGTCCTGCAATTAAGAAATCTGCTTGAAGCAGTAGTGACATAGGAGTTAACTGATAGTTCTTTATTATAGGAGGCCTTAGGTGTTACAATTTTTTCTTGTTGTTTTTTTATAATAATTATATCAACTTCTTAATGAAACATTTGTTTTAAAGTCAACTGTGCATTTCTATTAACTATGCATGATAATTTCATGTATACTATTTCCTGAAAATTTCCCTTCAGTCTCACCTGAGTTAATTTTTTGCTTCAGATGTTCAGAGATCTGGAGGAGCCTGTCTGGGCTAAATTTTAAATATAAAAAAGCAAAATAAAGGTAAATGGAGAAGTTGTTGTTCTGCTGTGTTATGGGACTGAAGACTGAGTCCGGGTGATCCCTGGTCCTCTCCTACCCATTCCTGCTGCCTTTTGTCTCTTCCTCTGGCAGGATGCTGCATGCATGCCTGGGTGAAGGAGTACCTCCTGGTGACTATGGCCACTATAGCTATGCTAATAGTGGGTGTAGTGTCTGAGAAGAAGAAAACGAGAGGCTCACTGAAAGTCTGAGAAACAAATAACTGCTATAAATTTTTTTTCATTGAAATAAAAGGCCATTTTAAATTTCACCAAAACCTATAAAAGTGTACAGTGCAAAATGTAAACCATAATGTAAGCCATTGACCATGGTTAGTTAAAAAAAAGATACCATCTATCAGTGAGAGAAAATGTTTTTTAGAGATGATATTGTCTTTTCTATATAGGTAAAATAATGCTGAAATTTTATCACACAACATATGTAAAAGTTGACTTTAGATATATTTAAAATTCTGAAAATTAAGAGTGGAAATCATGAATATATTTTTACCTTGAACTTGGTTAAAGTTCTTTAAATAGCATATATTAAAGGATAGAAAATAGTATGTATGGCCTGAGTAAATGTCAACATTTGTTTGAACGAAAGTTACTACAAAGTTTCCAAATGTGTTCCAGACTGAGAATAATTATTTGCAGTATCCAAACAAATTGACACTACAGGAATACTTGAAAATGAAGAAGAAGTGGAAAATTCTGTTCAAAATAGCAGTGTTTATGAGATGAGCATTTCATACAAGGACCAATGGCTCACATATCTTATGATAATGAATTCAATGATATTTGTAATAAAAAGTACAAAGAAATGCAAATTAAAATGAGTTACCATTTTACCCCCATCGTGTTTACATAATTGTGTAACACTGATAATAACATTTGTGAGAGGATATGAGAAACCTGAAATCCCTAGGCACTGCCAAAGACGGGGTAAACAAGTGCAGACATTGTGCTGTACAATCTGGCAATAATTTATATAATAGAGTCAGAATTCACCTGTGGCCTCTCAGTCTCATTCTTGGTTTGAATAAAAAAAATAATAAACTCACACACACATATTTTTCAAAAAAGGTCCTAGAAGAAGATATTTACCACATCTTTATTTGTGGTTATGGAGAGTTGGGGGAAACTAGGTATCTACCTCTAAGCAAATAGATGTCAAATATGTGGATGTCAGTGCTCTGAAATATTGTAGAATATTATGTACAGTTAAAAGCAATGTATGGGATACATGTACAGGAATATGTATCATTTTAAAACAGCTTTGATTAAAAGAGAAAAAGCAGAATGAGTCCTATAATAGAATGAGATTTGGGGAAAGGAAAAACACCAATAACCAATTCAAAAATATATATGTTTAAGAATAGGCACCCTACAAGGACATTACACATTCTAGTAGATCTCATTGGAGGAACAGAATGAAATTGGTCATCAGGGTAAACTGAAGAGAAAAAGGGGAAATTAGTTATGTACAAACTGACAATATTTGTAGGACACTATCTGAATAGTATCAATACTATTCTTAAGAAAGAGGAAATTAAAATGGAAATAACAAAATATTTAAAACCAAATGATAATGAAATTGTTAGTCTCTAAAATTTTCTGACTTAGTGAAAACTGAAAAAATGAGAAGAAATTTAGGATACATGCACACACATATATATATGCAATAGTCACATGTGCAAAAAATTATTTTAATAATAGCTTTACTAAAATTATTTCAAAGTCCAAAAATAAAGGTATGATATGTTGCATACATAATGTAAATTTAGCAATTGGAAGCATTCTGCCATACACTTCAAAATTTCTAAATATATTAAAACATTACCCATACCACCGAGACTAATTTTTGCATTCTCAGACCAATTTCCAAATTTTCTTTCCTACCTCTATATCATTACTACCTTGGAGCAGGAATGTATTCTTCTAGTCTACCATATATGTATATGTCCATAATTATGCAGTTCTTTAAAAATTTGTATGTATGTATTATTGTACATATATATTTTTAAACTTAATTTTCTGACTTAATAGTATCATTGATATTATTTTATGGTGATGAAGTATCTCTGGTTAATTATTTTAAATGAATTATAATATTTAATTGTGTTAATATTAATTAATCATAATTCATTTTTATTGCATTCCCTGTTAATTAACATTAAATACTCTTACTTTTTTTTCTACTGAAACACTGCTGTAACAAATATCAACAATCTTATCTTTTTGGGCACACCTGTGAGAATTTTTCTACAATAGATATTTTGAAGAGAAATTGCTGAATTTTAGGGTGTGCATATCATCACATTTATTAAATACTGTGAAGCTATTTGCCAGATTGGTTGGGTGAAGAGACAGTGTCCCTTAAACTGCAATAGAAATTGAAATAAAGTTTCTCTTCATAAAGTGAAACCCTAAGATGAAAGATCATAACTTGGATATCAGTGTATGCTGTTGTATTGTTTAAGGATTTATTGTTATATTTGTAATAACAAAATAACAATAATTAGATTTAACCAGAATATGCCAAAATAATTGTAATAATAAATAAGGCATTAAAATTGTCCTCAGTGTATATCTCTGGTTTATGCCTGAGATCATGTACATTCCAACAGATGTTTGGTAAAATACATGAGCCAGAATTCTCTTCCTTTCAACCTTGGTATGATATTTCTAGTCTGACAACAAAACATCTAAGTGACTGAATGGACTATGATGGAAATTTGAGGGTGGCACTCCTGTTGAGAGGAACAATGTAGATATGTGCTACTTTCACCTTTGAAATTTTTCTCATCACTTTCATCACAGCACCCACCACTTCTTGTTTCTCAGACTGTAGATGATGAGGTTGAGCATGGTGCCAAGCATAGCTCCTATCTGTTCTTGCTCAGTGTGTAGTAAGACATGGGCGTCATGTAGATGAAGATGGCCTGACCAAAGTAGAGATTCACTACAGTCAAGTGGGAGGAGCAGGTGCCCAGGGCTTTGTTCCTCCCCTTGCAGGAGATCATCCTAAGGACAGTCAGGAAGATGAGGGTGTAGGAAGCCAGGATAAGAATAAAGGGGACCAGGAGAAAGACAATAGTTGACACAAATTTCACCATCTCATAGGCTGATGTATCCACACAAGACAGACTCATCATGGCAGGCATTTCACAAAAGTAATGATTAACCTCCATGGAACCACAGACAGGGAAATGCATTGGGTAGATGATATGGACAAGAGTGGCAAGAGCTCCTCCAATCCAGGTGGCAGCAGCCATCTGGGGACATACAATTGGGCTCATGAGGACTATGTATCTCAGGAGGTTACAGACAGCCATGTAGTGGTCATAGGCCATGAGGTTTAGCAGGGCACACTCAGCAATCCCAAATGTAAGAAAGAAACACAGCTGAACTGCACATGCAAAATAGGAAATGTTCTTTTTTCTTGTGAAGTAATTATTTACTGTCTTGGGAACTGTGCTAGAGATGAAAGCCTGGTCAATGAGGGAGAGCTGACTGAGCAGAAAGTACATCGGTGTGTGGAAGCGGGAGTCCAAACAGATGAGGAGAATAAAAAGAGAGTTTCCAATTAAGACAGTGGAATAGATGAGAAGGACAATGAGGATGAGGAGATTGGGGGTGTCTGAACCTGGGAAAGAGCCCCAAGAGGATGAAGTCTCTTGAGGTTTCATTCTATTGGTCCATGTTTTCATTGAAATGCTCTATTTGAACTGAAAATCTATAGAGGTGAAATAACATTACAGGGGATGTTGTGCTTTGTTAAAATAATTGTACGTCTTGCTCAATATTCTTACCCTTTTAACTTTTTTTAGCAAAAATTTAAAATCTGTAGTCTTGCAAAATAGGAATTTGAAAAATTTCCCATTGAATCAAATTATAACTTTGACCTACAATTGTGCTGATTTTGTCAAAGTATATGTAATCCTTTAATCCTGTATGGATGACAATTTTCATCACCTGGATCTTCATACAAACTTACAGTTTCTTTTTACCTCTGTTTGTTGGCATGCTTAATTTCACTTATACCAATTCTATGGAAAATACTAAATTGTCTTCCCTCAACACAGGATATTTTGGCAAACTCTTGAAGCACTCTCCAGCGAGACTCCAGAGGCTTTCAAAATCAGACAAAAGAAGAAGGTGTTTATTTTCATCACACTAAAATAATATTTTACATATTATTCTGCTTCTCTCTTCTGTTTTTACTTCTGCTATCCTAGGTCCTAAGTTAATTTATCTTGAGAAATTTCAATAACCTCTTTATGTATCTCTTTTCTATTAAAGTTCTGTATTAAAGTTCTCTATTTCCTGCAGAGTAGAACCAAAATTTGAGTCATTGATTTTAAAGTTCTGTACACTCACCTCCAAACATTTAGATAAGTGTATACTAAGGAAAATATACCTTTTCTTTCTAAATTATGGAGACAATATCTCCATAAATGCTCATTCTTCAAACACAAAGAGGTGATTGATTTTATATAAGATGATATTCTCTTCTTCAGTGATTGGGAACATTTTTTGTGTTTATGTTACTACAAATAAAATGAATAATTTTATTCATCTATGAGGAATATTTACATTATTTTAAACTTTCCATCCTCATGCATTTATTTATAAGAAGTAATAATACTTAAAACATGACATAAAAGTCCAACCATCTGTGAAAAGACATGAAACTCTTCATTTTGACTGGTATCAGCATGATGCCTCTAAAGTATTACATTTTCTGTTACATATCCAGTGATTCTTTGGGTGATATCTTTGATATTTCGAGGTCCCCGTAATTTTGATTCTTCTCAGAGTCCCTCACTTTTGAAATGCATATGGTTCTCCTTAAATTTATTTTTATTTCTCCTCAGGAAAAATAGTTATAAATAACCTTGTTTTGTTTTTTTCTTTTAATGGAAAGCATAATTGGCTTTTAAAAGTGTTCCTGGGTTTGGTGGTACAGCACTGGGGGGTGGGTGGATTAGGAAGTGCTGGTTCAAATCCCCAGGGCATGGAACTGTGAATCTTGACATTCCATGGGTTAGGAGAGGGGGGTATCATGGGCCCTGGGGGGCTGGGGAGAAGGGAACAGTCAAGATTTAATGGGTTGTTTGGTGGTCATGGGGAAGGTTTTTCATTACCTTTCAGTAATGGACACAGGACATGGTAAATATCATCAAAATTATTAAACTGTATCATCTAAATTGTAAACTATACTGTAAATCACTGACAATGTTTAGTTGCTATATTTTGCTATCTGCATAACAGTTATAACAATGCTAACAACCAAAAAAAAAAGGAGGGGGAGTTAATATGCGGTGGGGAAGGGGGGGTGGTTTGGTATCTGGGAGTCTCCGGCACTCCGTGTGTGACTTTGCTGTGACCTAAAACTTCTTTGAAAATTAAATGAAAAATTGGGAGACAATGGGGATTGAGAGGAGGAAGGTGTCATGGCACACCAGACATCCGATAACACAGTGATAAAGGGAAGGAAAAAAGGGAAAAAAGAAGAGAGAAAGGAAATAAAAATGAAGATATATATATATATATATATTTTTTTTAAAGGCATTTCCTTTGCTTTTTTGCCCATTTTTGAATGTCCCAATCCACTAATTATATTTTATTCTGTTTTGTTCTTTGTTTGATTATTTGTTTTTTTTTCCTTCTCTCTTATTTTTTTCCCCCTGAGTTTCCTTATGTTTGTTTCTTGCATGTAAGCTTATCACACTTGTTTCTTTTTCCTAGTAAGTGTATTTGATTATTTTATGGACTAAATGTTCATGGAGGATTTGGATCACAGAAGGGTTACAATGGGTACTGCGGGGGATTATTGGGGGGAGGGTGTCTGGGGGGGTTTTCGTGGGGATTGGTTCAACCGAATATACATGAAAGATATACAAAATCATTCAAAGGATCAGGGGATGGGGCATGGTCACGATGGGTGGATAATCACACAATAAATGAGGGAATCTGAATTCCTAGCCTGGAGAGCTCTGCCACAATCTCCAAGGGAGCAGCAATAGTCCTCTGAGTGTAGGGACAGTGCCTGTCAAAATAGGATGACCCACTGATGTTTTTTTTGTTGTTGTTGTTTGTTTGTTTGTTTTTTTTATTTATTTTTTATTGATGACTACCCTTGTGAATCTTTGCTCTTGTAAATGAGACTTAGCCTGCAGTTGTGGGGTGCCTAAGGGTTGCCACCTGAGAGCCTCCTTGTTGCTCAAATGTGGCCTCTCTCTAAGCCAAACTCAGCATATGATTGCATTACCTTCCCCCCAACGTGGGACATGACTCCCGGGGATGAGCCTCCCTGGCAACGAGGGATTAATACCAAGTGCCAACTGGCAGCTTTGCGCAGTGGCAGTATCGTAGCCAATGAGGTTTATTGGAGGCACGATTATTGCTAATTGAAAACTTTTCCCAAGTGCCAACTGGCAAAACAACTGGAAAAAGACCTTGAATAAAAGGGGGAAATTGTAAAGACAAATGAGTTCAAGTGGCTAAGAGACTTCAAAGAGAGTCGGGAGGTCATCCCAGAGATAACTCTTACGCACACCTCAGTAGGAGCTCATAGAACATCTAAGTGCCTATCACCCCACTCAGTGGGGTTCCTGAGAGCTCTGGAGACACCCTGGTCCTATATAAGGGGGGATAGCCCCAGAGACTGATGCCTTATCAGTGGGTTCTATTTTGGAATCTGTGCTCCTGAGAGTGACAGAATTAGACTCAAACAAGTCCTCCCTGCACATGGTTTACCAGTCCCTTCTATTCAAACCTACATGTGATGCTGGAGTTTCTTAGGTATACTTCCAGAGACTGGAGCCTCCCGCCTACCTATGTGCCAGGTGTGCATGAAATCTAGGTGGAGCTGCAATTCCTACCCTACAGCTCAATGGACTCATCCAAGTCACCTGGTGAAGAGACAACGATGGGAAATGGCCATCCCAGGGAATGGAGAGGGCCTGCATCTGCAGGCAGGATCATCTCACCCACCATATCCATGGGATATAAGCCCTCTCTCACTTGGAGTTGGAGTGGACATCACCATCCCAGTCGCCTCTGGATTGGGGGAAGAACTATGGACTAGAGTGGACTTGATGGTATTCTCTTGCTCACATATGGTGATTCTTGCAATGCAAGAAATTATAACAATGAGGTGGAGCCAGTGGCCACTTGACAGTTTTTGGGTAGGGAGGGGATGAGCAGTTGAAATACAGGGGCTTCTTTGGGAGTTGGAGGTTGTCCTGAGTACTGTTGTGGCAATGGATGTAGGCCATTTTAAATCAGCACACACGACTCAGAACTGAGTGGGAGAGAGTGTGGTCTACAGTGTGAACTGTGGTCTATGGTTGGTGGCAAGGCTCCAGGATGTGTACGTTCATTGAGGTTGGTGGGCCACACTATGGGAGATGTTTGTGTGGGATGTGGTGGGAGGTGTGGGAGGTGGGCAACATGGGAATCCCAGTGGGTTCCGTGTAATATTTTATGTAATCTAAGCACCTCTTAAAATATATGTATATATATATATATAAATAACATTTTTGTAAGCAAATACACATATATGCATATATATTTATATATCATTTTACAAATGTTTGTATGTATTGTATGTATTGTGAGAATTTTGATTTTTACCCATAATAAAAAAAAAAAATTCTATAGTGTGTTTTTTTTTTTTTTTTTTTTTTTTTTTTTTTTTTTTTAA
>JAKSZT010053854.1:825487-845699 GCA_026826555.1 Tolypeutes matacus | reverse complement strand
TTTTTTTTTTTTTTTTTTTTTTTTTTTTTTTTTTTTTTTTTAGTAAATATTACTGGATATTGAAAATGTTCTAGAAATAATTGGAGTGATGAATGCACGACTATATGATTATACAGAATATTAACCCATCAAATATGTTTAAATTTGAGTGCTCAAGAATTTAAGGAAGCAATGTAGAAACATCCTGTGTCTATGCAGTCCTTATTGGAAGAGTATGGGCAGATTGCTTCCACCCATAACTCTCATTTCTCCTCTAAGTTCTCTTAAACCCTTTTTCTTGAAAATGATGACCAAAGAAAGGAGAACTCTCTTGCTATGCAGGTCCAATTATGTGGGTGATTGTAGACACCACAATAAATGTGCTGCTGGAGAGCATGATAGCATCTCTCCTATAGAGGTAGAGTAGAACTACACCTCCGATAGAGGTATAACAAAATTGTGCTACTAATTGTTTACAACTACAATTTAGTAATTATGCAAAGGGCCTGGAATGGATATTTTATCCATCTCCTCCACATGTTAGTAGAATTCATTCCATAGCCTTCTTACTTACTGTGAGAAGTCTTCATATTCATGTATAACAAACTTGCTATGTGGTTTCTGCATCACCTATGGTTTGAGACTTGGTGAATGACCAAAACTAGCTTTCATCATGTAAATCAATTGTTATAGTAAAAGGAATGGGTAAAGTAATGGTGCCATCTGTCCCGTTACTGCTGTCTGCTGATCCTCCAGTCACTGCAACCTTGCTTTTTGTATTCCATGGCTCATTGGAATTAAATTAGTTAATTATTGTGAAATAGCTCATCTCTGACATCTCAGGGACCCTGAAAATGGATTGTCTACTTTTCTTTTCCACACTTGGCTCAAGTCTGAGACCACTATGTGAGGGTGCATTACAATATTCTAGATCAGACCAAGTATCTTTTTAACTTATTCTGAGGAGTTTTCTTTTGAACTGGTAACGGTTACCTGAAGGGGATCTGTTCCTGGAACTTAATTCACCATAGAGCCAGAATCAGACAGTGCTCTTGGAAACCTTTGAAAGATAATAACTGTCCAGTAATCTATGCTGTTTGTTTGAAAAATTAAAATTTTAGAGATCTTTTTATTAGATCTCAAAGGAAAATGGGAATATTACTTAAGTCACATTTCACAATTATTTTTTAAAAAGTCATGGTTGGGAATACTGAGGCCTCAATCACTCTCACTTTATCTCACTCATAAGGTGGAGGTTCTATGCTGGGAAAGGTAAGCCAAGAAGAATAGAAGCTACTAACCCCCACCCAGAAGTTTACACATAAAGCAGGAAGTCACTCTTAGAGAATCAGATCTCTGTCCTCAACCCCAACTCTGGATCATCTCTGCAGACATTTTACCCAGAGTGAAAGGCAGACATTAATAACAGAGAGCTCTCAAGCTCTGCCCAATGGAAGTTACTTGTTTGGAACAGAATTTGAGGAAGTTCCAGTCTAAGAACTCTCTTGAAAACATTGGAATTTTGGTGCTTATGCATTTAAGAGTAATCTGTTTTTCTCTGAGACCAACAAGTTAAACCACAGAAAGTAACCAGGGAAAGAAATAGCTTAGGAAAGTCTTCCCATCATCAGGACAAATTTCAAATACTAGTCTCAAAAAACACCTGTGAATGTGGCCCAAATTCAATTGGATAAGACTGTAAAAGAATTTATGTGCCAAACCTTTGTCAAATCAATAAAGCAATCAGCTGGAAACTAGTGCAACCTAACTAATGGGTGATACCAACAGAGACAGAAACCTTAACAGAAAGATAAAAGAAAAAGAGATTCAAAGGAAGCCTTGATAAAACCAATGTCATCCCAGAGTTACTGTGTGAATGCCCAAGGCTACATACTCTGTGGAGTGACCTGAGATACTGCACAATGTGGAGGACATAGACATAATGGATATAGTGCAGCTAAAACACATAATAAATAATCAAGCAACAACAACAAGAAGCCCTCAGGTACGATGGGATCAGTATATAAAGATGTTACAATATATTATTTAAAATCTCCAGCTCTCAAAAATGTATAAGAAATGGAAAGAAAATAAATCTGACACCCATACTCAGGGAAAAACAACAAAAAGAAATACCTTCTGAAAACAAAACAAGCAAAGGGAGGAGGGGAATATGGCATCATGTTAGGCAGACATGGTTCAACTCTCTCACAAAAACAATGGAGAAAGATCCAAAAGCTGCCCAACGGACCTGCTTTGGGGGTCTGCAGACCAGTACAGTGCTTCACAACTACTAGGAAGTTGAAGCAGAAAGAAATGAAGAATGTAAAACAAAAAAAGTGTGTTATTAAACCTCTGGGCTCCCAAGAAGAGCTCCCCTTCTCCACCCCCAAGATATTAAGTGGGGATAAAACACCTGATTCATTGCAGCTGATTGAGAGGGGAGCAGATATTTTCCTTCCTGCCAGCTGTTAAAAAGGAAAAGGGAGGAAGTGTGAGGAAGCTTTTCTTCAAAGAATTCAGCCAGCCAAGCCTGCTTTGAATCTCTGCTTCAGCAAGACCAAAACAAGGGAAAACCTAGAGACACTGTGGAAAGGTGCACCAAAAAGAACCATCTGCAACCCAGTCTGTAAATTGCATGACAAAAACTGCCTTTAGGGCTCTATTTACCCCATCCCTGGGAGAAAATCTGGGTCCCATTAATGAGTTCCTGGCATGATTTTGATAACTTAAGCTGATCAATTTTAAAGACTTTGAATAACTTGAACCAAATATGAAAGAACAGCTGTGAAAAAATAATAATAACCAAGAGAGAAAAATTAGAGATCAGAGTAAATTCACAAACATATTCAGATGCCTAGACTTAAGCAAAAAATTACACCCCAAAACAACAGCATATGCTCTGTTTACGAGTGCTCACGGATCCTTCTCCAAGAGAGACAATATGATGAGTCAAAAGTCAAGTCCCATTAAATTTAAAAGATTAAAATTATACAGAACCTTTTCTCTGATCACAATAGCATGAAGCTGGAAATAAATAACATAGAAAAAGGGAAAATTCAAAAATATATAGAGATAAAAAAAACCACACTCTTAAATAATCAGTGGTTCAAAGAAGGAATTGCAAAAAATTCTGCAAATATCTTGAGGTGAATGAAAATGATAATAAAACATATCAAAACATATGAGACACTACAAAGACAATGCTGAGAGGGAAATTTATAGTTCTGAATGATTACATTAAAAAAAGAAAGAGCTAAAATTGAAGACCTAACTGTACAACAGGAAGAACTAGAAAAAGAACAGCAAACTAATCCCAAACCAAGCTGAAGGAAAGATATACTAAAGATCAGAGCAGACATAGATTAAATTGAGAAAAATAACAACAACAAAAAAGAGAGAGAATCAACAAAACCAAAATTTGGTTCTTTGAGAAGATCAACAAAATTGACAAACCCTTAGCTAGACTGACAAAGAAAAAAGGAAGAAGACACAAATAAATAAAATCATAAATCAGTGGCAGGAGATTATCACTGATTCTGTAGAAAAAAGAGAGATCATAAGGGGATGCTATTAACAACTGTATGCCAAAAAAAAAAAAACCACTAGAAAATGTAGATTCAGATGGAAAAATTCCTAGAAATACATGAACAACCTACACTGACCCTATAAGAAATAGAAGACATCAATAAACCAACAGTGAAGAGATTTAAACAGACAACAAAAATCTCCCAAAGTTGAAAAGGCTAGAACCAGATGATTTCACAGGTGAATTCTACCAATCATTCAAATTGACTGAATAACAAGAGCTCAAGCTCTTCCAAAAAATTGAACAGGAAAGAATTTACCAAACTCATTCTATGGAGGCATTACCCTAATACTAAAAGCAGACAAAGATACTTCAAAATAAGAAAATTACAGACCAAAATTTCTAATGAATATAGATACAAAAATACTCAACAAAATACTTGCAAAGAGAATCCAAGAGCATATTAAAGGAATTATACACCACAAGCAAGTAGGCTTTATCCCAGGTATGCAAGGGTAGTTCACACAAGAAAATGAAGTATTGTAATAAACCACATTGATAAATAGAAAAAGAAAAAAACACATGGTGCTCTCAATTGATGCAGAAAGCTATTTGACAAAATACAGCACACTTTCTTGATAGAAACACTCCAAAAGATAGGAAGAAAGGAAGTTTCTCAATATGGAAAAGTGCATATATGAAAAACCTACACCTAGCATTTTACTCAATGGTGAAAGACTGAAAGCTTTCCCACTGAGGTCAGAAACAAAATAAGGATGCTGTCTGTCACCATTATTATTCAATATCACCTAGAAGTTCTTTCTAGAGCAATTAGACTAAACCAAGAATAAAAGTTACCCAACTAGGAAAAGAAGAAATAAAACTTTTCATGATTCACTGATCACATGATCCTATATATAGAAAATCCTGAAAAAAACACAAAAAATACCTCTAGAATTAATAGACATGTCCAGTAAAATGGCAGGATATGAGAATAATATGCAAAAATCAATAGCATTTCTATACACTACAGATGTGCAATCTGAGGGGAAACCAGAAAAACAAATTCCATTTATAATAGTGATTAAAACAATCAAATATTTTGAAATAAACTTTACTAAGGACCTAAAGGACCTGCAGTTAGAAAGCTACAAAATATTACTAAAAGAAATCAAAGAAGACTTAAATAAAGGGATGATAATTCCATGTTAATGGATTGAAGAGTAAATATCATTAGAATATCATTTTTATCCAAACTACTTTACAGATTCAAAACAATACCAATAAAAACTCTAACAGCCTTCACTTCAGTGATCAAAAAGATATTAATCAAATTAATTGGAATGGTAATGTGCAAAAATGTCTTTTAAAATGTCTTAAAAGGAAGAAGGAATTTGGAGAACTGTCACTTCCTGACATTAAAGCATGTTAATTAGCTACAATGGTAAAAACAGCATGGTCCTAGCATAAGGACAGACAGATTACCCAATGGAACTGAATCAAGAATTCAGAAATCCACCTTCACATCTACAGTCAAGTGATTTTTGACAAGGTTTTCAAGCCCACTCAGCTGGGTAGAATAATTTGTTAAACAAATGGTGATGGAAGAACTGGATAACCATATCCAAAAGAGAGAAAGAAGACTCCTATCTCACATCTTATACAAAAATAATCTCAAAATGTATCAAGTACCTAAATATAAAACAACAACCATAAAATTCCTAGAACGAAATGTAGGAAAACATCTTCAAGATCTTGTGGTAGACAGTAGTTTCTCAAACTTACCCCCAAAGCATGAGTAACATAAGAAAAAATAGATAAATGGGGACTCCTCAAAATTCAACACTTTTCTACTTCAAAGGACTTGTAAAAAAGGGTGAAATGGCAGCCAACTCAATGGGAGAAAATATTTGGCAATCATACCTCTGGTAAGCATTGAATATCCATGTTATATAAGGAGACCATACAATTCAACCATAAAAGGACAAACTATCCGAATAAAATATGAGCAAAGAATTGGACAGACAGCTGTCCAAAGAAGAAATACGAATGGCAAAGAAACACATGAAAAAATGTTCAACATCACTAATGATTTGGGAAATGGAAATAAAAGCTACAATGAGATATAATTTCACACCTATTCAACTGGCCATTATTAAAAAGTCAGAAAACTGTATATGTTGGAGAGGATGTGGAGAAATTAGAATGCTTATTCACTTTTGGTGGGAATGTAGAATTGTACAGCCACTGTGAAGTATTGTTTGGCAGTTACTAAGAAAGTTGAGTATAGACTTGCCATGGTATCCAGTAATACCATTGCTACGTATATACCCAGAAGAACTGAAAGCAGTGACACATACATAGACATGTGCACACCGATGCTTATAGCAGCATTATTCATGATAGCCAAAAGTTGGAAACCATCCAGGTGTCCAGCAACTAATGAATGGATAAACATCTTGTAGCATATACACACGATGGAATATTATGCAGAGGTAAGAAGAAATGAAGTTGTGAAACATATGACAACATGTATGAAACTGGAAGACATTATGTTGAGTGAAGCAAGCCAGACACAAAAGGACAAATACTGTATGATTGGCCTATTATGAATTAATATATTATGTGAATGTGTAGAATTGCATACATAAGACCATTTTTCTTTGAAGTTTAACAAATATAAATTAACACTACCAAATATTAATATCAGACAAAAGAATAAAATAAGTGAATGAGACCAGACACAGAATCCGACATATAGTATGATTCCATTTATACAAAATATGAATATAAATCAATTTAACAAAATGAAATTAGATTAGTGGTTATATATGTGTAAGGAAGAAATGCTAAAGAGTGTGAAGTCTTTCTTTTTGGAGAAATGAAATTGTTCTAAAAGTTTTAAGATAGTGAATGTACAACATTGTGATTATACTAAAAGCCATTAATAGTCTTTGGATAGATCACACGGTATGTGAATATATCTCAGTAAAACTGCTTACTAAGCAAATAAATAATTGTGCAAGAATAACCAGAAACAGCAGCTATGTACAGCAGGGGAAAATTAGAGAGTCTGAGAAGTGAGGAACTTTCTTGTTTAATTGTCTTTCTTTTTGTTTATTATTATTATTATTGGAATAATGAAAATGCTGTACTTATGATTGAAATGAGGAATGCACAATTTTGTGATTATAATAAATACCATTCATTGTGCAGTTTTAATGAATTGTACATTTTTTAACATATATCAATAAAATAAATTTGTTTAAAAAAATAAGCTTTTGAAACTGCTTTTGAGGGGGCCTGATGTTGGAATTAGCAGACAAAGCTTTCAATGCAGCTGTTATAAAATCTTAAAACAATGTAAAGAAGTAAAGTTATGATGAGACTTCTTCATCAAAGAGGTATTGATAGAGTTTGAATTTTTGAAACCAACTAAATTAAAAATACAATAAGAAGTGGAAAATTCACTAGGAGGGGCTCAAGAGAATATTTTAATGGGCAGAAGAAAATAATAGCAAACTTGGAGATAGATTTATAGAGATTATTCAGTAAGCAGGATAGACAGAAAAAGAATGAAGGAAAATGAACAGTCTTGGAGATATGTGGGACACCATTAAGAACACCAAAATATTCATCTCTAGATTATAATGAGATGAGAAAGAGTAATAAGTAGTAAAAATATTAAATAAAATTAACTTAAAACTTAAAATATACTATGAAAGATTTTAATCTACATTTCCAATAAGCCCAATGAACTCCAAGTAGGATTAATGCAAAGAAGTCCACACTTAATAAAAATTTTGCAACACAAAGACAAAAAGAAAACTTTGAACACAGCAAGGAGAATATTGTTCCTCATGTACAAAGGAACCACAATAAAATTAATAGTTTGCTTCCCATCAGAACAGTGGAGGCAATAATGAAATGGTGCTAAAAGGAAAAAAATTAACCTGCCAACAAATAATTTTATATCCAGCAAAACTAACTTTTCAAAAATGAAAGTGAGCCTACTTCATTTCACTAGTGAAGTCTACCTAGCATTTAAAGAAGAAATGATACTAATTCTCCATGATTTTACCAGAAAGAGAAACATTGGGGAAAATTACTCCCTCATCCTTTGATGTCAGCATTATCCTAGGGGAAACAGCACACCAATATCTCTTATGAAGAAAGATGCAAATATCCTCAAGAAAATATTGCAAATCAAATCCAACAATGTAGAAAATGTATTATACCCATGACTAAGGGGATTTATTCCTGGTATTCAATATTGGTTCACTATTAAAAAATCAACCAGTGTAATTCACTACACTGACAGACTAAAGAAAAACCATGTGAATATATCAACTAATACAGAAAAAAGTTGACAAAATCCAACACCAATTCATCACTGAAAACTCTCAACAATGAATAAAGGCAATATTCATCAACTTGATAAGTAACATGAACAAACCACAATTATCGTCATGCTTAATCATATGGAACTGAACAGTTTCCCCCTGAAATTAGGAACTGGACAGGCATATTCTCTCTTACATCTTCTATTCAATATTGTATTTAATTACTAGCTAGTTCAATAATAAAAGACAAGGAAATAAAAGGTGAACAGATTGTTAATTAAGGAATAAAAATGTCTATGTAAGCAGAGGTTTGAGGGGAATTTGTAGTGACACTTTAAAGGGTGCAGGGTTTCTCACTGGGAATATGGAATTAAATAGTGGTACAGGTTTCACAACATTGTTAGTGTAGTAAAAACAACTGAATTGTACAATTTAAAATGGTTAAAATTACTTTTATGATTTATGAATTTTCTTTTGATAAAATATAGTTTTAAAATGTCAATTTCTTTCCTTTATACCAGCAATGAACAATGGGAATTTGAAAATAAGAAAAAAAAAACTTATTTATAAATTACATCTAAAAATAGAATACTTAGATTAAAATGTAGCACAATAAGTACATGATCTGTGTACAGAAAACTTCCAAATTCTGATGAAAGTGATCAAAGATGATGGAATTAAATGGAGATGATTTTTTTTTAATCATGGACTAGAGAATCAAAATTATTAAGATGTCAACTCATTTCAAATTGATCTATATATTTAGTGTAAGCCCAATCAAAGCCCTAGTAAAATATTTATAGATATTGAAAGGCATATTCTAAAGTTTATATGGAAAGGAAAAAGACATAGATTAGTCTACACTATTTTGAAAAAAAATAACAAAGGGGGAGCATTCACATTAACAGATTTAAACACACTGTAAAACTATAGTAATCAGACATCAAAGTACTGATGAAAGAATAGAAACCTAGATTGAAGAGAATAAGAGTACAGAAATAGAGCCATTCAAATATTCTCAGTCAATTTTAGCAAAGAGGCAAAGTCAGTTTAATGGATAAAAGTATAGTCCTTTCAGCAAATGATGCTGGGACAATTGGGATGTTCACATGCAGAAAATGAAAGTAAAGATTTACCTAAAATACAAACCTGAATTCTTTCACAAAAATCAATTTAAAATACATCATGGATGAATGCACAAACATTATTACACTGAATAACATTGATTGTACTTTTTGGATGAATTTACACTTAGTTAATATGTATCAATAAAATTGAAAAAATGTTTAAGAAAAGAAAAATTTGAATGTACAAATTAAATTAGAAAGATGGAAATGAAATAGCAGCTATGTATTTCAGGGGATGCTTATAGAGATTGAGACGTGACTATTAAAGGGTACAGTTATTTGTCTGTTTTTTTTTTTTTTGGTTTATTATTACTAATAACATTGGAATAATGAAAATACTCAAATGGTGATAAAATTGATGAATGCACAACTATGATATTATACCAAATACCATTGATTGTACACATTGGATAGATTGCATGCTTATTAATATGTATCAATAAAACTTATTAAAATTTTAAAAATGAATCATAGATCTAAATGTAAAACAGAGAAGTAAGAAAATTCTAGAAGAAATCATAAGAACAAAAATAGGTAGCATTGGCTTTAGCAATGAGGTTTTCTAAAAACAACAAAAACATGATCAATGAAAGTATGAAAAATGGATAAATTGGATTTTATTAATATTAAAAACTTCCATCCTGTGAAAAACAATGTTAATAGAATGAAAAGACAGCCACTGGTTTCTAGAAAAATATATAAAACACATATTTTATAAAGAACTTTTATACAAAATATACAAAAAACTTTTACAACTGAATAATAAGAGGTGACCTCACAAATAATGTTGAGGTAGGGATCTCCAAAACTCCATTCCTTCATTATGTAAAGAAAAAGATGACAAAAACTGTCAGAATCCTCTTTTTTTTTTTTTTTTTTTTTTGCGAAAAATGCTTACAATAGCCAAGGAGATAGGTAAGGTAGAATAAAGCTGATGGAATTCCTTGAGAGTGTTGTGGCATTATTACTTCCATCCCCTAACCCCCAGCAGGTTGGTGGATGTAAAGCAATCTACATTCTTGGTGCAGCTCACTGATGCCAGAGGGAGGAATTTCATTTTTTTTTTAATAATTATTTTTTATTTTTTAAAAGATACTTAGATTACATTAATAGTACACAAAAATTGTAGGGATTCCCATATGCCCCACCTCCCACACCTCCCACAGCCTCCCACATAAACATCTTTCATTAGTGGGGCACATCACCTGCAATGGATATACACCTCCTGGGGCTTTACCATTAAGCATGGACCATAGTTCACACTGTAAACCACATTCTCTCCCACACAGTCCTGCATGGTATATGATGATATAAAATGGCCTATATCTGTCATTGCAATGTCACTCAGGATAATTTTCAAGTCCCGAAGAGCCCCTGTATTAAAACTGCTTTTCCCTCTCCCTGCCCCCAAAGCATCCAGTGGCCACTGACTCCACCTCACTGTTGTAATTTCTTCCATTGCTTGAATCACAGTGTGTCTACAACTGAATACCAGTAAGTCCACTCTAGTCCATAGCTCTTCCCCCAATCTTGAGTGTCTGAGAGGGTGATGCTCACTCCACCTCCAAGTGAGAGGGGGCTTATGTCCCATGGAGAAGATGGATGGGATTATCCTGCCTGCAGCTGCAGACTCTCTCCATTCCCTGGGATGGCTTTTTTCCATCATCATCACCCCACCACATGACCTGGGTAAGGTCATTGAGCTGTAGAGTAGGAGTTGCAGCTGCACTGAGATTCTGGGCCCAGATGGCACATGGGCAGGCCAAAGGCTCCAGTCTCTGAAAGTACACCTACAAACTCTAGCACCACATATAGGTGTGAATATAAGGGACTGAGGGACCTTGTGCAGGGAGGACATATTTGAGTCCAACTCTGTCACTCTTGGGAGCACAGATTCCAAAGTAGGGCCCACTGATAGGCAACAAAGTCTGGAGCTATCTGCCCTGATATAAGACCTGGTGTCTCCAGAGCCCTCAGGAGCCCCTCTATTTGGGGTGATATCCCCATTGAAAGCCTATGAGGTCCTACTGAGATGTGCATAAGCATTACCTCTGGGATGAGCTCCCGACTCACTTTGAAGTCTCTTAGCCATATGAACTCATTTGTCTTTACCTTTTCCCCCACTTATTCGAGGTCTTTTTACAGTCATATTGCCCGTTGACACTTGATAGTAATCCCTCGTAATAAGGGAGGCTCATCCCCAGGAGTCATGTCCCACACTGGGAGGAAGGTAATGTATTCATATGCTGAGATTGGCTTAGAGAAAGGCCATGTTTTTTAAAAATTTTATTTATTTATTTTTTATGTTTTAAAAGATGCTTAGATTACATAAATGTTACACAAAAATCACAAGGATTCCCCTGTTCCCCACCACCCACACCTCCCATAACATCCCACATAAACATCTTTCATTAGTGTGGCACATCACCTGCAATGGATATACACCTCCTGGGGCTTTACCATTAAGCATGGACCATAGTTCACACTGTAGACCACACTCTCTCCCACACAGTTCTGCATGGTATATGCTGATGGAAAATGGCTTATATCTGTCATTGTAATGTCACTCAGGATAATTCCCAAGTCCCTGTATTACAACTGCTTTTCCCTTCCCTGCCCCAAAAGTGTCCAGTGGCCACTGGTTCCACCTCACTGTTGTAATTTCTCCCATTGCTTGAATCACAATATGTCTACAACAGAATACCAGTGAGTCCACTCTAGTCCATAGCTCTTCCCCCAATCCTGAGGAGTTTAGGATGGTGATGTCCACTCCACCTCCAAGTGAGAAGGGGCTTATATCCCATGGATATGATGGATGGGATTATCCTGTCTGCAGCTGCAGACTCTCTCCATTTGGCAGTGTCTGGCAAAGGAGGATTGTCCACTAATGGGTTCTTGTTATTGATGACTAGCCTTACGAATCTTTGCTCTCATAATTGAAACTTAGGCTACCATTATGGGGTGCCTAAAGGTTGCCATTTGAGAGCCTCCTTGTTGCTCAAATGTGACCTCTCTCTAAGCCAAACTCAGCATATGAATGCGTTACCTCCCCCAGTGTGGCACATGACTCCTGGGGATGAGCCTCCCTGGTAATGAGGGATTAATTACAAGTTCGAACTGGCAATATGACTGCACAAAGACCTTGAATAAAAGTGGGAAAAGGTCAAAACAAATGAGTTCATGTGGCTAAGAGACTTAGAAGAGAGTCATTTGCACCTCAAAGGACATTATTAAGATAATAAAAAGGCAGCCTACCCAATGGGAGAAAATATTTGGCAACCATATGTCTGATAGGAGTCTAATATCTTGCATATTTAAAGAAACCCTACACCTCAAAAAAATAAAAAAAACTAACATCTCATTTAAAAAAATAGGCAAGTGACCTGAAAAAAACACTTCTTCAAGGAAGAAATACAAATGGCAAAAAAGCACATGAAAAAATGGTTGACATCTCTAGCTATTAGAGAAATGAAAATCAAAACTACATTGAGATATCATCTTACACCCATTAGAATGGCAGCTATTAAAAATACAGCAGACTATAAGTGTTGGAGAGGTTGTGGAGGAATGGGAACCCTTATCCTCTGCTGGTGGGATTGTAGAATGGTCCAGCCACTATGAAGGACAGTTTAGTGGTTCCTCAAAACACTAATTATAGAATTTCCATATGACCCAGTGATTCAACTGCTGGGTATATACCCTGAAGAATTGAAAGCAAGGATACGAACAGATATATGCACACCAATGTTCATAGCGGCGTTGTTCACCATTGCCAAAAGTTGGAATCAACCCAGGTGCCCATCAACAGATGAATGGATAAACAAAATGTGGTACATACATACAATGGAATATTACTCAACTGTAAGAAGGAATAAAGTGCTAACCAATGGGATAACATGGATGAATCTTGAAGACCTTATGTTGAGTGAAGCAAGCCAGGCATTGAAGGATGAACAGTACATGACCTCAATGATATGAATTAAGGAAATTGAGCAGACTCTGAGAAAAATTTTCTGAAAGATAGGTGTACAAGAAAGAGAAAGATAAGAGAAAGTTGTGAGCTATCACCCATATGGACATACCCTATGGTAAAGTGATAGAGTGTAGTTGTGTATTGAAGGGATAAGACAGGTGGATAGTGATATTGCATTTGGTGGTATAGGGCTGACAGGTGGGTAGATTGGGAAGGGTGGGTTAGAATCCCAGGATACTGGGGTGGGGGGGTGGAGATATGGGAAAGGGACTAGGTGAACTCTTGGGATTTGTGGGTATGAGGGTGAATGTACAGAGGTGGGAATGCTCTTATGGCAATATCACAAGTAATTGTTACTGCTTTAGGGTGTTGGTTGGGGTGGCATTCGGGACAGAGCACATCTGGAACAGGCTTCAAGGGAGTGTGTGGGTGTTCATCCTGTCACAGTGTGTTGTATCCGTGGGTGGACACTCACACAATGAGAGAGAAGGAGATGGACTCCCATCTTCAGGAGGACCAATTTGCTCAGAAATAGACAGGTGGGCATCTCTTAAGAGCAAGGGTGGTTCCTAACAGTGGAGGACAATCCAGTGTGTCATGACCTCTTGCTGCATGTAACTATGAATCTTGTCATGCAATGAGTCAAGCCAGGAGGTTGACATGGGCCCTGGAGGTGGGTGGGGAAAGAGGAACAGAATAGATTATATAGGGGGTATTTAGTGGTTAGTGGAAATGTTTTTCATTTACTTACAGTGATGGACACTGATATTAAGATATCATCAAAATTTATAAAAGTGTACAATCTAAAATGTAAACCATACTGTAAACCATTGACAACATTTAGTAGCTATGTTTCACTATCTGAATATCAGTTATAACAATGCTACCATCCACATTACAAAAAGGTTTTAATATGGGGTGAGGAAAGCGGGAGGAGGTTGGGTATATGAGAGTGTCTTGTATTTTGTGTGTGACTATGCTGTGTCATTAAACTTCTTGAAAATTAAATGAAAAATAGTGAGACACTGGGGAGTGAGTGGGGGAAGGTGCCATGGTACAGACTGGACACGAGATATTGCAGTGATAAGAGGCAAAATGTCAAGAAAAAAAAATAAAAGAATTAAAATTTTTTTTCTCATTTTTTGAATAACCCAATCTTTAATTCTATTTTATTTTTAGTTTTTTTTTTTTAAGTTTTCATGTATTTTATCTTTTTCATTTAAACATCATTATTATTTCATTTTCCTATTAATTGTATTTGGCTATTGATACTGGCTTCATCTTTATAGAAGCTTTCAATCACAGAAGTGTAACAATTGGGGTGGGAGAGAATCATTGGTGGGGGGTGTCAGGGATGAGGGGTGGATGGTAGGAAGTTCACCTGAATATACATAAAAGGTATATAAAAGTTTTCAAATGTTCATGAGGCATGG
Source organism: Tolypeutes matacus (assembly GCA_026826555.1). Classification (NCBI taxonomy): domain Eukaryota; kingdom Metazoa; phylum Chordata; class Mammalia; order Cingulata; family Chlamyphoridae; genus Tolypeutes; species Tolypeutes matacus. The sequence continues at coordinate 831,315 of JAKSZT010053854.1, read as the reverse complement.
TCAGAGTGGTTGGAGAACCACTCAATAAATGAGAAAATCCTGAATTCCCATCTGGGATAGATCTGCCATATTTTCCAAGGGAATATCAACAGTCCCCCAAGTGCAGGGGCAGTGTCTGGCAAAGGAGGATTATCACCGATGGGCTCTTGTTATTGATGACTTTCTGAGTCTTTGTTCTTGAAATTGAAACTTAGCCTATTGTTATGGGGTGCCCAAGGTTTGCCTCCTGAGAACCTCCTTGCTACTCAAATGTGGACTTTCTCTTTATTTCTGTGGGGTCAGTAGTGATATCCCCTTGCTCATTCCTTATTTTGTGTATTTGGATATGTTCTCTCTTTTTCTTTGTTAGTCTGGCTAAGGGTTTGTCAATTTTATTGATCTTTTCGAAGAACCAGCTTTTGGTTTTGGTTATTTTTTATAGTGCTTTCTTATTCTCTATTTCATTTAGTTCTGCTCTAATCTTTATTATTTCCTTCTTTCTACTTCCTTTGTGGTCAGTTTGTTGTTGTTTTTCCAATTCCTCCAGGTGTGCAATTAGGTCTTCAATTTTAGCTTTCTTCATATATATATATATATATATTTTTTTTCATTTATGGCTATGAATATCCCTCCCAGTACAGCTTTGGCCACATTCCAAAAGTTTCGATATGTTTTGTTGTCATTTTAATTCGATTCGAGGTAGTAACTGATTTCTTTTGAGATTTCCTCCTTTATCCACTGTTTGTCTAAGAGTGTGTTGTTTAGCTTCCATATATTTGTGCCTAATTTGTTTCTCTGTCCCTTAGTGATTTCCAATTTCATTCAATTGTGGTCAGAGAAATTACTTTGTATAATCACAATCTTTCTGAATTCATTCAGAGTTGTTCTGTGGCCTAGCATGTGGTCTATCTTGGAGTAAGATCCATGTGTACTTGAGAGGATTGTATATCCCACTATATTTGGGTGCAGCCTTCTGTATATGTCTATTAGGTCCAGGTCCTCTAATGTATTATTCAGAATCTTTGTTTCTTTATTGATTCTCTGTCTAGATGTTCTGCCTTATTGTGATAATGGTGTACTAAAGTCCCCCACTATAATTGTAGAGGCATTTATTTCTCCACTTAGCTTTTTCAGTGTTTGCATCATGTATTTTGAGGCACCCTCATTAGGTGCATAAATGTTTATGATTCTTCTCTCCTGGAAAGATTACCCCTTTTAATAATATATAGTGTCCATCTTTGTCTCTTACAATGATTTTGCATTTAAAGTCTATTTTGTCTGATATTAGGATGCCTACTCTTGCCCTTTTTTGGATATTGTTTGCTTGTAAAATTGTTTTCCAGCCATTCACTTTCAGCCTCCTGAATCCCTGGGACTAAGGTAGGTTTCTTGTAGAGAACATATGGATGGGTCATATTTCCTTACCCATTCTCCCAATCTGTGTCTCTTAACTGGTCAGTTTAATCCATTAATATTCAGTGTTATTATTCTCAATGAATTTCTTACATCAGCCACATTTTCTTTAGGTTTATGTATGTCAAATGTTTTATTTCTCTTTTTGTCTTTTTAGTTGTTCTTACACTCTCCTCCACATTTCTCTCTCCTGTTTATTCCTTTCAACCTGTTGAATTTTCTTTAGTATTTCTGGAAGTGCAGGTTTCTTATTGGCATACTCTCTTAATTTCTGTTTATCTGTGACTATTTGAGCTTTCCATCATTTTTCAATGCCACCATTTCTGGATAGAAAATTCATGGCCAGAAGTTTTTTTCTTTTAGTGCCTTTACTATGTCATGCCACTGTCTTCTTGCCTCCATGGTTTCAGATGAGAAATCAGCACTTAATCTTATTGTGCTTCCCTTGTATGTGATGGTTCTCTTTTCTCTTGCTGCCTTGAGTATTTTCTCTTTGTATTGAGCATTGGACATTTTGATAAGTATATGTCTTGGAGTAGGCCTGTTGAGATTTATACTGTTTGGGGTGTGCTGTGTTTCCTGGACATGTACATCCATCTCCCTCAATAGGGTTGGGAAATTTTCAGCCATTATTTCCTTCACCACTCCTTCTGTTCCCTTTCCCTTCTCTTCTCCTTCTGGGATGCCTATAATATGCATGTTTGTGCATTTTACATTGTCAGTTAAATCCCTAAGTTTCTGCTGGATTTTTTCTATCTTTTTATCTACTTATTTTACTATCTGTTTAATTTCAGATGTACTGTCTTCCACATTACTAATTCTTTCTTCTGCCTGTTCTAATCTGCTGCTATGTGAATCCATTGTATTTTTTATTTCTTGGATTATACCATTCATCACCATCATATCCGTTATCTTTTTATGTATGGTTACAATTTCTTCAGTATGTTTTTTCTGTGTCTTCTTAATTTCCATAATCTCTTCCTTCACTTCATTAATTTGGTCCAAGATATTTGTTTGGACAGCTTTAATTAGTTGTTTGATGTTCTGCATCTCCTCCTGATTTTTGCTCATTGGAATGGTCCATGTCTTCCTGTTTCTCAGTATGGTTTGTAATTTTTTCTTGCCCTCTGGTCATCATTTTATCTTGATGGATTTATTCAGTTGATTGGTTTCTCTGTGTTCTAGAGTTTTATTTAGCTGGTGGTTCTGTGTGTGTGTGTATATAGTTTTCTCTTTGACACTTTATTCTTGTTGTATTTCCTTGCTTTTTTTCTATGTTCTGATTTTATATTGAGCCGTCCACTTCACTGTCCAGCTCCCTCCAGATCAATGTCCCCAAGGTTCTCATTTTGCAGGATCCCAGAGCAGACCACCCAGGCAGGATCCTGTCCACAATCAGCTGTCCTCCAGGAGAGAAATTGTGAGTGGCCCCTAAACCAACACCATCTTCTGCCTCTGTCTTCCAGAGGGGATAATTTCTGACCTTGTTCTTGATGCATTTTGGTTGTCTGAGTTCATCTGTCTCAGGTCTGTCTGCCTGGTGATTCCTTGAGTGATCAGTTTGGGACTGACTCATCTGCCTCAGAGTTTTCTTGGCATTGGAGCATACTCCTGGGTCATGTCTGTTGAAAGGATATAAAGGCAAATATTCAATCATATCTTCCTAGGGCAAGGATAATGGATGGGACAAGCATGAGACAGACTGAACAATCTGAGAATAGAGAGACAGGGGATGGAGACAAATGGAAGAAAAAGTTCTTTGCAAAAGCTGTCATGTTTACTAGTGAATCTGGAAGTCTACACACCTGTTCAGGGCTAAAAAAATGTTCATAAAAGATCCAAAAAATGCTAAAATTTCACCACTGGCCGACCTACAGGCTCTGAACAAACAGAGAATGAAAAGTATAGGCCTGCCTAGTCATTCAATATATGCACCAACACAGAATCATCTCTAAAGCCTCAGTGAGGTTTTGTTTGATTGATCCAGGAATTTAAGAAATCTCTACCAAAACACTAGCTGAACAAAAAACTAAAGGAACTATTGTAAGAGACAAAGATGGACACTACATATTAGTAAAAGGAGTAATCTCTCAAGAAGAGAGAACAATCATCAACATTTACGCACCTAATCGAGGTGCCTCAAAATACATGCGGCAAACTCTGGAAAAACTAAGAGGAGAAATAAATTCCTCTACAATTATACCAGGGGACTTCAACAAACCACTATCATCATTAGACATAACATGTAGGCAGAAAATCAATAAAGAAACGAAGGCACTGAACAATACATTAGAAGATTTGGACTTAATAGACATATACAGAACACCACACCCAAATACAGCGGGATTTATATTCTTCTCCAGTGCACATGGAACATACTGAAAAATAGACCACATGCTAGGCCCCAAAACAACACTCAATGAATTAAGAAAGATTGAGATTATACAAAGTAATTTCTCTGACCACAACGGAATGAAGTCGGAAATCAATAAGGGCCAGAGAAACAGGTTAGGCACAAGAATATGGAAGTTAAACAACACACTCTTAGACAAACAGTGGGTCAAAGAGGAAATTTCAAAAGAAATCAGTAACTACCTTGAAACGAATGAAAACAACAACACAACATATCAAAACCTATGGGATGCAGTGAAAGCAGTCCTGAGAGGGAAGTTCATAGCCATAAATTCATATATTAAAAAAGAACAAAGAGCTAAAATTGAAGACCTAACTGCACACTTGGAGGAATTGGAAAAACAACAACAAACTAAACCTAAAGGAAGTAGAAAACAGGAAATAACCAAGATTAGAGCAGAACTAAATGAAATAGAGAATAAGAAAGCACTGGAAACAATAAACAAAACCAAAAGCTGGTTCTTCGAGAATATCAACAAAATTGACAAACCCTTAGCCAGACTAACAAAGAAAAAGAGAGAACAGATGCAAATACATAAAATAAGGAATGAGCAAGGTGATATCACTACTGACCCCACAGAAATAAAGAGTATCATAAGAGGATACTTTGAAAAATTATATGCCAACAAGAATGACAATTTAGAGGAAATGGACAAGTTTCTAGAAACCCACAAACAGCCGACATTGATGAAAGAAGAAATAGATGAACTCAACAGCCCAATTACAAGTAAAGAGATAGACTCAGTCATTAAAAACCTCCCAACTAAGAAGAGTCCAGGACCAGATGGCTTCACAGCTGAATTCTACCAAACATTCCGGAAAGAGCTAACACCAATTCTACTTAAGCTCTTCCAAAAAATAGAAGTAGAAGGAATACTACCTAACTCATTCTATGATGCCAACATTACCCTAATACCAAAACCAAATAAAGATACCACAAGAAAGGAAAATTACAGACCAATTTCTCTAATGAACCTAGATGCTAAAATCCTTAACAAAATACTTGCTAATCGCATTCAACAACATATCAAAAGGATTATACATCATGACCAAGTGGGTTTCATCCCAGGTATGCAAGGATGGTTCAATATAAGAAAATCAATCAATGTAATACACCACATAAACAAACTGAAAGAAAAAAATCACATGATCATCTCTATAGATGCAGAAAAAGCATTCGACAAAATACAGCACTCTTTCCTCATAAAAACACTACAAAAGATAGGAATAGATGGAAACTTTCTGAAAATGATAAAGGGTATATATGAAAAACCCAAAGCTAACATCATTTTCAACGGTGAAATCCTAAAAGCCTTCCCTCTGAGATCGGGAACAAGACAAGGATGCCCACTATCACCGCTCCTATTTAACATTGTCTTAGAAGTACTTGCACGAGCACTGAGACAAGAAAAGGACATAAAAGGCATCCAGATTGGAAAAGAAGAAGTAAAAATTTCATTATTTGCAGATGACATGATCCTATACATAGAAAGCCCTGAGAAATCGACAACAAGGCTTCTAGAACTTATAAAGGAGTTCAGTAATGTTGCAGGCTATAAGATCAATGCTCAAAAATCAGTAGCATTTCTATACACCAATAACCAGCAAACTGAGGAGGAAATCAGGAAAAAAATACCATTTACAATAGTAAACAAAAGAATCAAATACCTAGGAATAAATTTAACTAAAGATGTAAAGGACTTATATACAGAAAACTACACAACACTGTTAAAGGAAATCAAAGAAGACTTAAATAAATGGAAAAATATTCCCTGTTCATGGATGGGAAGATTAAACATCATCAAGATGTCTATCCTACCCAAACTAATCTACAGATTTAATGCAATCCCAATAAAAGTCAACACTATATTTTTTAAGGAACTGGAAAAACTAACCACAAAATATATTTGGAGAGGTAAGAGGCCCCGAATTGCCAAAGATATATTGAAAAAGAAAAATGAAGTTGGAGGTATCACATTACCTGACTTTAAAACATACTACAAAGCTACAGTGATCAAAACTGC
>JAKSZT010053854.1:768690-795487 GCA_026826555.1 Tolypeutes matacus | reverse complement strand
AAGGTGGAGGCTGGGCAGTGCATGCTGGAGTTAGGCAGGTACCTGCCAATCCCCAGCATGCATGGCCCAACTTCCAGTATGCCCTGAGGAATCTGTCTTCTAACCCCTGCCTGAAGAGATTAATCCTGTCTCACCAGAAGAAAATGCAAAGGAATGCCCTCAGTTCAGTAACCTGAAAGACATCTCTAATCCTTCCCCTTACCCACACCCCCCACCCCTCTAGTCTTCGAGACCCATTACTAGACAACAAGCCCCCAAAGGTGAAATACAAAGTGTGACCCATGAGGAAGTATGCTATACTCTGAAAGAACTGCATGAGTTTTCCAACTTATATAGACAGAAATCAGGGGAATATGTGTGGGAATGGATACTAAGGGTATGGGATAATGGTGGAAGAAATATAAAGTTGGATAAGGCTGAATTTATTGATATGGGCCCACTAAGCAGAAATTCTGGATTCAACGCTGTAGCTGGAGGGGTTAGAAAGGGCTCTAACAGTTTGTTTGGGTGGCTGACTGAAGCATGGAACAAATAATGGCCTAGCATATCTGATGTTGAGATGCCTGATTTGCCCTGGTATACAGTAGATGAGCAGATTCAAAGGCTTAGAGGATTGGAATGCTAGAATGGATTTACCATTTGAGACCTGCCCACCCACTCCAGGAATGTCCAGAAGACACACCTTTAACCAGGACTGTGAGGAATAAATTTGTAAGACTAACCCCATCTTCTCTGAAGAGCTCTGTGGTTGCTCTTCTCTGCAGTCCAGATATTACTGTAGTGGGGCAGGGTTGTAATGGAATGGAATCCTTAAACATTACAGGGATGATCAGATCTCAGTCTGGTAAAAGTCAAGTATCAGCAGTTAATCCCCAAAGGCAAGGTGGGCGTGGCTACCACAATGAAAGACAGATTCAAAACAACACACAGAATAGTCTGAGTGCATTGAGTTATAGTGTTGGCTAAGGTGATCATGTGGTACCCAGAAGTGAAATACATGGGCAATCTACTAAATTTCTTCTGGATCTGTATAAGCATAAGAGTTCTAGTTCAAGTGAACAAAATCCTAACTAAAATTACAGATGCAGAGAATCATGGCCCCTTAATCAATTCCCAGACTTGAGATAGTTAACAGACCCAGAGCTCCTTGAATGAGGAGAAGGCCAGGTCCCCCTGGAGAAGCATCCTGTTAAACTGCCAAAAATTTATACTGTTCATCTTCCTCCCACCTTTCCCCAGGGAGACCTATGGCCTTTTGCCAGAGTAACTGTGCATTGCGGGAAAGGAAATGATCAGACATTTCAGGGATTATTAGACACTGGCTCAGAAGTGACATTAATTCCAGGAGACCCAAAACATCACTGTGGTCTACCAGTCACAGTAGGGGCTTATGGAGGTCAGGTGATTGATGGAGTTTTAGCTCAGGTCTGTGTCACAGTGGGTCCAGTGTGGTTATCTCTCTAGTTCCAGACTGCATAATTGGAATAGACATACTCAGTAACTGGCAGAATCCCCACATTGGATCGCTGACTCATGGAGTGAGGGCTATTATGGTTGGAAAGGCCAAGTGGAAGCTTCTAGAACTGCCCCTGCCTAGCAAAATAGTAAATCAAAGGCAATACCAGATTTCTGGATGTATTGCAGAGATTAGTGCCACCATCAAGGATTTGAAGGATGCAGGGGTGGTGATTCCCACCACATCCCCATTCACCTCTCCTATTTGGCCTGTGCAGAAAAGAGATGGATCTTGGAGGATGACAGTAGATTATAGTAAACTTAACCAGGTGGTGACTCCAATTGCAGCTGCTGTCCCAGATGTGGTATCATTGCTTGAGCAAATCAATACTTCCCCTGGTACCTGATATGCAGCTGTTGATCTGGCAAATGCTCTTTTCTCAATTGCCATTAGTAAGGACCACCAGAAACAGTTTGCTTTCAGCTGGCAAGGCCAGCAGTATACCTTCACTATCTTGCCTCAGGGGTATATCAACTCTCCAGCCCTATGTCATAATATTGTCTGCAAGGACCTTGATCATCTCTTCCTCCCACGAGACCTCACAATGGTCCATTATATTAATGATATCATGTTGATAGGACCTACTGAGCAAGAAGTAGCAAAGACTCTAGATTTATTGGTAAGGCATTTGTGTGAGAGAGGATGGGAGATAAATCCAACAAAAATACAGGGTCCTTCCACCTCAGTGAAATGTCTAGGTGTCCAATGGTGTGAGACCTGTCGAGATATCCCTTCTAAAGTAAAGGATAAGCTGTTGCACCTGGCCCCTCCTATGACCAAAAAGGAGGCACAACGCTTAGTTGGCCTCTTTGGATTTTGGAGACAACACATTCCTCATTTGGGTGTGTTACTGCGGCCCATTTACTGAGTGACCAGAAAAGCTGCTAGTTTTGATTGGGGACTGGAACAAGAGGAAGCCCTGCGACAGGTCCAGGCTGCTGTGCAAGCTGCACTGCCACTTGGACCATATGATCCAGCAGTTCCAATGGTGCTGGAAGTTTCAGTGGCAAATAGAGATGCTGTATGGAGCCTTTAGCAGTCCCCTATAGGGGAATCACAACGCAGACCCTTAGGATTTTGGAGCAAAGCCTTGCCATCCTCTGCAGATAACTACTCCCCTTTTGAGAAGCAGCTTTTGGCTTGCTACTGGGCCTTAGTAGAGACTGAACGCTTAACCATGGGCCATCAAGTTACCATGAGACCTGAGCTGCCTATAATGAGCTGGGTATTGTCTGACCCACCAAACCATAAAGTTGGGCGTGCACAGCAGCACTCCATAATAAAGTGGAAGTGGTATATACGAGATAGGGCTCGAGCAGATCCTGAAGGCACAAGTAAGTACATGAGGAAGTGGCCCAAATGCCCATGGTCACCACCCCTGCCGTGTTACCTTCTCTTTCCCAGCCCACAGCTTTGGCCTCTTGGGGAGTCCCTTACAATCAATTGACTGAGGATGAGAAAACTCGGGCCTGCTTTACAGATGGTTCTGCATGATATGCAGGTACCACCCGAAAGTGGACAGCTGCGGCACTGCACCCTTTTCTGGGACATCCTTGAAGGATAGTGGTGAGGTCATATCCTCCCAGTGCGCAGAGCTTCGAGCAGTGCATCTAGTTGTTCATTTTGCTTGGAGGAAGAAATGGCCAGAGGTGCGTTTGTACACTGATTCATGGGCTGTTGCCAATGGTTTGGCTGGATGGTCAGGGACCTGGAAGGAACATGATTGGAAAATTGGTGACAAGGAGGTCTGGGGAAGAGCTATGTGGATAGATCTTTCTGAGTGGGCAAAAAACATGAGCATATTTGTGTCCCACGTGAATGCTCACCAGAGGGTGACTTCAGCAGAGGAAGAGTTTAATAATCAAGTGGATAAGATGACCCGCTCTGTGGCTAATGTTCAGCCTCTTTCCCCAGGCACTCCTGTCATTGCCCAATGGGCTCATGAACAAAGTGGGCATGGAGGTAAGGATGGAGGTTATGCATGGGCTCAGGAACATGGACTTCCCCTCACCAAGGCTGACTTGGCTACAGCCAGTGCTGATTGCCCCATCTGCCAGCAGCAGAGACCCACATTTTTTCCTTTTCTGTCTTCTGTTGGCTTCCAGCTTCTTGCTACTCCCCATGAGTTCTTCCTTTTGTGTCCAATTTTCTTTGCTCACAAAGACTTCATTCACTTTGGCTTAAGGCCCACTCTCATTAAGTTTGGGCACACCTTAACTAATAATGAATTCAAATGTCCTATTTGCAAATGGATTCAAATCAACAGGACCAGGGGTTGGGACATGAACATGCCTTTAGTGGGTGCTGTGTTTAAGTCCCCAACACTATCTTGCTTCCCATAGTCTCTGTGAATTTTGGGATAAGCTGAGTGCCTATATTTGACCCAAACATGTCCACACCCTCAGATTAACAGTGTTGCTAGCCATCTTTGGTAACTTGATACCAGGATTGCCACATAAGTAATTATATTCCCAGTCAAGAGCCCTCTCTAGTTAGTAATGTCAAGCTGTTGAATTTCACAACATGCCCCACCATTCTTTAATTACCATTCAACAGAGCTGGGGACAAGAAAAGGAATCACCTCTAGCTGAAAAGCCACAGACTTGCTGTTATTAACTAGAGTTCTGAGTTTCTGTGTATAAATACTACAAAGCTTGTATATTTTTTGTCAGTTTCTGAGCACTGAAATGGCTGATTGCATTTTATAGTTACTTTAATGAGGCAGTCAGATTCTAGCAGATCTTTACAACCATCTCTCAGAACTCCATGCAGGCTGGTAGAGAGACAGCCATGACAGCCATGACTTGGGTTCTGTTACTCTTAATTTACTTTTTCTTGAGTTAATTTTCTTTTTATTTTTAAAGCAGCTTTAGATTACATAAATGTTACATCAAAAATATAGGGGATTCCCATATACCCTACCCCCCACAGTTTCCCCCATTAACAACATCTTTCATTGGTGTGGTACATTAGTTACAACTGAGGAAAACATATTGAAACATTGATAAGAATCATTGAATCTAGTTTACATTATATTTTACACTTTGCAATGAACAATTTTATAGGTTTTATCAAAATGCATAATGCATTGTATCCATCATTGCAATGTCATTCAGGACGATTCCAATGTCTCCACAGTACCCCATGTTTCAACTATTATTCCTTTTTCCTCCCCTTAGAACCTCTGGTGGTCACTGCCTTTATATCAATGATATAAGTTCTTCTATTGCTAGAAAAATCATAAGTCTACCAAAGTCCATAATTGTATTCACCCTTATGCTGGTTCTTTCCTCCAACTTTAGAATTTTGAGACGATAAGGCTCACTCTGCTTCTGATTGAGATAGGATTTAGATCCTATGGAGAAGAAGGATGTAACTTTGTTACTTGCAGTTGCAGATACTCTGTTATTTGGGATGGGAATTTTCCATCATCATTCTTTTTTAGTTTTCCTGGGTGAATCCAAAAAACTGGAAAGTAGGTGCTGCAAATCTTCTTGAGATTCAGGGCTCAACCGACATGTGAACAGACAGAAGATTTAAGTATCTGGGACCTATATTTAATGAGTACAGTGCTAATTATAGGTTTAAATACAAGGGGTGGAAGAGTTATGTGTAGAAAAATTGTAAATGAGTCTAGTTCTGTTACATTTGGGACCTATATTCCAAAGTAAGGCCCACTGACAGGGTGCCAAATTCCTGAGATTGTCTGCCCTGCCTATAGTGTCTAGATATCTCCAGAGCTCTCAGGAATCCCACTGTTTGAAGTACTGTTTACTGTGGCATTCAATGAGATCCTGCTATGACGTGCATAAGCATAACCTAAGGCATGACCTCTCGAAAGACTTTGAAATCTCTTAGACATTAAAATTCAGTTGTATTTAGTATATCCCCATTTTGGTCAAGGACTTTTTCCAAACTTATTGCTAGTTTGTGTGTGGTAATAATCCTTTGGTGCCAAGGTGGCTCATCCCTGGGAGTCATGTTCCATGTTGGGGAGGATAGTTCATTTATATGCTGAGTTTGGCTTAGAGAGAGGCCACATTTGAGCAACAAGGAGGCTTTCAGGAGGTAACTCTTAGGTAATATATAATAATAGACTAAGTTTTAATTTCTTGAGGAACATTTCATAAGTACAACCATTAATATCAAGGGCCTAGGGTAATGGTCTGTCTTCCTTTGATAGGCACTGCCCCTGTAATAGGGGGTTTCTTGCTAATCTATTAGAGAATGTAGCAGGAATTCCCAAGATAGGATTTCAGTATTCTTTGGCTATTGTGTGGGTCTCCACCCACCAAGACAAAAGTCCATGATCATTTGAATATATTCATGTGCCATAAATGCATGCCTTAATTTCACCTCTCCCCACACATCCCCCCTTACTGACACCCCAAAGCAGTGATTCTCTCCTTCCCCAGTTGGATCTTTCTGCAATCCAAAGTCTCCCCAAAAACAAAGCTAAAAAATAAACAAACTGAAATAATAAGAAAATAATAATGACAAATAAAATACAAAAATAAAAAGATAAAAAGTAAAAATAAAGGTAAAAATAGTAAGTAAAAAAATAAAGTACCATAATTTTTTTTCATTATTACTTTCATCACCATAAGATCTATTATGTAGTGAAGTATTAGTACAAGTAAAAGGAAAAGTACTTTTTTTTTTCAATTTTTAATTTAAAACATTTTATTTTCCATTTTAACAAGGTATTTTGAATATTTCAAAGGGAAACAAAAATTATTCTTTGTTCCAATAGTAGCTTACATTGTGTGTGAAGTCAGTAAGAGGAGAGAGGTAAATATGCAAACAAACAATGTTCATAAAGATGTAATGAAATAAATAAGGATAAAACACCTCCTGAAAAATTGGAAAAATGTTCATAATTGATTTCTTGAGTCTAAGATTTGGAGTGGAAATTGACTTACCTGAAAATATTTATAACAGTATTAATTTTGGAATAGGTAATTCTGTGTTAAAATAACATGTAATAATGTAACTGAAAGTTTGAAATTTAGGCTAATACAAAATTAAAATTTGAAAGCCACTCATAATTAAGTTACTCATTCAAGCAAATGAAACTCATCATGAAGCTAAAGAAATTTCAGAGTCAAGACATTAAACAGAAGAAAGGCATGGACTTTCTATATGCCAAATACATATAGCTTATTATAAATTATTTTTTCATACACAAAGAAAAATACATACTTTAATATTATGCTCAACATTCAACTTCAAAAGCCTAATTATTTTGATATATTTAAACTCTGAAAATATATATTTTAGATCCATTAAAGCCCTGCCTATGTACCCTGGGATTCCTTTCACTCAGTGTTATCAGAGAGAACACTTTCCACTATTTGGTGTATATTCTTCCTATTTACTTGTTAATTTTAATTGAAGAAATGTATGTTCAAATTTAACATGCTGTGGTATATTTTTTGATCATTTATATCACAATGATCATTTTTTCTACCTAGTTTTTCCCATCAGTTTTTTAATGTATTTCTAAGTTGATATTGATGTTGATTGTTTATATGTCCATTTCCTGTAGATGAATATTTATGTTTCTTCTCTGTTTTTCATGGTTTGTATTATATTCATAATGTGCCACAATGTACACTCTTATACAATCCTAGAGTGAATGTGATTGGCTCTTGGATAAGAATATCTTCAATTTAGTGAGACATCATCAAAATGTTCCCCTAACAGTTGTATTAATTTACTCTCTCACCTTCATTTTCCATCTGTCACTGATTTATTCAATCAACAGATATTAGTAAGTACTCTTTGTCATTTATGCCCATAATGCTAGGGGATAAATGAAAATCAACAAAACACATTTGCCCTCCTTGTGGAAGAAAAAACAATAAAAAATATCAAACAGATAGGGATATATGTTATGAAAATAAAATAAAGCAAAGTAGTAAATAAGGAATATGGAGAGGTAGTACCATAAATTTAAGTATAATTGTGCATCAGGCAAAATGGGCAAGCTTCTGCTGCAGTAAAAGAAAAAAGAATCTCAACAACTTAGGGGCTGCACAATGACAAGCATTTATTTCTTGACCTAGTGAAAGTCTGGCAGGTAGGACAGGAGCTTTACTCATCAGAAGTCCCTTGGGTACACTGGATGATGGAACATTTGATGGTGATTTTGTCAATGAATTTTCTTGATTTCATTTATATTTCTTGTTCTAGATGAACTTTACAAAATCTCATAATGAGGAATAGTATACATACTGGAAAAACTCATCATAAGTGTATAGCTCATTAATTTTTATAATATTTATTGAAAGTAATATAAAGTTTTACAGTTTCATGCATTAAAATATATCAATCCTACACTTGTAATTTTTAAACATTTATTTTACATTTGTAATTTTATGTCATTACATAATTTATATATTCATTCTTTTAAACTAATTTTTATTTTTATTATGCATATAACTATATCATTAATCTGGAACTTTTGAAAATTAAAAATAAACTACAGTACAGGAGTAAGTGACATAATGCTATAATTGAGTAGAAATGAATAAATGAAGTGCTGTGATGTTTCAGAGTGTGGAAACTCTGATAAGAGAGCAGAGAAAAGCTTTGTATAGAAACTATTATATCAGCTCAGCATTTGTGGACCGTTAGAATTTACACAGTTACTGAGGGAGTGTTTTACAGCAAGGAATGGCATCGGGGAAGTTCTGGTAGGCAATATGCAAGTGTCCAGTTGGAAGGTAACCTGAGATCTCAGAGAGAAGTACCTGGAGGGTGTGTGGAGTCCAATTGGAATCTACTAATGCACAGTGAGAGATGCATTACTTAGTGTAGACACTTGTGACATATTGAGAAAGGCTTAGCACAGTATCTAGCATACTGAAAGCACTGATAAAATGTTCTGTTTCCCTGTTCTTTTCCATTCCCAAATTATATGATTTAAGTTTTATAACACTAATCCTCAGGGCAATTCTCTCAGTCTTTGAGTTTAGGGGCCCCGGAGGGAGGATCACTCTCATATTGATAAGCTAAGACCAAGTCTTGATAAAGGAATTATCAATGTTTAGAGATTTATGGAAGCATAGAAAGTATATAATGCCACTCTTTTTGTTTAATTATGAGAAACTGATTTTAGTGATTTGACTAAGATTATATAGTTGGTTAGAAGCAAAGATAATACTTGAACCATAGATTCTGATACTTTAAGTCAAATACTTTTTTTCTAGTATAACATTTAGATTCCTGATCCTGGCCTCTTCCATTGAATCCTGACCACATTATACTGAGTGTTCTAATGGAAATAGGAAAGTGATACCATTTCAGATTTAGACATTTTTGAGTTTTGGAGTCATAGCAAAGAACTTAGATATACAATCAAGAAACAATTTCATACTGTAAATAAGTGTTTCATATAAACATACATTGTTCTTTCTAATTGGTCAGATGACATTGCAAAGAGGTTTGAACAGAAGATATAAACCCCATCCCCAAGAATAATGTATTGCTAATACTGTAAAATAGCTAAATCAATTATTGGATGAATTACGGTGGCACACAGAATCAGTTTAATATGAATGCTTGAAGCAAGAACATGGGAATTTAAATAATTTCTGGGTTCAAATTCTGTTTCTGGTATTTATGTTCTGCCTTAATCTACCTTTTTGAGATTCAGATTCTTTTTTAAAAAGAGTAAGATTATTCCCCAAAATATTAAATGTGAAATATGCTTTTAAAATGGAGAAATGAAACTAAAAATATTTACCATACCTTCACAAAAAAGCTGGATATACTTTTTGATAGTTACTCCATCCAAATGCCAAACATTCATTTCTCATGTGTTCTGTGAGTGGAAAGTTACAAATAATTGGTAAAACAAATGGAAACACAAAAAACAAAACAATGTATTATGGCTTCTGGGAGGGTCTTAAAGAAAGTAGAGATTCCAAGGAAGAGTCAGTGCCAAGTGTGGGAAACATGAATGAACAAAGAATATTTATAATTCATCCTGGCTTCTTCAATCCTGTTATTTTTATGCTTGTTCAACAGTAAACCTAATGTAAATAATGGATGTTAGATAGAACTATGCTAATAATTTTTCTTCAGTTGTAACAAAGGGAATGACTGCTAAAAATGGGACAAATATAAAAAAGTGTTATCATTAAAAGTAAAAAAAAATTTCTACACCAATGCAAGATGTTAAAAGTGGGTTGGTGTATTATATAGGAATCTGATATGTTAGCCATGATTGTTTTGTAAACTCACAACTTTGCTAATAAAAGAAAATGATTTAAAAACGGGAGCTCATCTCAATTCCCTAAAGAGAAGAAACTAATGATGTAACTTTCTTAGTCTCTACAATGAATTTAAACCCAGTCACCTTCAAAATAGAATGGTGAGAGCTACTAGTATTCTCACTTTGTTTGTGAAGTTCATGTTTATTCTCTTGTGAAGCAGAAAGGGATGAGAGCTCCACTGCTAGCATTTGTCCCTTTGCTCAGAATGTGATTTCTTAACTTGTATCTTCAGAACTTATAAACAAAGAAAATAAGGAAGAAAGAAACCTGATTCTTGTAAGTATCTCTTATGTAATTCTGACTTTAAATTCCTTGAAGTCCCCACATTATTTTTTTTCACTTAGGTGCAATGCATTGTTTTTCTTGTTTATTTGTTTGTTTGTTTTGTTTTTTTGGCTGCTTATTTCTATATGTTTCAGTCACTAAGCATGTTTTCATGTGCACATTTTTCTACCTGGGAGTACATCACTGAGGGACTATACTTTGATTATGGATCTCCTTTTGTTTATGTAGTCTAGAACTTAATTGTCCCCTTAAAGGATTTTAAGATAGATGAGTCAAGTGTGACTCAAGCAACTAAATTTGAAAATTAAATATTGAAATATTCAGGCAAAGTTGTTGCTAAGCAATGTGGGATTTATAGAACAGGAAGTTTTACCAGACTTCTAAATAATGAGATGCATATCTGGAGGCACACCTGACGTGGGTAGTAAAGTTACAGCTGTGTGTGTGTGTCTGTGTGTGTTTAACTGAAATGCTCCAGCTGACAACTTTAATTTTGTTTATTCATCTAATAAGTGTGTCTGGAATGTCTCACATATTCTACTCCATTTGGAAGTATCAAGGGTATATATAAAAAAAGGAAGAATAAAGAATTATCTAATTAATTTTCCAACTAAATAATTGCTGCTTACAGAATCTGCAATATTTTATTTCTGTGATTTTTACAAGAAGTTTATTTTTTATGCATAACATTAATCTGCATTTCTTGTGTTTCCATTAATAAATTGAATGCTTTACACCTTCTTTTCAATTATGAGGGAGACTTGACTGTGCCCTGTTGCTCTCTTGCCCTGAGCCAGATCTACAGCCCTGAGCTACTCAGCCCAGTTCTGCTGAGGGCATCCTGATAGTGATGCTCATGGAACTAACTATAAGAGGAAAATTGGAATACAACTGATATGTTTTAATGAGGGGGAGGGAGTTAAAGGAGAGATGTAATGACTAGAATATATTCCAAGAAATTTCATTGGGTTTCTGAATTTTCAGAGAATTTCAGTTTTTATATCAATACTATTAATAATTGTGCTATGAAAATTATTAATACTAATATTAGTATCAAGTGTTACTTTTATTGTTGAGTGCCTGTGATGAGCTACTCTGTGTATTATTGGAGTAGGAGCTTTAGGAAATTGCTTAATTTAGCAACCACATCGTGTTATGGACTCAATGTGTTTTCCTCATTTAGTCTTTTTAACTATTCAATCAGTCTACTGCTTTTATTTTCTCAATATTTAGGGAAATAAATAAGGTTTAAATAGTTTAAACATCTCCCTCTTTCTACATCTCATAAGAGGTACCACTCAAAGGTCTGTTTGACAATCCCCTATAGACTTCTAAACAATTTGTCATGTAGTTTCTCTGAGATTTAGCTAGGTATCAGTTAGAACCCACTTTTGGAAAAATAGCTCAAAGCAAATGAACACATGCCTTATTGGGAAAAAAAAGAATGATTCTTATCTTCTTCCCCAGGTGAAAACTCTAAGCTTAGACCATGTACTCAGGGAAACACACTTCAGAAAATAAAACGTCAAGCACCAGCTTCATCCTCATGGGGCTCTTTGGTGAAACCAGGTATGCAGTCCTCTTCTATACTGTGACCTTCATCTTTTTCTTGATGGCCATGGCTGGGAATGCCCTTCTCATTCTCCTAATCCATGCAGACTCCAGGCTCCATACCCTGATGTACTTCTTCATCAGCCAGCTCTCACTCATGGACCTCATGTACATATCTGTGACTGTACCCAAGATGCTCTTGGGCCAGGTCACAGAAGATAATGCAATTTCTCCTTCAGGTTGTGGGATCCAGATGTTCTTCTACTTGGCCCTTGCTGGAGCTGAGTTTTTCTTCCTGCGGCCATGGCCTATGACCGGTATGCTGCCATATGCAGACCTCTCCATTACCCCTTGCTGATGAACCACAGGGTCTGCCAGCTCCTCATGTCTGGCTGCTGGTTCCTGGGCACCATTGATGGCTTGTTGCTCACCTCCATTACCATGAGTTTCCCCTTCTGTCAGTCCAGGAAAATACTGAACTTCTGTGAGGCCCCTGCTCTCCTGAAGCTCTCCTGCTCTGACAACTCCCTCTACAAGATGCTGATGTACCTATGCTGTGTCCTCATGCTCCTTATCCCCGTCACTGTCATCTCCAGCTCTTACACCCTCATCCTGCACCTCATACACAGGATGACTTCAGTGAAGGACTGCAGAAAGGCCTTCGCCACCTGCTTCTCCCATATGATTATGGCCCTGCTCTTCTTTGGAGCTGCCATCTACACTTACATGTTCCCCAGTTCCTACCACACAGCTGAACAGGACATGATGGGTTCTGCCTTTTACACCATCATCACACCTGTGCTGAACCCCCTCATTTACAGCCTCATCTTTTCATGAACAAAAGATGTTACAGGGGCCCTGAGGAGTGTATTATGATCAGGGATGAGTCTAAGAGGAGTTGAAAATGGCAAAACCTGAGAATGATGATTTTCTTCCTTCTCCTTCCTTCTGTTCTCCTCTGCTTATCTCTCCTTTTATTCTGTCCTTTGGTTCCATGTCCCTTTTGTGCCCTCAGTCTCATACAAGTGGTCTTTGTCCTTTATGCTGCTCATTCATCCTAATTTATCTCTTTATATTTAAGTTTGTTAGAGTCCTTTTATCTGTGATGCAATGGGTGACATAAAGAAACCAGATAACTGATTACATCATATCCCCCATGCCACATTCACTGATGAGTTTTGTCTGAGTTTTGGGGAGTCCACCCTATATGTGGCTGACTGTGAAGGCCTTGGATACTTGCAGAACACTGGAGAGAATATTGGTTGTTCCCTCACTCTATAATACCCCTTACATCCTAGTCTACATGTGGCTGGTATTACATTTCAAAGTCTGCTGCTATATCTACAATACCTGCACCTGAACACATTTGTTCCAAATGTTGAAATTGAGAATCAAAGGGTAAGTATCAATGTTTTCAATACTGTTTGGCTATCATACCTATCTGTACCAAATACCAACCCACATTAAATTTCAAGGGTATTAATAGGTTCACCTAATTTCACATGTCATAGACTTGCAATAAAATGGTTCCATATTTATATTCTTGAGGATTTACCTAAAATATAAAAGTCTTTGAGTTTGGGGCAAGATTTAGAATATCAATCTTCTCAGTCTTTTCCTTCTCTAACTCTCAAAACCAATGAAACGCTTTTGGACTTGAAACCAGCCTTTATTTCCCAAATGTAAAACATGCTACAAAGAGAATGCTTGTATATCTACTAATAGCATAAAGTCATTATTTTCATGAACAAAATAATTCTTATGTCTAGTGGTTCTCAGATGGAAGGCATTAGGAAAAAAATACAATAACTCTGATTAATTTGGAAGAAGGTGTTTTGGTCTCAAAATTGTTAAGTTGCTACCACTTGACCCAGAATCCAGACATTATTTTATTTGCAATTGAGGAATGGAACCCAAGTGTTTCCTTGTGTTCTGCATTTTCAAATGGACTTACAAGTACTCTATTTACATGACATGTGGGTGATGCTTGTGTTTCTCATTTTATGATTATCCCTGCTGTGTATGAATCAAATTCTTCTGAATTTAGAAATAATCTTTGTACAAACAAAGGTACAACTGAAAAGTAAGAGGACTTGTCTATTGGAAGGCAAAATTTTAATTTTAGAGATCAGCATGATTAAAGTAAAGAAATATAATGAACAATATAGCTCAAATGGAAATTATAAATAAAAGACTAAACAATGCTAGTTATACTTATTGTTATATTATAGATATTATTAGAGAAGTAATATTTTAAACAGGTTTTTTTTTTTTTTTTCAGAAATAGCTAGTTTGTTTCAGTGTTTTTCACCCTAGAGAACACTCTAATAAGAAAAATTAAAATCTTAAATTTGAATTTACCAGTAGATAGGGGACTGTTTAAGTGGTTTTAATACGTTAAAGAGAATTGGATTAAAAATCAGCCAGTCTTGGTTTTCATTTCTGGATCTGTCGCTGAAAATCTAAAGAGCTGTGTAACACTTATGAGTTTGCCTAAATCCTTGGGGTTTCCCTCACTTCATCTCTAAGATGAGGAAAGAAAAACTCCCTAAGCAAGTTGTTTTGAGGCCTGAGTGTGGTAATAAAGGCAACCTATAGTACTTGCTCCAAGCTTTGTGATCCCTTCCCTCCTTTGTACCAGTTTTAGCTCAGTGATGTTATAGTCACAAGTTTGTGCCATCATCGAAATCCATTACAAAAACATTTTCTTCATTCCAAATAGGAACCCTGTATATATTTTTAACTATGCCTCCATTTATTCACTCAGCAGGTGTTTTATAATAAACAGCAATTAACTATGTGAACTAGGAATAAATATTTTTATAAAGCAGCTTTAGATTACATATATGTTACATCAAATATGTTAAGGGGGAGCAGATGTAGCTCAAGCAGTTGAGTTGCCACCTCCTACATGGGAGATCCAGGGTTTGATTCTCCATGTCTCCTGAAAACAAAACAAAACAAAACAAAACAAAACAAAACAAAAACAAGCAAAGCAAGTGAAAAAACCAACTCAGTGAAGATGATGTGGTGCAGTGATTGAATGCTGGCTTCCCACATACAAGGTTCCAGTTTAAATTCCCAGCCCCTGGTATCTCAAATATTTATATATATGTAGGAGATTCCCATGTACCCCACCAGCTCCTCTTCCACATTTTCCCCGATTAATAACAACTTTCACTAGTGTGGTACATTTTTTTTTTTATTTGATGGACACATATTGAAACATTGCTACTAACTGATAAAGGGGGTGGATGGGCAGTGGGTGGAGGTGATAGTGGAGACCTGTACATTTTCAGTCTTAACTTCTCATTCTCTATCCTCACCCTATCCCCTAGTAACCTATATTCTAGATTCTTTCCCTATGACTTTACTTATTCTAATAATTTCAAATTAGTAAGAGCATACAATATTTTTCCTTTTATGTCTGGCTTATTTTACTCAATATGATATACTCAGGGTTCTTCCATGTTGTTACATGTATCAAAACTTCATTACTTTGTATATGCATTTTAGTAGAATTCTAAATTCTAATGTTTCAGAACTCTTTTAATGATTGATATTATAATATCAACCATTTTCTGGAGTATTTACTTCCATATGCCCTGTATGAATTTTATTGTTCAAGTCTTATCAAATTGTCTGTTTGGGAATGTGAGGTAACTTCCCACTTTTTCCTTTTTACTATTGAATGGGGCCATCTTACTAGGTCAATGAAATTTTGAATTTATTATTGTATGTTTTATTATTTTGAAGTGATTTTCTTATTATATATTAAAGTTGTTTCTTTATAGTCTATTTTGCCTGATGAGCCAACTTTCTTTTGGTAAGCCTATGAATGGACTATCATTTTTTCAAGATTTTACTTCACATTTTCTCTATCTTATGTTTTATGTGTGTCTCTTAGAAATAGCTTATAATTGTGTTTTGTTTTGTTTCTCAGTCTGAAACTTTTGATTTTGAAGTAGAGAATTCAGGACATCTTCAGTCACTTTAGAATTAATGTATGCCATAATATCTACCTCTTCTGTTTATCTTTGTATCTGGTGTAACTATTCTTTTCCTCTTCCATCTTGTGCTTTTATGTATTAACTGAACATTAACTGTTATCAACAATTTTTGTTTGTGTGTTTAGTATTTATACAGTGTTTCTAATCTTTTATTCATTAACCTTTAAATTAAGCACACATATTTAACTTATCAATAACTAAAGTAAATAAAACTTTTACCTGGCTCCTAGATAATGTTAGGACTTTAAAATACTTAAACTCAATTTTCCCCTCCCAACTCATATGGTATTGCTGTTGGCTATTTTAAATATTGCTCTATTAAATAAAAATATCATAAGATGTATTTCTGCTTTTTTAATAAACATTTTTAACCATTCCCATCTATTATCACTTTCTATGATCTTCATCCTTTTTTTCTGAATTTGTCCTTTATTCTTGAAATATATTTCCATTGCTTAGGAGTTAGACTCATTTATAGGTCCTCTACAAATGGCTCATCTACCTCTTTTATTTGAATCTAAAATTAGCACTATACTTGATAAGCATATGTCCCAGAGACTTAAATCTTTTTTTTTTTTTTAAGATTTTATTTATTTATTCATTTATCCCCCCCTTGCTGCATGTGCTCGCTGGGTCAGCTAACCACGCCGTGCGGGCGGGCTTGCCTTCACCAGGAGGCCCCGGGAACCGAACCCGGGGCCTCCCATATGGTAAATGGGAGCCCTACTGATTGAGCCACAGCCGCTTCCCGAGACTTAAATCTTTAGTCTGTCCATGTGCCAGTTGAGCCCTGAATTTCAGCAGAGTTGTGACACCTACTCATCAGTTCACTGGACTCACCGAGGACAACTAACAGGGAGATGATGATGGGCAATGCCCATCCCAAGGAACAGAGAGTGTCTGCATTTTCAAGCAAGACTGCTGCATCCATCTGCCCCATGGGATCTAAGGCCCTCTCAATTAGAAGCAGAGTAGGCATTACCATCCCCAAATCCTCAAGATTGGAGAATGAACAATGGTCTAAGGTAGACTTATTATTATTTTTACTACAACTTATTTATTCTAGCAATGGAAGAACTCATCATTGATATAAAGGGAGTGGACACTGGAGGTTCTGGGGGATGGGAGATGGAAGAATATGAGTAATAAGGGGGCATTTTTGGGACATTGGAATTGTCCTGCATGATATTTTAGTGATGGATATAAGTCATTTTATATTTTGTCATAACCTGTAATATTGTGCAGGACAGAGTGTAAACTATGATGTAAACTGTCGTCCATGGTTAGTAGCAGTGTTTCAATATGTGTTTATCAATTGTAGCAAATGAACCACACTAGTGAAGGATGTTGTTAATGTGGGAAAGTGTGGGAGGGGAAAGGGATGGGGCATATGGGAATCCTTCATATTTTTTATGTAACATTTATGTAATCTAAAGCTTCTTTAAAAATAAAAAAAATAATTCTAAAAGAAGAAAAAGAATTTTAGGTTGTAAGACCATTATGAAGGTTTTTACTTTGATCACAGATTCAATTAAGGATAACACATATAGTTCATGCACTGTTACTTTAGCCTTCTTTATTTGGAATAGCTCTCCAGCATCTTACTGCATTTACATAACTCGATTTAATTTAAAGAGGAATTTAAATCCATTTCTTCTCCAATGACTTAAGATGACATCGATATCCTGTACTAATTGTAACTTTGTTGATTTCTGTAATTACTCATCTGTTACACTCTTTTATTGTAGACACTTCATAGTATATTTAAGTCTCTGGAAAGTCTATTTCCTAACATTGCTCTTGATTTTTAAGCTTTTCTTGGCTATTTTTCCATGTTTATTACCCAGGACCAATTTCTCTGTCTTGTGGAAGAGAAAATCTTGTTGATATTTTTGCTGGGTTTTCATTAAATTTGTATATTAACTTAAAGAGAATGGACTTCTTTATGATGTTGAATTTTCCTTCCCAAGAACAAAATATATCTTTCCATTTCTGCAGATCTGTGCTTATAGCCTTCAGAATTATTTTAATGATTTCCTCATATAAGTTCTGTACATTTTGGGTTAAGTTTAATTAATAAAATTTTATTATTTTTGTTACATTTTAAATGGAATTTTTCTTTGATATATTGTCTAACTAGTTATTTTTTGTTTATTTGAAGATACTGATTTTAGTATATTAATTTGATATCCTGACCCTTTATTATATCTTTTGCAGTTATATACATTAAGGTAAAGTATATTAAATCAATAAATACTGAGTATCATTCTTGAAAATGAAACATTAGAACTCTCATTAAAAAATGGATCAAGAGAGGGTTGCTACTTATTTTCAAAATTAAAATTCCATCCATAATTCAAACAACTAAAATATATAATAAAAATATTTAGATGAAAGGAAATTATCTGAAATATTGAAATTAATAGAAAAAATTATGAATGTGGACAGATGTTAAGTTAATTACATAAAGATCAACAGCTGTCCTCTCACTATTACTAATTAGTAAATATAAATGAGGAAATATTATTTTCAAATAAAATAGTCTCTTGGAAGAGTCTCAACAATTAATGTAGAAAATATTTATAAACAATTAAATAGTCATACTTTGCTTCCATATAAATAAATCATTTAAATAATCTAGGAAGACTATCATGCATCTGGATTAAAATCTTCAACATTTTAACAATATTAATTCTACCGCCCAAAATTTATTTGTACTGTAATCAAATTCTAATTAGATTTTCTGAATCAACCAAATTATTTAGAAGATGAACTTAAAGTAAAAACCAACAGGCAAGAATCTGAATAGATTGAATGGAAGTATACTGAAAAGGAGCATTGCTCCACCAGATGGTGGAAATTATTATGAAGCATCACTAAAACAAGATATTTTAAAGGAATTAAGTGCAATGCATTGCTTCATCTCCTACCCCTTGCTGGTCTAAGACTAATGTTTTCAGGCCTGTCCTCTCCCCTCTACTCCTGGCATATATATATGATGGCCTTGCATCACCTCTACACAGATGTCTACTGGGATTCTAGAGTCACAAACTGATTTCTACTTTTCCTCTGCAACCTGCCCAACCCTGGTATTCCTCACTGCACAAATAGCACTATCATTTAAAACCTTCCATCACCACTCCCTCTCATAGCCACCATTTCTCTCACCAACACCTGCTCAAATCCATGCTTGAATTCTTGCTCCCAAAAAACCTCCGTTAGTGCTTGTACAAGGTAAGTCCTACAGTGTGTTTCCTTTTTCTCAATTCTGCCATGACATCTCAAAATCAGATTTACAGATAAACAAGGAGCAGAAGTTTTTAGACCCCTCACTTCCTGGGGTTTTGTGCATGCTGGTAGCTGCTTAGAGTTGCATGAGTCCATCACACTCTCCAAAATTTGCTGTCCTCGATACATAAGCTTTTTTAAATCTATAAGATAAGAAAAAATATATACAGGATATAAGCATATTTCACAAAAGCAGAGAGATACGTTGC
Source organism: Tolypeutes matacus (assembly GCA_026826555.1). Taxonomy (NCBI): domain Eukaryota; kingdom Metazoa; phylum Chordata; class Mammalia; order Cingulata; family Chlamyphoridae; genus Tolypeutes; species Tolypeutes matacus. Next base: position 776,346 of record JAKSZT010053854.1, on the reverse strand, counting down.
TAAACAAGAGTAGTTGCATAAATATACTAATTATCAAGAATGACAACTTAAACAGTGATGTACCTATCAAATTTTCCTTGATGGAAATGCTTTTAAGAATCAGTGCTCATGCAGTTGAGGTAAGATGTTGTAGAACTATTTGTAGAAACTTTTGGATAAGCAATTCAAAGCTATGTATTAAGAGACTTCAAAATTTTTTTTAACAGTCTGATAAGTTATCTTAGGAAATTTAAATCCAGAGAGTGATTTCTGTATAGTCATTTTATTTTATCACAGTTTATAATTTAGATATTTGACACACAGTACATATTCAATATTAAGGGTGATTATAATTGAGCTATACTTAATTTGACAGACTATTAAACTCATTGGCCAGTGTACATTCATATTAAGTAATTTAGACATTTTCAACAGGGATTTAAAGCAGGAGGTTGGTTAGAGAGGTGGTAATAGAGCTGGAAAGAATGACTGGAGAAGCAAGTGAGAGGTGTGTTGCTGCCCAAGGATCAGAAAATCATCATCACTTGATACCCAAATGGTGCTCACTCCTGAGCTTAGGGAGATGCCAGGCCCCAAGGTTGCTGGTGGAATCCACCCCCACTAATGTGTCCCCACCAGAGAAGTTGGTTCCAGGTGCCCACAACTGATTTGGTAATTGCCAGAGTTGGTTTGTCCCCCACCCACCCTCCAGTGTTCCCCATCTCCAATGTCCTACCCTTCCCCCACTTTCCCCTCTGCCTCCACTCTAGGAGCCTTATAGGAAACCAGTTGGGAGAGGAGTGGGAATGCTGTCTGTTGGCTGAAGCCCTGGTGGCTCAGAGGATGGTAAAGCAGGTAAGTGTGAACCAGCCAAAGAAAAGGAAAAGTTTTCAAAAACTAACTCAGAGTGAAAGTGATGAAAATCACTCCAAATGCTCATATAGAAAAAAATGTTCATAAGTACTTGGTGCAAGTTTGAAGTGGGTGGGGTGGCTTCTATTCTCTTCCCCATTTTTTGACAATAACTAAGAACGTGCTCTGAACTCAATGAAGATTTGTAGTTTGTATTCAAGATATGCATTTTAAAGAGTGTTTTTATATGGGTGATTAAATTACGGTTGAAATTTAAATTTTCTGTGTACAAGTTGGTGTTTTTAGATCTTTTAGATTTGCCTATAATTAATACAGTAACATTTAAAACAGAAACAAGCACTATAACATTAAGTGGAAAACAAGGCACCATCGATTTAAGTGAGCAACAGGAGAAAGAACAATAAGTAACCTAGTGAAGAGTGATAGGGACAAAGAAATGAAGGAGATGACTTCAATCCTAGCTGTGATCACAGTTCCAATGTGTGGTATTGGCTTTGATAAGTTGATTGAACCCTGAGTTTTAGATTCTGTAGCTTTGAAAGATAAGAACCATAACAATAGCTCACAAAGTTTTCTTAAAGATTAAATGAGGATATTACATGAAAAGTATTTTCTAAATTAAAATGTGCTATATAAAAAGTAACTTATTTTTCATAAAAACAATTTTTATAGAGGGTGATATTTGAGATCTTTATTAATATTAAGATATCAATACATATGGAGTTTAACAAGAAAATTATAAAGAAAGATGAGAAGAAAAAACAAAAAAAAAAGAAAGAAAAAAGAAAAATTGCAATGGAAATATCTATTAATTTTTTAGCCCTTTTAATTGCATCCTGTTTCAAAGGCACAGAGGGGGTTTTCATCACCAGAAAACCTCCATGTCCTGCCTTAATGAGCAGAGAGAAGTTTGAGATCATGTCACTTCCCTACTTCTCCTTATACATTTCATCACAACCATAGTCCATTTTCTATCTAGATGAATCTTACAGCAGCATCTGTCGGTGGCTTCAGCCAGACACCAGGTAGACCTGCAGGAGCAAAGAACGTCCTCTATTCTCCTGTGCTGACACTTCCTGTGGGTTTTAGACAAAATCTCCTTATTTTTTCCCCTATCACCTATTTTTATGGGGAAAAACAAATGTGTTTTCTCCTTTGAATCTCTTTGTGTAATATATATTTGCTGACACACATTATGAAACAGGTTTTTTATATCAATTATTTTTTGACAACTGGGTATATGTTCTTCCAAACTTTTATATGATATGGTATTTTTTTCCCCTCAAAATAAAATTTTACATAGGTGTTTCTGATTCTTCTTTGAGTAAGGAATATTTTTTTAATTGTATACACTATGAGCCAATGTCTGGGTCATAGTTATGTTTTCCTGATGGAAATGACTTTGGGAGACTTAACGCCACACTGAAGACTGCAGAGGTAGGACTGTTTCCCCGTTACAGGTTCTGGGCTTCACCTCTGAGCTGAAATTCAAGTCCTGCATTTACAGGCTGTGCCCTGAGACCTTGCATTTTCTAACATGCGAAAGAAAAAATAAGTGAAAACCAAGTTCCTGATAGGTTCTTGGAGAAGATTAAGCGTGATTAAACACTAGAACAGTTCTTGAGATACAGTAAACTCCAAATAAAAAGTGCTGCAGAGATTCCCTTAACACTGCTGCACTCGCCCTCTTTCTCTCTCTTGCACACGTTTGATTCACTCTGCAGTTTGGAGTTCTTCATTTGTTCCAAACTCTGTGCCTGTCCTCGCTTCATTTTGCCTATGTCTATGGACTAGATCAGCAGATATTTATTGGTGTTTATGAGACTGGTTTTACATTTTGCACAGAGCTAAGCTTCTACCTGCCATTGAGGTGTGATTTGATAGAAAGATTATATTTGTTTATGAAAAAGATCACAGATTTTGTGGATATTTATATCATGGATTCAAATGCATTTGCAGTGTAACCTACTCCATCAGCACCCTAAAACTTGGTATTCTTCATAAGTTGAAAATTATATGTAGCCTTTCAAGTTATTACAAGAATATAAAATGTTTATGAAACAGTGTTAATTCTTCCTGAAATATCACTTCCTCAAAACCATTTCTAAACTTCCCAGAAAGAGGAGCTTATGTTTCATGCTTGTCAGTAAGAGTTTTTAAACTTTAATATTTTCCCTTTCAGAAACTGAAAAGGTGCACAGGTTTAATCTCCTTAAAAGAAATTGTAGAAGAAATTATTAATGATTCTCAGAATGATCAGGTGTATTTTGCATTTGAAGCTTTTATTTATTTTGTATCCATTCTCAGTTCTACTTTAAATCACATTTATGTAACTTTTTTTTTTTCTTGAATGGTCAGACTGTGTCTGCTTAAACTTATGCAAGCTAAATTTCTTTGTTTCACGGTCAGGTTCTAACATCTAGAAAGTTATAAGCAACAAGAGAGTGAAGGGAAGTATTGAGTTGGAGTAACTACCATCTCAGTATTGTTCAATTTCTCTTTGTTCATTTCAGTTTCCATTCCTGAAAAATTGGTGTGGCAAGTAATAAGGCAAATGATGTTTGCAAAAACAACTAAAGCCTTGTCTATAATTGGCAGTGACCCTCTAATGCTAGGTCTCCCCATCCCCTACTAAATGGGAAGAACTTTTAGATCATGAATTGCACCTTGGAGAAGAAGCATGTGCTAGACAGAAACTAGATGGAGATGGAATTCTCCAAAAAGCCCAGTTTAACCAAGGTTAAAAAAGAAAAATACCAGGACTTAATAAAAGATCAAATCCAAATACCTAAATCTGTGACTAGGATACTGAACTTGGACAACTCAGTTAATAGATGTCATATCACAAGGCAATAATAGAGCCAACTCATACTTTCTGCACAACTCTTAATTTGCTTCGATGATAACTCTCAACACTAACAGTGTATTTGTATATCCATCGGTGACTGATAATATTCTGAGTATTTTCATTGTGTTACTTTATTTAATCCTCACCACATATAAAGGCCAAGCTTTGCTCTTACCCCATTTTTATGTAGAGTAGGCAGAAGAATACAAGGTTTAGTAATGTGCAGGGAACAGAACAGGTAGAAGAGAAGCTGGCTCCACAGCTGCAGTCTGGCTGCAGAGTCTGGCTCTTCCCCCAATAGTCTTGGGTTCTCTCAATTTCAGTTGAATTGTGAGGACTCTATAGTATATGTGCTGCTGCATGCCTCAATCCAGGAAAGCACAGGGTAGACAGATCATATTGGCAAAGGGCATTCAAAGGTTTGGGGTGGGTTTACACTAAATAAGGTTGCAGTTATTTTCTGAATGCTTTCTATATAGGTTACACCTCAAAGACTTTCTAAGATCACAGGTGGATCCTCAAACCAGATACATTAACTTAATTGAGATCTCCAAAACCCACAGAAGGCGGGTTGGACTTATCATTTTTTCAATAATTCATTCTTTGTGATTGCATAGGACAGTGATTGTTCAAATCCCTAATACAGGTTGGCGTATTATTCTATGGTAAGCAAACCTCATCACCATGAACTGTGGCAACTCAGTATAATTACACATTCTTTAACCCACACTTGGGAATCCATTTACTTTTCTAGTAAGTTGGTGAATTACAGGGAGTTTATAGTCCCCAAATCAATGGGCTCATGGGACTTTCTACTATTAAACACAATCGGGTTGACACACACACACACACATTCATAGATTCTTGCTGAATGTACATGTCAGAGGACTGCACCCCCATGGGTGATCTGTGTAACCCCAATGTTCTCCTTGCTCTTAGGTGAAACCTCATGGACAACACCACTGGGCTGGCCAACCACACTGGAGACTTTGCTTTCATCCTGATGGGACTCTTCAGCCAATCCAGACACCCTGCTCTCCTTTGTGTGGTCATTTTTGTGATTTTCCTGATGGCCTTGTCTGGAAATGTCATCTTGATCCTTCTGATACACTCTGATGCCCACCTCCACACACCCATGTACTTTTTCATTAACCAGTTGTCTCTCATGGATGTGATGTCCATTTCTGTCACTGTGCCCAAGATGCTCATGGACCAGGTCATGGGTGTGAATAAAATCTCAATCCCTGAGTGTGGGATGCAAATGTTCCTCCACTTGATGCTTGTAGGCTCAGAATTTTTCCTTCTAGCTGCTATGACCTATGACCGTTACATGGCCATCTGTCATCCTCTCCACTATCCTATCCTCATGAACCATAGAGTTTGCCTCCTCCTGGCATCTGGCTGCTGGTTTTTGGGCTCAGTGGATGGCGTCATGCTCACTCCCATCACCATGACCTTCTCCTTCTGCAGATCCCGGGTGATCCATCACTTCTTCTGTGAGGTCCCTGCCATAATGAAACTCTCCTGCTCTGACACATCACTCATTGAGTCACTCATGTACTTGTACTGTGTCCTTATGCTCCTCGTCCCTGTGACAGTCATTTCCAGCTCCTACACTTTTATCATTCTCACTATCCATAGGATGAACTCGGCAGAGGGCCAGAAGAAGGCCTTTGCCACCTGTTCCTCCCACATTACTGTGGTCATCCTGTTCTATGGGGCAGGCGTCTACACCTATATGCTCCCCAGCTCCTACCACAACCCAAAGAAGGACATGGTGGTGTCTTTCTTTTACACCATACTCACTCCTGTACTAAACCCTTTAGTCTATAGTTTCAGGAATAAGGATGTTACAGGGGCTCTGAAGAAAATGATGCATGTGGGACCTGTATTTCAAAAGACTGTTAAGTAGGAAATTTATGCATTATCAAATTCTTTCCTTTTCTTTACACATCTGAATTTTACATCTTATGCTAATGCAATTCTCAGACTCTCATTTTATCATGGACCTTCTGATATCCACCTATTTTCTAGGTAGCAATTTCCTTGGACTAGAAAAGTCTTCATTTTCACATTGCAATTTCTTTCAAAATCTATGAGCCAATTATATTGTATCAATACTACATTTACTGACGTTGATAAATGAACAGTGATTCTGTTGAAAACATCATGAAGTATACAACTAATTCTCAAATAACAGAGAAAGATGGGGGAGGAGAGCAATTGGTTGAAAGTGGTTAAAATGGGAAATTTTGAATTGTATATATGTAACAGCAAAATTTTTTAAAATATATTTTTTAAGTTTTTGGGTGTTCTTTTACTATTCTTATTCATGCTACTTTTCTGAAAATTTGAGATTATTTCCAAATAAAGAGTAAAATATCAGTCTTTCCCCCTTTATATTAGTTCCAACACTCTGTTGACATTTTCCTTTTTCACCATCCCACATTTTAAGGGAGATATTACCCTGTCCTAGACAGTTCTTCACTTTTACACTGTTTTTCTTTGTAAAATGTGTTAGACAATCTTATTGTATAAATGTCACATTTACTGTTGTTGATAGCTGCACTGTGACTCTGTAGGAAATACAAAATGAAAATATTTAGATGTAAAATGTTTGGAGTATGTGACGCAACTGATTCTCAAATAATAGAGAAAAAGAAAAGGAAACGAGGGAGAGGGAGAGGGAGAGAACCTGGCTGAATGTAGTTAAAATAGGGGATTTTGAGCTGTACTTATGCTACCACAAAAAAAGTTATAAAAAAATAACTAATGAGAAGTTATATGTGTGCTCTTAGTCCTATTCTGATTCATGCTACTTTCTGAAAGCTTGAAGTTGTTTTCAAGTAAAGTGTAAAAATAGGCACCTTTCTCCCTCTTGTTTGAGTTCCCATTCCTTGAGTGGTGGCAGTGTAAGCAGCATACTATTTAGCAAACATGCCCATTTCAACAAGGCTTTCCATTGCTGATGTAATTGAGTGATGAATACTTTATTGTAGGCTGCACTATTTCACCTGGTCCAAATCTGAAGGCACTGGTGACTGTGAGCACTGAAAATGCCAGTGCTGTGGGGAGCCCCTAGTGGTTATTGACCCTGAAAATGCCAGTGCTGTGTGGAGCACCAAGTGGTTATTGACCCTGAAAATGCCAGTGCTGTGTGGATCATCTAGTGGTTATTGACCCTGAAAATGCCAGTGCTGTTTTTAGCACCTAGAGGTTATTAACCCTGAAAATGCCAATGCAGTGTGGAGTACCTAGAGGTTATTAACACTAAAAATGCCACTGCTGTGTTTACACCTAGAGGTTATTAACCCTGAAAATACCAGAGCTGTGTTTAGCACCTAGGGGTTTTTAACCCTGAAAATGCCAGGGCTGTGTGGAGCACCTAGAGGTTATTTACACTGAAAATGCCCATGCTGTGTGGAGCACCTAGTGGTTATTTACACTGAAAATGCCCATGCTGTGTGGAGCAACTACTGGTTATTCACCCTGAAAATGCCAGTGCTGTGTAGAGCACCAAGTGGTTATTAACTCAGAAAATAACAGTGCTGTGTTTAGCACCGAGTGGTTATTGACCCTGAAAATGCCAGTGCTGTGTGGGGAACCTAGTGGTTATTGACCCTGAAAATGTCAGTGCTATGTTTAACACCTAGTGGTTATTAACACTGAAAATACCAGTGCTGTGTGGGGGAACCAGTGGTTATTGACCCTGAAAATACCAGTACAGTGTGGAGCACTCAGTGGTTATTGACCCTGAAAATGCCAGTGCTGTGTGGAGCACTTAGTGGTTACTAACCCTGAAAATGACTGTGCTGTTTGGAGCACCTAGTAGTTATTAACCCTGAAAATGCCAGTACTGTTTGGAGCACATAGTGGTTATTGACCCTGAAAATGCCAGTGCTGTGTGGTGCCCCTAGAGGTTATTTACCTTGAAAATGCCAGTGCTGTGTGGAGCA
>JAKSZT010053854.1:751638-768680 GCA_026826555.1 Tolypeutes matacus | reverse complement strand
TGTGGGGCACCAAGTGATTAATAACCCAGAAAATGCCAGTGCTGTGGGGAACACCTAGTGGTTATTAACCCAGAAAATGTCAGTGCTGTGTGGAGCAACTGGTGGTTATTAATCCTGAAAATGCCAGTGCTGTATGTGGCATCTAGTGGTTTTTGACCCTGAAATTGCCATTTATGTGTGGAGCTCCTATTGTTTATTAACCCTGAAAATGCCTGTGCTGTGTGGATTACCTAGTGGTTATTAACCCTGAAACAGCCAGTGCTGTGTGGTGCACCATGTGTTTATTAACCCTGAAAATACCAGTGCTGTGTTTAGCACCAAGTGGTTATTAAACCTGAAAATGCCAGTGCTGTGTTTAGTACCTAGTGTTTATTAACCCTGAAAATACCAGTGCTGTGTGTGGCAGCTAGTGGTTATTGACTCTGAAAATGCCAGTGCTGTGGGGAGCACCTAGTGGTTATTAACACTGAAAAAGCCAGTGCTTTGTTTAGTACTCAGTGGTTATTAACCCTGAAAATAGCAGTGCTGTGTGGAGCATCTAGTGGTTGGTTATTGACCTGAAAATGCCAGTACTGTGTTTAGCACCTAGTGGTTATTAAGCTTGAAAACGCCAGTGCTGTGTGGGCCACTTATTGGTTATTAACACTGAAAATAGCAGTGCTGTGTGGAGCACCTAGTGGTTATTGACCCTGAAAATGCCAGTGCTGTTTTTGGCACCTAGTGGTTATTGACCCTGAAAATGCCAGTGCTTTGTTTAGCACCCAGTGGTTATTAACCCTGAAAATGCCAGTGCTGTGTGGAGCACCTACTGGTTATTGATCTTGAAAATGCCAGTGCTGTGTGGAGCACCTAGAGGTTATTAACCCTGAAAATGCCAGTGCTGTGTGGAGCAACAATTGGTTATTAACCCTGAAAATACCAGTGCTGTGTTTAGCACCTAGAGGTTATTGACCCTGAAAATGCCAGTGCTGTGTGGAGCAACAATTGGTTATTAACCCTGAAAATACCAGTGCTTTGTTTAGCACCCAGTGGTTATTAACCCTGAAAATGCCAGTGCTGTGTTAGGCACCTAGTCGTTATTGTCCCTGAAAATGCCAGTGCTGTGTGGAGTACCTAGTGGTTATTAACCTTGAAAATGCCACTGCTGTGTTTAACACCTAGTGATTATTAACCCTGAAAATGCCAGTGCTGTGTGGAGCACCTAGTGGTTATTAACACTGAAAATACCAGTGCTGTGTTTAGCAACTAGTGGTTATTAACCCTGAAAAGGCCAATGCTGTGTGTGGCATCTAGTGGTTATTGACCCTGAAATGCCAGTGCTGTGTGGACCAACTACTGGTTATTGATTTTGAAAATGCCTGTGCTGTGTTTAGCACCTAGTTGTTATTAACCCTGAAAATGCCAGTGCTGTGTGTGGCACCTAGTGGTTATTGATTTTGAAAATGCCAGTGCTGTGTTTAGCACCTAGTGGTTATTAACCCTGAAAATGCCAGTGCTGTGTGTGGCACCTAGTGGTTATTGACCCTGAAAATGCCAGTGCTGTGGGGAGCACCTAGTGGTTATTAACACTGAAAATGCCAATGCTGTGTGGAGTATCTAGTGGTTACTAACCTTGAAAATGCCACTGCTGTGTTTAGCACCTAGAGGTTGTTAACCCTGAAAATGCCAGTGCTTTGTTTAATACCAAGTGGTTATTAACCCTGAAAATGCCAGTGCTGTGTGGGGCACCTAGTGGTTACTGACCTTGAAATGCCAGTGCTGTGTGGAGCACCTAGTGGTTATTAACACTGAAAACGCCAGTAGTGTGTTTAACAGCTAGTGGTTATTGACCTTGAAATGCCAGTGCTGTGTGGAGCAACTACTGGTTATTGATCTTGAAAATGCCTGTCCTGTGTGGAGCACCTTGTGGTAATTGACACTGAAAATGCCAGTGCTGTGTTTAGCACCTAGTGATTATTAACCCTGAAATCACAAGGGCTGTGTGGAACACCTAGTGTTTATTAACCCAGAATATGCCAGTGCTGTGTGTGGAATCTAGTGGTTATTGACCCTGAAAATACCAGTACAGTGTGGAGCACTTAGTGGTTATTGACCCTGAAAATTCCAGTGCTGTGTTTAGCACCTAGTGGTTATTGACCCCGAAAATGCCAGTGCTGTGTTTAACACCTAGTGGTTATTGACCTGAAAATGCCAGTGCTGTGTGGGGCACCTAGTGGTAATTAAACCTGAAAATGCCTGTGCTGTATGTGGCATCTAGTGGTTTTTGACCCTGAAAATGCCATTCCTGTGTGGAGCTCCTATTGTTTATTAACCCTGAAAATGCCTGTGCTGTGTGGATTACCTAGTGTTTATTAACACTGAAAATGCCAGTGCTGTGTGGAGCACCAAGTGTTTATTAACCCTGAAACTGCCAGTACTGTGTTGAGCACCAAGTGTTTATTAACCCTGAAACTACCAGTGCTGTGTGGAGCACCTAGTGGTTATTAACCCTGAAAATACCAGTGCTGTGTGGCACCTAGTGGTTATTAACCCTGAAAATGCTAGTGCTGTTTGGAGTACCTAATGGTTATTAACCCTGAAAATGTCACTGCTGTGTTTAGCACCTAGAGGTTATTAACCCTGAAAATGCCAGTGCTTTGTTTAGCACCCAATGGTTATTAAACCTGAAAATGCCAGTGCTGTGTGGAGCAACAAGTGGTTATTAACTGTGAAAATACCAGTAGTGTGTGGAGCACCTAGTGTTTATTAACCCTGAAAATGCCAGTGCTGTGTTTACCACCTAGTGGTTATTGACCCTGAAAATGCCAGTGCTGTTTAGCAGTAGTGGTTATTGACCCTGAAATTGCCAGTGCTGTGTTTAGCACCTAGTGGTTATTTTCTCTGAAATTGTCAGTGATGTATGGAGCACCTAGTGGTTATTATTATTATTATTATTATTATTGTTTTTTTAAAGATTTTTATTTTTATTTATTCATTTATCCCCACCTTGCTGCTTGTGCTGGCTGGGTCAGCTAACCACGCTGTGCGGGGCGGGCTTGCCTTCACCAGGAGGCCCGGGGAACCGAACCCATGGCCTCCCATATGGTAAACGGGAGCCCTACTTATTGAGCCACAGCTGCTTCCCAACACCTAGTGGCTATTAACACTGAAAATTCCAGTGCTGTGTGGGGCAACTAGTGGTTATTGCCCTGAAAATGCCTGTGCTGTGTTTAATACCTAGTGGTTATAAACCCTGAAAATGCCAGTGCTGTGAGGGGCACCTAGTGGTAATTGACCCTAAAAATGCCAGTGCTGTGTGGAGCCCCTATTGGTTATTAACACTGAAAATGCCAGTGCTGTGTTTACCACCTAGTGGTTATTGACCCTGAAAATACCAGTGCTGTGTGGAGCAATTAGTGGTTATTGACCTGAAAATGCCAGAGCTGTGTGTGGAATCTAGTGGTTACTGATCTTGAAAATGCCAGTGTGTTGTGGATCACCTAATGTTTGTTGACTCTGAAAATGCCAGTGCTGTGTGTAGCACCTCGTGGTTATTAACACTGAACACGCCAGTGCTGTATGGAGCATCTAGTGTTTAATGAGCCTGAAAATCCCAGTGCATCATTTAGCATGTAGTGGTTATTGACTCTGCAAATGCCAGTGCTGTGTAGAGCTCCTTGTGGTTATTAACACTGAAAATGGCAGTGTTTAGTATGTTAGCCCATGTATATATTGTTTTCTTTGTTGCACAGTGTTTTTTTGGTCTAATATCTCATCTATTCACTCTCTGGTTTGGAATTTCATCTTCTTTATAAAAGACTTTCCCATCACAATATGTAGAATTAAGCTTTTATGCTGTTTTCCAGCTTTTAAAATATTTGTGTATCATTCTTACATCTGTATTCAATTTTTGTTTTCCTATGCTTTGAGATCCACAACAAATTTTATTTGTTTTTCAAATTTTATTCAGGTAAAATTCATATGCATAAAATTCACCATTTTAACCATTAAACGTATACAATTTAGTGGCTTTTAGTTCATTTGCCAAGTTATCACCGCTATTTAATTTGAGAACATTTTCATCAGTCGATAAAGAAACCTCATTCCTACAATGCAGGCTATTCTCCCCTCACCCCCAACCCCTGTCAAACACTAATTTCCTTTCTTTCTCTATAGATTGGCCTGCTCTGGAATATTTCATATAAATGGAATCAAACAATATATTGCCTTTAATGCCTGCCTCTTTTACTGAGCATAATGTTTTCAAAGTTCATCCATGTTGCAGCATGTAGTACTTCATTCTTTTTTATGCTATCATATGAATACGTTACATTTTGTTTATCCATTCACATTTTTTTTTTTTTTATTATGGGTAAAAATCAAAATTCTCACAATACATACAAACATTTGTAAAATGATATATAAATATATATCATTTTACAAATGTTTGTATGTATTGTGAGAATGTTGGAGAGGATGTGGAGGAATAGGAACCCTCATCCACTGCTGGTGGGACTGCGGTATGGTCCAGCCACTGTGGAGGACAGTTTGGCGGTTCCTCAGAAAACTTGCAATAGATCTTCCGTATGATCCAGCAATTCCACTACTGGGCATATACCCAGAAGAACTGAAAACAAAAATACAAACAGATATATGCACACCAATGTTTATAGCGGCATTACCTATCCATTCACATTTGATGTGCATTTGTGCAGTTTCCACATTTTGGCTATAGTAAATAATGCCAATACGATCACTGGTGTGCTGGTTTCTGAGTCCTTGTTTTCAATTATTTGGGGTATATATCTCGGAATGGAAATGCTGGTTCCTGTGGTAATTGTATGTTTAACTTTTGGAGGAACTTCTAACCTGAATTGCATAACAATTCTAATTTCTCTACCTCATTACCAACACTTGCTATTTTCTGATTTATTTTACTATAGTCACTGTAGTGGATCTGAAGTTATATCTCTGTACTTTCGGTTTACTTTTCCTAATGACTAATGAATGGTGTTGAGCATCTTTTTATGTGCTGTTAGCTCTTTTGTATAACAGCTTTGGAACAAAATATTTCTAGTCCTTTGCCCATTTTTAATTGGATTGTTTGATTTCTTGTTGTTCAGTTGTAAAAGTTGTTTATATATTCTGGATACTAGATGCTTAACAGATATATGACATGAAATCATTACCTCACTCTTTTTTTTTTTTTTTTTTTTTTAAGGATTTATTTATTTATTTACTTTTATCCATTTTTACACCCCTTCCCCCTCCCCCCCCCCCCCCCGTTTTTGCTGTTTCTGTGTCCATTCGCTGGGCAACTCTGTGTCCATTTTCTGCCCTCTCTTCTTATCCTTCTCCTCCTGTCTTCACTGGGATTCAATCGTTGGAATCTCTGATGTAGGAGAGAGGCATCCTGCCCGCGCAACCTTAGTTGCTGGTTTTTCGGTGCGTCTCATCTTGCCTCTCCCTTGTGTCACTCTCCTATTATGTCATCATCTTGCTGTGTGGCTCGCGGGAACTGGTGGTGCGCCCGCGCACAGGGCCTGGCGGCCCACGCACCTTCTATATATTTTTTAAATTTTTACCAGGAGGTCCCGGGGATTGAACCCAGGTCCCTCCATATGGGAGATGGACGCCAACCAGATATAGCCCCCTGCTGTATCTCTTAAGGTTGACCAGAGATACCTAGAGTTACAGTCTTTTCCCACACAGGATGGACATATAATAAATCAGGCTTAGTTTATCACCAGCATTCTAAAAACCAGACCTAGGGAGGAAAACGAGGTCTGGGGACACATGCATGGTTTCTAATATAGCGAATGTTTAGCCCACCCTGATTATCACAGAATCAGGACAGTGAGAATATTCGCACATTACCTCACTCTTTATTGGTTATTTTTTCACATTCTTGGTAGTATCTTTTCATGCAGAAAGGTTTTAATTTTGATGAAGTTAAATTTATGCACTTTTTATTTTGTTGATTGTGCTTTTGGTGTCATATATGAGAATTTATTGCCAAATCTGAGACCATGCATTTTTACACTGTCTTTAATCCATTTTGAGCTCATTTTTGTATGTTCTATCATATAAGGATACAATTTCATTATTTTTTATGTGATAATCCAGATAATTTTTTGAAAATATTTATTCTTTTCCCTTTGAATGGTTTTTGTTCCCTTGTGAAAAATTGACCATCGATGAATGAGTTTGTTTCTGGATTCAAAATATCACTGCATTGATCTCTATGTTTATCTTCATGCCAATACAGCAATCACTCTCTTGATTACTGTAACATTGTAGTAAATTTTGCATTTGGGAAGTGTGAGATCACAACTGTATTCTTTTCAAGATTGATTTGGCTATTCAAGACTCTAATTCCATGTGATTTTTAGGATCAATGTGTGTATTTCAGCACATGAGATTGAATTGTAGGTCATTTTTTTTTTTTTGCAGTATTGTCATCTATACAATATTAAATTAAAAAAATCATGATTATGGATACCATTCCAATCGCTTATATCTTTAAATTCTTTCAACAATGTTTCATAGTTTTCAATTTACAATCTTGTCTTTCATCTTTTAAAATATATTCCTAAGTATTTTATTATTTTCATGCTTCTTTTACTGCAATTTTTCTCCATTTAATTTTTGGAAAATTTTATAGTGTAAGGAAATAAAACTGATTTTTCATTGTTGATCTTGAGTTCTGCATCTTTGTTGATATTGTTTATTCAGTAGAGAATACTTGCAACAAAATATAAACAACAAAAAGAAATAATAGTCACCCAAATTGAAAACGAAGATATAAAATTAATGCTATTCACAGTTAATATGTTATTCATTGAAAATCTTAAAGAATCTCTCCATAATTATCTTCTGTTGCATGAACTCACCATTGATTTGAAGTGGTATGAGTAGGACTTGTTCCCAATATTAGGGGAAATTTTTCAATCTTTTGCCATTAAGTATAATGTTATCTGTGGCTTCCCATATATGCCCATCATCTTATTGAAGAATGTCCCTTATAATCCCCTTGGGTGAATGTTTTTGTCATGAAAGGGTGGTGGATGTTATGAAATGCTGTTGTTGTATCCATTTAGATGGTCACATGGTTTTTCCTCATTCTATTAATATACTATATTATATTGAACTACCCTTGACTTCCTGGAATAAAACCAACCTGATAATGCTTAGTTTTTTTAAAAAATAAAATCTGCTTATTTCTGCCTGTTGAGAGCATGGTCCATCAATCAATTTATATTTAATGCAATTACCAATAAGGAAGGACTTACTTGTGCCATTTTCTATCAGTTTTCTTTTTTTTTAAATCCTGTTTTATTTTTATTTTTTAAAAGATAATTAGATTACATAAATGTTACATTAAAAAATATAGGGGATTCCCATATGCAACACTCCCCATGCCTCCCACATTTTCACACATTAACAATATCTTTCATTAGTGTGGTACATTAGTTAAAATAGATGAACACATTTTGAAGCATTGCCTCTAAGCATAGATTATAGTTTACATTATGGTTTGCATTCTCTCCTGCACAGTTTTTTAAGTTATGACAAGATATATAATGATCCTTTAGTGGCTCATAAGCATGATGAATGGGTATTCACGCATTTGTGTGAGATGTGCCTCCCTCAAACTTTGTTAAAACATTGGCAAATTACCCATCTGATGTGAAAAAAATAAAAGATATATAATGACCAGTATCTGTCATTGTAATGTCATTCAGGACAATTCCCAAGTCCCAAATATGCCCCCATATTACACCTGTTTTTCCCTTCCCGCCCCTCAGAAACTCCAACGGCCACTGCCTCCACATCAATGATATAAGTTCTTCCATCTCTAGAATCCCGATAAGTCTATAGTTGAATATCAATATGGCTACCCTAGTCCATCATTCATTCCCCAATCCTGAGAATATTTGGGTGGTGATGCCCACTCCAACTCTAATTGAGAGGGGGCTTAGATCCCATGCAGCAGATGGATGGGACTGTCTTGCTTGCAGTTGCAGACACTTTCTGTTCCTTGGGATGGTTGTTGTCCATCATCTCCTTGTTAGTTGTCCTGGGTGAGTCCAATGGATTGGAGAGTAGGGGCTGCAACTATGTTGAGATTCAGGGCCCAGCTGGCACATGGACAGTCCAAATATGTAAGTCTCTTGGACATACACCTGTCAAGTATAGTATTAAGTATGGGTTTAAATGGAAGGGGCAGAAGAGCCATGTGTGGGGAGACCACAACTGAATCCAACTCTGTCATCCTGGGGAGCATAAACTCCCAAGTATGGCACACTGGTAGGACACCAAACTCCTGAGCTATCTGCCCTAACTATAGTGTCTGGGTGTCTCCAGAGCCCTCAGGAGACCTGCTATTTGAGGCAATGTTTATTCTGGCAGTCAATGAGATCCTGCTGAGACATGCATAAGCTTAGCCTCCTGAATGACCCCCTGACACACTTTGAAATCTCTTAGCCTTATAAACTCATTTGTCTTTACCCTTTCCTCCTTTCAGTCAAGGTCTTTGTCCAGTTGCATTGCTAGTTGGTGCTTGCTAGTAATCTCTTGATGCCATTGAGGCTCATGCCTGGGAGTTATGTCCCATACTGGGTGAAGGTAATGCATTCATATGCAGAGTTCATCTTAGAGGCCACATTTCAGCAAAAAGTATTGTCCTCTTTGTTTTCTATTTGACTTAAATATCTTTGTTCCTTAATTGCTCCAATATAGCTTCATTTTGCATACACAGGTATTTTCTAATGTACAATTTTTTGGTTTATTATCCTTTTACTATGTGTAATTTTCTTAGTGGTTTCCCTTGGAATTACAATTATCATCTTAGTTCTTAACAATCTAATTCAAAGTAATACCAACTTAGTTTCAATAGAATACAAAGCATTGCTACTCTATCTATATCTCTTCTTCTATGTTTTTAACAAATCAATTTTATTGATACCTGTTAATAAAGCATAAATCCATCCAAAGTTTACAATCAAAAAGTTTTGCAATCATCACTCCAATAATTCTTAGAGCATCTTCATTATTCCAGAAACAACAGCAACAATATCAAAAAAACAAAAACCAACCTAGCAAACAAAACTCATAACCTCTCAATCACTCTATGCTTCTTCGGCCTTACATAGCTGCTATTCTGTTTCCTTCTCTCTAGTCTATTTGTATTGCAGTTTGTAAAAGAAAGTCTTGTATAAGCAATAACACCTTTATTCATATTGTACATGATGTTTCTCTATTATATACAGTCCCAAGTTACATTCTTTAGCTTTCCTTCTAGTAATATATACGTATGTCCTTAGACTTTCCCTTTCAACCCCTGTCATATCCCTATAATAGTTCTGCTAGTGACAAACACCATGATGTACTCTCAACATTTCATTTCCTTTCCAAAGATTTTCAAACAAACTTTTAATCAATTCTGCACAGATTAACTCCGAGCTTTCCATTCTTTACCCCCATTCTACTTTCTGGTGACATATGTTCTAATTAATAATTCAATGAATTTAATCATATATTTAGTTCATAATAGTGCAATCATGCAGTATTTGTCCTTTTCTGTCTGGCTTGCTTCACTCAACATAATGTACTCTGGGTTCATCCATGTTTTCATATGTTTTACAGTTCCATTTATATATATTGTTTATACACCACAGTTTTTGTTATCCATTCATCAGTTGATGGACACCTGGTTGTTTACAATCTTTGGCTATCATGAAAAAAACATTCTAAGAACCTCAGTGTGCAGATGTCTGTTCGTGTCGCTGCTCTCAGCCCTTCTAGGTATACTCCTAGTTTTGCTGTAAGTGTGGGTGACTAGGCTACGGGTACCACAATATAAGAAAGTCAAGACAAAGAAGTTAAGAGAAAAGCTGGGGTTAAGGGGATAGCAAAATGTATCTACCATGCTTCCCTCAAAGCACAGACAGCCCAGTGCTTTTATTAGCAGAGCTACATGCAGAGAACCATGGCTAGTGATTAATATCACCTGGAAGTTTATTACATGCAAAATTCATACCTGTTGTTTATCTTATCCTTGAGTCTTGGAGCCAGCAAGAGTTTAATCAGTGCTCTCAGGTTTCCCTTTAGAGCTAGTGTCTGGCATTCCAGACACTCTGTCTGTGTTCTCAAGCCAGCTTTCCACATCTGAAGGATCTTTGTAGTCTATTGAAACTAAGTTGGCATTACTTTGAATTAGATTGTTATGAACTAAGATGATAACTATATTCCAAGGGAAACCCCACATCTCCTCCTTTTCTTTTTGTTCAGTTAGTAATTATTAATGTGCTCAAAATATCCAATTGCTTCTTTGTGCTGTTATTTCTTTTCCGATATACCTTCTGCAGACTGAAAGAAAGAATATACATATTAATATTACAATTATTCCTCCAACAATTATTTGGAATTGGTGACTGTTCTACCAGTTAAATGGATTTAATGATTTTAATTTGTCATTAGTTTCTTCCCAAAATTCCAGTCTGGGAATGGTTTCTAATCTATTTATACAGTAGGATGATTTATTCCAATCATTTTTAAATCCTCTTAATCTAAGTTATGGATGCTATCCCCTAATCCTACAACTCTGGTTTCTTCAGTTGTATGTATAGTTTCACTTGTACCCACTTTAGACCACATTACATTTATATTTTGAGGTCTCAAGGCTCCACAGGGACTCAATCCTTTACAACTCCATAGGAATCATTAAAAAGTGTAACTCCTTTCATTCCTTTACAAGTTCTCCATTTGCCTTGTACCTCTTACCATTCTGTGGGACAACTATGACTAATCATTAATTTAGGATTGTAAGGGAAAGATGGAAAAGTTACCATGTAAATGCAGATTTCATTTTTTTGTCCAGTCTGTCTTTAGTTCAACCCAACTATGGTTAATAATTCAAGGAGTGGGGGATTAAATAGATATATATACCCAATATGTGTAATTATGATGTGGTGTAGCACTTACAGAGTGGAAACCAAGGCCATCATGGCTAAGAATAAAGTAGTTTCATTCACAGGAGTATTAGTATTATGTAAAATCTTTTCAACTTCTTGTGTTAGCTTTTCAAGTTGCCCCCAGGTGGGGATAGAAGTGGTAGCAGTTCGAGCTATAACAGTAGCAGTGCACTGAAGTGTCAGCCTCTGCATTTCTTCTGTAGGTGGATCCACAGGATCAAAACCAAATCATCTTTTCTTAACTGCTATTGTCCAGCCTTGGCTTCAATCATCTGGTGGGGATCCACACTTTCTCCCCAGATTCTGTAAGGACACAAACATACTCTTGCCCACACACTTTTACCCATCTTTTTTCCCACTCATCATCATCTTTCTCCCATATAGGCTGATTGGTTTCTTGAGGCTCTTTTTGAGCCCAATGTCTTTCAGCTGTTGTTTCACTGAATTTTTTACACAAAGCAGCCACATTACAATGAGTTCATTGCTGCCATTCACATGTGGGAGCATAATTAATTAACAATTTATCAATCATTGCATTACCATATGCTAAGGGCCCTGGAAGGTTGGTATGGGATCTAATATGCACAATATATAATGAGTGGGTGCAAGAGCAAATGGTGCTTTGCAAATTAGTAAATAGAGTTTGCAGTTCAGAATTATCATTGGGAAGGGCCGCTGTTTCAATATGAGTCACAGTATAAATGATATAGACTATATTAACAGGAGAAGAGATATCCTGTAAGAGAAATAACTGCTGCTAGCTCAGCTTTTTGGGCAGAAGAATATGGGGTAGACCATGTTTTCTTAGTGGGACCAAAATATCTTGCTTTTCCTTTCCTGTTCTCATCAGTAAAATAAGTGGGAGAAAAATCCATTCTATGATTCTCTCCATTTGTACTAAGATTCCAGTTGGAGAGTGTTTAGATGGAAAAATCAACAATAGTATACTTTTATTTAAAGAGACTATCTAATTGAGCATCATGAATTCTAAGTTGAATCTTTTGCTGCCTCAGGAGTTAACTGTCAGGAATGTTAAGCATTGATTCTACCCATGTATATGCCATTTAGATTTGCATTGACTGCTCCAATAAGCTCCTTTCTGACATTTTGGGCACACACCTGGGATGGAATTAACATTAATCCGCTGTGAATTCTGAACAGGTGGTTCTGTTGGAGAGGGCTGTTTTTTATAATCTTTTTTATAATGACCAACCTTTCCACAGTTAAAACAGGTTCTGTGACCTTTATCTTTTATGGCAATGCTGGCAAATGCCTCTGCTAATAATTGAGCCTTGTGGCACTCTGAGCCGATATCTTGGCATGTTTTTATATACACTTCAAGAGTGGCCCTAGCTGTTTTCATGGGTCTAAGGGCTTTTGACACTCTGTGTTAGCATTATCAAAGGCAGGATTTGAAGTAATAAATCTCGAATGCCCGGTTCTGTCATAGTGTGAAACAAAAAATATAGAAAGAGAAAGAGAATAGGAAATACAAATAAGAAGTTTGTCAGGGGCAGATGTGGCTCAAATGGTTGGGCGTCCGTCTGCCATATGGAGGGACCTGGGTTCGATCCCCGGGACCTCCCGGTAAAAAAAAAAAAAAAAAAAGTTTGTCCCAGTGTAACCCTGACTAACACATTATCCAGAGCACAGGAGGAATTTTCAAACGGGGAACACACACCCCCTTTGGACCTCTGGTATCAGCGGCACTGAAACTCCTCAAAGTTTCTGATCCCTGGGAACCTTCTTCGTCGAGCCCCACGTTGGGGGCCAGATGCTGCTGTAAGTGAGGGTGACTCGGCGAAAGGTACCATGATATAAGAAAGACAAGAGAAAGAAGTTAAGAGAAAAGCTGGGGTCAGGGGGCTAGCAGAACATATCTGCCAAGCTAGCCTGAAGCACAGACAGTCCAGTGCTTTTATTAGTGGAGCTATGTGCAGAGAAACACGGCAAGTGATTGATATCACCTGGGAGTTTATTACATGCAAAATTCACACCTGTTGTTTATCTTATCCTTTAGTCTTGGAGCCAGCAAGAGTTCACACAGTGCTCTCAAGGTTTTCTTTTTGAGCTAGTGTCTGGCATTCCAGACACTCTTTCTGTGTTCTCAAGCCAGCATTCCACATCTCAAGGATTCTTCCCCACACCTAGCCATGGTATTGCCAGGTCCCATGGCACATCTATATTCAACTTCCTTAGGATCTGCCAAACATTCCTCCACAGTGGCTGTACTATTCTACATTCTCACCAACAGTAAATAAGCATTCCTATCTCTCCACAGCTTCTCCAGCATTTAAAGTTTTATGACTTCTTAATAGTAGCCAGTTTAAGAGTGTGAAATGATATCTCATTGTAGTTTTGATTTGCATTTCCCTAATTGTGAGTGATGTTGAACATTTTTTTCATGTGTTTCTTTACCAGTTGTATTTCCTCCTTGGACAACCATTTCTTCAAGTCCTTTGCCCATTTTTTAATTGGGTAGTTTGTCTTTATATTGTTGAATTGCATGATCTCTTTATATATCATGTATATTAAGCCCTTATCAGATAAGTTATTTCCAAATATTTTCTTCTGAGTCAGCTGCTTAATATCCTTCTGACAAGTCCTTTGAGGTACAAAAGTGTTTAATTTTGAGGGGGACAAAATTATCTTTCTTTTTTCTTTTGTTATTCATACTTTGGGTGTAAGGTTTAAAAAATTACATTTTACCACAAGAACTTGAAGATGTTTTCCCATATTTTCTTCTATGAGTTTTATGATTGTTGCTTTTATATGTACGTCCTTCATCAATTTTGAGTTAATTTTTGTGTAAGGTGTGAGGTAGGGGTCCTTTTTCTTTCTTTTAGTTATGGATATCCAGTTCTCCCAGGACCATTGTTTGAAAAGAGTCTTCTGGCCCACCAGCACGGGCTTAACAGGCTTGTCAAAAATTGCTTGACTGTAGATGTGAGGGTGTATTTCTGAATTTTCCATTCAGTTCCATTGGTCAATCTGACTGTCCTTATGCCAGTACCATGCTGTTTTTAACACTGTACCTATGTAGTATGATTTAAAGTCAGGAAGTGAGAGTCCTCCAAAGTCTTTCTTGTTTTTAAAGACTTTTTTGGCAATTGGGGTCCCTTACACTTCCAAATAATTTGATTATTGGCTTTTATATTTCTACAAAAATGGCTGTTGGGATTTTTATTGAGATTGCATTGAATTTATAAATCATTTTGAGTAGAATTGACATCATAATGATATTTAGTCTTCCAAACCATGAACATGGAATGTCCTTCCATTTATTTATATCTTATTCAGTTTCTTTAAGCAATGTTTTGTACTTTTCTAAATAAAGTTCCTTTATGTCCATGGTTAAGTTTATTCTTAAATATTTGTTTGTTCTAGTTGCTATTATAACAGGTTTTTTTTTTGTTTTTTTTTTTTAATTTTCTCCTCAAATTGCACATCAGTAAAGTATCAAAACACTATTGATTTTTGCATATAAATATGAATAATAATGTTGACAGTGTGTATCTTTTTCTTGTTCTTGATTTCAGGAGGAAAGCTTTCAGTTTTTCATCATCGAGTAAAATGCTAATGGTAAGTTTTTCATATATGTACTTTCCCATATTGAGAACACTTCCTTTTATTCCTATTTTTAGTGTTTTTTTTTTTTAATCAAGAAAGGGTGCTATATTTTATTAAGTGCCTTTCTGCATCAATTGAGAGGATCATGTGATTTTTTTCTTCAATTTACCAATGTAGTTTATTACACTAATTGATTTTCTAGTGTTGAACCACACTGGCATACCTGGGATAAAACCCACTTGATTGTGATTTATAATTCTTTTAATGTGCTTTTGGATTTGGTTTGCAAGTATTTTGTTGAGGGCTTTTGCATGTTTATTCATTAGGGATATTGTTCTGTAATTTTCTTTATTCATATATTCTTTATCTGATTTTGGTATTAAGGAGATGTTGGCTTAGTAGAATGAGTTTGTTAGTATTCTTTCCTGTTCAATTTTTTGGAAGAGCTTGAGCAAGATTGGTATTAGGTCATCTTTGAATGGTAAAATTCTCTTCTGAACCATCAAGTCTCAGACTATTCATCTTTCCATGATTTTTTGTTGTGTTTCATTTTGTGTGTGTGTTAAGTTTTTATTTTTATAGAAGCTTTAGGTTACATAAATTTTACTTAAAAAAATAAGGATTTCCATTATACCCCCCTCCCTACACCTCCCATACTTTCCCCCATTAACAACATTTTTCATTAGTGTGATTCATTTGTTAAAATTGATGAATACACATTGAAGCATTGCTATAACCATGACCTATAGTTTACATTATATTTTACATTTTGTTCTGCACAATTTTATTGCTTTTGACAAAATGTGTAGTGGCATCTATCTGTCCTTGCAATTTCATGCAGAACAATTCCAAGGCCCCCAAAGTTCCCCATATTATAACTTTTATTCCCTATCCTTCCCCTCAGAATCTCTGGTGGCCACTGCCTTTATATCAATGATACAAGTTCATCCACTGCTACAATAATCATGTCTATTTAAGTCCATAGTTGCATTCCCCCTTGTGTTTTTTCATTTTTCAGTCTTTAGGATACGGGTATGGCGATGCCCACTCTGTTTTTGTATGAGAGAGGGCTTAGAGCTCATGGGGCAGATGGATGAAATTGTTTGCTTCCAGTTGTAAATATGCTCTGATTTTTGGGATTGGCATTGTCAATCATCATCCTTTTGTTTTAGTTTTCCTGGACAAGAAAATGAATTGGAGAGTAGGTGTTGTAACTCTGCTGTGATTCAAGGCTTAACTTGCATATGAACAGACTGAAAATTGATGCCTCTTGACCATATATTTAATGAGTATAGGGCTAATTATAAGTTCAACTACATGGGTCAGAAAGTCGTGTGTAGGGAAATTGTAAATGAGTTTAACTCTTTTAAATTGGGATGCACATATTGCAAAGTAAGGCCCACTGACAGGGTGCCAAGTTCCTGTGATTGTCTGACCTGCCTATAGTGTTTAGATGTCTCTAGAGCCCTCAGGAACCCCACTGTTTGAGGCACTGTTTGCTGTTGAAGTCAAAGAAATCCTGCTGAGACATGCAGAAATGTAACCCCTGGAATGACCTCCTGACTCATCTGAAATTTCTTATACATAGAAACTCATATATATTTAATATTTAGTCCTTTTAGTCAAAGCCTTTTTCCAAATGTGTCACTAATTGTTCCTTGGTAATAATCCCTTAGTGCCATGGATGTTCATCCTTAAGAGTCATGTCTTACACCAGAGGGAGGGTAATGCATTTATATGCTGACTTTGCTTTAGAGAAAGGACACATTTGAGCAACAAGGAGGCTTTCAGGAGGTAACTTTTAGGTAATACATAATACTGTGCTAAGTTTCAAATTCACAAGAACAGGATTCATAAGGACAACCATAAATATCAAGGGCCTAACATAATGGTCGGCCCTCGGAGTTATTTAATGAGTATTTCAATCTGTTCATCTGTGATTGGTTTTAGATCTTCTACTTCTTCTAGGCTCAGTGTAGGTGCTTCGTGTCTTTCTCAGAATTTGTCCATTTCATTAAATTGTCTAGTTTTTTTGTTTTGTTTTGTTTTGTTTTTGGCATACACTTGTTCATGGTGTTCTCTTATGATCTCCCTTATTTCTGCGGAGTTGGTGGTAATGTCCATCTTCTCATTTCTGATTTTATTTATTTGTGTCTTCTCTCTTTTTTTCTTTGTCAGAAAAGAGTTTGGTCAATTTTGTTGATTTTCTCAAAGAACCATATTTTGGGTTTTTTAATTATCTCTATTGTATTTTGTTCTCAATTTTATTTCTGCTTTGAGCTTTACTATTTCTTTCCTTTGGCTTGGTTTGGGATTAGTTTGCTGTTCCAGGTGTAGAGGTAGAATTTCAAGTTTAGGTATTTCTTCTTTTTTGATGTAAACATTGAGGGCTATAAATTTCCTTCTCAGCACTGCCTTTGTGGAGTCCTATAGGTTTAGAAATATTGTGTTCTTATTTTCATTCATCTCAGGATATTTGCTGAACTCTCTTGCAATTCCTTCTTTGACTCAGTGATT
>JAKSZT010053854.1:726739-746638 GCA_026826555.1 Tolypeutes matacus | reverse complement strand
TCCCCAATGTCTTCTTAATATCTTTTTTCCTTTAGTCACATTTTCCTTCAATTCTTTAAATTGACTCAGGAGAGTTGTGTGATTTTCATTGATTAATTTTCTTAAATCCTGATCCTCTTCAGAATATTTTGTTTCTTGCTTTGCTGGCCCATCTTTTCTTGTTTCCTATTATGGCTTGTAATTTTTTGCTGATATCTAGGCATCTGAATATGTTGGTGAATTTACTCAGAATGGCCAATTGCTCTCTCTTGCTTATTGTTTTTTCCCCACAGCTCTTCTTTGATATTTTGTTTCACTTTTACTAAATCTTTAAAATTGTCCAGCTTAAGTTATGAAAATCAGGCCAGTGACTCCCTAATGGGGCACAAATTTTCTCCCAGTGATTAGAATATGGAGAGACCCAAAATTTGGTTTTTGCCCATGTCAGTTCCAGGCCATCCAGCAGATATTACTTCTTAGTGCACCTTTCCATAGAGGTGTAACTCTCTCCATTTTCCTGTGTTTTGGTCTGGCCAGAACTGAGATTCAAAGCAGCCTCTGCTGATCAAATTAACTGAAGAAGAGCTCCTTTCTCCCCTCTCTTTTTTATCAGCTGACAGGGAGGAAAATGTATATTCCACTCTCAGTCAGTTACAGTGAACCAGGTATTTCATCCCAGCTTAATAATTTGTGGGAGCTTTTCCTGGCTGCCACAGGGGTTTGGTAACTCACATTTGTTGTGGCTTCTTCCTCTCTCTGTCTTTTACCTTTCTAGGAGTTTTGAAGCATTGTCCTTGTCTCTCAGACCCCAAAGCAAGTCCCTTGGACAGCTTTTTGTTCTTTCTCCATTGTTTTTGTGAGAGAAATGAGCACTACCTGCCTAATGTGACTACATCTTCCCACAATTCTTCCTCTGTTTTTTAATTTTTAAAGAAGTTTTAGATTACATAAATGTTGCATCAATAATATAGGGGGTTCCCATATGCTCACTCCTTTCCCCTTCCAAATTTTCCCACATTAAGAACATCTTTGATTAGTATGTTATATTTGTTACAAATAAATAACAATGTTGAAGCATTGCTACTAACTGTGGACTATAGTTTACATTCTAGTTTACACTCTGACCTGCACAATTTCATAGGTTATGCAAAAATGTATAATGGCCTCTCTCCATCATTGTAACGTCATGCAGGACAATTCCAATGTCCTGAAATATCTATCTATATTTTAATTGTCAGAAACTACATTCTTATATATGTGAGCTTATCATAAATTTATGGTTGCTGTTTTATGTAGTTAACTGTTAAATTATATAGTAATCAGAGGAGTTGTTAGTAAAATTACCAAATACTAGTTTTCATATTACTTATGTTCTTTACAAACGCTCTTTTTCCCTTCCTATGGATTTAATTGACTGCCTAGTGCTCTTTCTTTACAGCCTGAAGGACTCCCTTTAGAATTCTTGCATGGCAGGTCTACTAGCATTGAATTTTCTGTTTTTGTTTCCCAGGGAATGTCTTACTTACTAATTTTTGAAAGATAGTTTTGCCAGATGTAGAATTCTTAGATGACATTTTTTTTTTCTTTTTCAGTACTTTGAGCATGCCATGTTGCTGCCTTTTGTACTTTTCTGTTTCTGAGTAAAATTCAGCTACTAATTTTATTGAGTACTCCAGGACATGATGAGTTGCTTCTCTCTTGCTAATTGCAGGAATATCTCTTTGTCTTACACTTTCAACAGTTAGATTATAAATTCATTTGGAAATGAATCTTTATGGCTAAGAGATTACAAAGTCAGGAGGTCATTCCAGACATTATGCTTATGCATGTGTCAACAAAATCTCATTGACTGCCACAGAACATATAGTCTCAAATACCAGTGCTCCTAAGGGCTCTAGAGCTATCCAAACACTATAGACAGGACAGTCAGCTCAGGAGTTTGGCACCCTGCCAGTGGGCCTTACTTTGGAAATTATGCTCCCCAGTATGTCAGAGTTGGACTCAGTTTCCCTACATGTGGTTTTTCTGCCCCTTCTATTTGAGCTTATAGTTAATACTAGAGTTGAAAAGAATATGTCCAAGAGACTTAAATCTTTGATCCATCCATGTGCCAGTTGGGCCCTGGACATCAACACAATTGCAACACTTCCTATGCAGTTCATTGGACTCACCCAGGACAACTAATAAGGAGATGATGATGGACAATGACGACCCCAAGAAACAGAGAGAGTCTGCAACTGCAAGCAATATAATCCCATCCATCTGCTCCATGGGAACTAAACTCCCTCTCAGTTAGTGGCAGAGTGGGCATCACATCCCCAAATCCTCAGGATTGGGGAATGAACAATGACTAAAATAGACTTACTATTATTCTACTATAGACTTATTGTTATTCTAGCAATGGAAGAACTTTTATCATTGATGTGGAGCCGGTGGCCACCAGAAGTTCTGAGGGGAGGGAGAGGAAAAAATAGGTGTCATGTGGGGACATTTTCAGGACATTGGAATCATCCTGCATGATGTTGCAATGATGGATACCGGCCATTATATATTTTGCCATAACTTACAAAATTGTGCAGGACAGAGTGTAAAGTATAATGTAAGCTATAATCCATGGTTAATGGCAATTCTTCAGTATGTGTTCATCAATTATAATGAATGTACCACACTAATGAAAGATGTTGTTAATGTGGGAAAGTATGTTTATTTTATTTGGAGTTCATTCAGAATCTTAGATTTATAGAGTCATGTCTTTCACCAAATTTTGAGATTCTATCATTATTTCTAGAAATATTATTTCTTATCTCTTTCTTTTTAATCCTTTTTGGATCTACTATGTATATATTAGTATGCTTGATGTTGTCCAATATATCTCTTTGCCAATGTTCACTTTTCTTCTTTTTTAATTCTTTTCTTCAAAATGTAATTTCCAAATTGACACATCTTCAAATTTTCTCATTCTTTCTCCCTTCTGAAACCTGTTGTTGAAGCCGTTTAGTGAAATTTTCTTTACAATTCCTATTCTCTTTCACTCCAGAATTTCTATTTGTATTCTTTAATTAATTTTGATCTCTTTATTGATATCTCATATTTCCTGAGACATCTTTCTACTGGATTCTTTTAGTTCTTTGCATATTGTTTCCTTCAGATCTGATAAGCTATATTAAAAAGTTTGTTTAAAGTTTTTGTAGGTTATGCCCAATATCTGGGCTTTCTCTAGGACAATTTTATGAATTTTTGTCTTTCTTGACCATTGAATTTACATTTTTGTCTCTGCATTTTTTGGTTTGTTTTTTTTTTGCTGAAAACTAGACATTTTGAATATTGTATTTTGGTACTATTGGAAATTGGATTCTCCTTCCTCCTCAAGGTTTTTTAAATTATTGCTGCCTGTCTAGTTATTTTTTGTTTAGTGTCTTTACCTCTCTGATTTTTTAGTCTGTATCCTTCATTATGCATGCCCAATAAAATATTTGTTCTATTAGTGGTCATTTGTGATTTGAAACTTTTCCTTAAATACCTGGAGAAAAAGAAAAATTTCATGTCTTTGCATATCAGCTTAAAATCTGCCTTAGCCTTCATTCCTCCTTAAGGAGAACCTGAAATATTGAAAAGTATGAACTTATGACCCTCTCAGGTGCCTTCTAATCATGTACCCTGCAATAAAA
This sequence comes from Tolypeutes matacus, assembly GCA_026826555.1. Lineage (NCBI taxonomy): Eukaryota > Metazoa > Chordata > Mammalia > Cingulata > Chlamyphoridae > Tolypeutes > Tolypeutes matacus. The sequence goes on along the minus strand of JAKSZT010053854.1, from coordinate 742,991 downwards.
ATATCTGATATTTTCCAAATTCTTTGGAATATTTGGAAGCTTTACAAAATTCTCATCACCCAAAACATCCAATTCACAGTCATTTCCTCCCAAAGTTTTAGGTTTGTCTATTTCTTCCTCCAGCTCCTATGCACTGTCTTGGTGGCAGTGGCTAATTCATTTTGACTTTAAATATTTTCAGGAAATGCCCACTGAATAGCCACCTCTTATATGCTTAAATTTGGTTGTAGGCAAAACCGGTGAGTATATCTTTCCTGTAGCAACCATACAGATCTAAAACCACAATTCTTGGAGAAACAGGTCCTTCCTGTACTAGGATCACATAATGGGATGCAGGCTGTTGTACAAGGCTTCTGGCAAGCTGAGAGCAGAGCATTAGGCTAAGACAAGCAAAAATGTCCCAAAACTCTTTTATCAAGACTCATTTTTTATTAAATATTTGCCTGACTGTTGTAAACACTTTATAACTTTTGGGTGTTCTGATAAAGTAGATTCTAACATTTATTGCCTGTTTATTCATTAATTTTGAAAATGGCATTCTCTGTCTCATTCCTCCCACTTTTTCCTGGAAGGAAAATATACTGTGAGTAATATTTATCCCCTCAAGGCTTATTTTCTAATATACATGTACAAAAACATGAAGTATGCTTTTTATGTCTGTGTATTGGATAAGGGGCTTCTGGCTGCTGCAATAAATCCCAAAATATATAATGTCCCAAACACAGCATAATATCATCTATTATTTCTAGCACACATAGAGTTTTACAAAATTGTTTGTTTTGACAAGTTCTCTCCTACAGAGTAATGCAGATAGTCATTTCCTTTCATATTTTAGCTCAGGTGCTTTCACTATTTGGCTTCCAATTTTGCAAGGCTTTTCTGCATCAATATGGGAAAAGGAGAAATAACATGGAGGAGTGCTTTTAGGATATTCTTATGATTCCAGCCTGGAATTTGTTCCCATCAATTTCATTCATATGCTTTTGGTCAGAATTAAGTGGCACGGAAACATTTAACAGCAAGGGGGGGGTGCTGGGAAATTGAACTGAATACCTAGAAGTAGAAGAGGAATGTCAGTAGACAAGTCTGAGGTCATAGAGTCTGTGGGAAATTCATAACTTTCCTCAAGTTTATTACTGCACATGTTAAGTTATTTTGGCCATGAATGCTTCCAGGAGAATTCAGCTTTCTGCATGACAAGACAGGAAGTAGAGTTATTGTTCTGAGTATGCTTATTACAAGAAGATGGAAGTATGTTATTTTTTAAAGGAAGGACTCAGACTTCATTGATACAGAGAAGCTGAGAGTGTAAGCAATAATACACACTCATTATGTGATTGTCTCAGAGTGTACAATAGTCTAACTCTTTGTCTTCAGTTTGAATAGCAAAAACTTTGACCATATTAAGTCAATAAGTTTGATTCTATTTTATATGTATGCTTATCTCAACTTTTACCTTTGTTCTCTAACATGTTAAATAAGGGGTAGAGTTTGTTCATTAAATACAATTTGTCTTTGGCATAATAAAGACATAATTATGTGGCCATAACATTTCATGTTTCACCTTAGGGCATAACAGACTGCTTAGACTTTCCTCCGTGCCTTCCAGAACACATGTCAAGACCCAACTACGGAATAAAATAATGCAGCATAGACTATCAATTTTCTTCTCCTAGGACTGCTCCTTAACATGTACCATCTTGTGTTCCTGGATTCATCAATTTTTGTTTCACAATTTTGATTCTTATCATTATCAGCACAATTAGCATTAATCAATTTTCCCATGGACATACCTTAATCTCAACCAATGTCCCTAAGATGTACTTCTTCCTTTCTGAGAGTTAAAGAAAGTAAGAAACAGAAGAAAGACCATGACAATAGGTAAAACTGGGATAGTTGGGCGAAACCATCATGTATAGTCACTCTGCTTATGACCAATATTGTGGCCATGTAGAAACCCATGCATGACCCATTCATCATGAATTATGACATTTGCATATATCTCTGTACCTCCATTGGAAATTCTATACTTATCATAATGCAAACACTTGATACTGTGTGTCTAGTTGAGCCACCTTTGTGTTTCCAGGTGGGCTACCATTCTAGTAGGTCTTAATCTTTTTGCAACACGGCTTGTAGGACACAGATGTTTAAGGGGGTGACTTCTATGTGTCTGCCTTTTTTACCCTCTCACAGAATCCTTCCTCCTCCCATCTGCCTTTGGTATGTGTATATTTTAGGGGATAGGGGCAATTGCAGAATGCTTTTCTCTGCCCACAGAGAAGAAGAGTGCCAGACACTCTCTGTTTGGCATCAGATTTTCTCCAGAAGTGGGGGCAGGTCCAATAATGTGTCTATGATAAGCTATTGAAAATGCATGGTTTTGTAGAAAATATTTAATTGATATGAAAGATCCACTCTCAATTCCAGTTAGAACAAATTCTGAATTCTTTTCCCTTAAGCATCCAGCCCTGCTCATCTTCTAAATCACTTTGCCCCTTTATCCCACCCTCAGTTCCAACTTCACATTTTCCTACAAGTTCTGGAACACACCCAGATCTTTCCTTGGGTTATGCATACTATTTGTCCATGGAGAGCATTTTCCTTACCTTTCCTCTCTCTTAGACACACACACATCATCATCATCATCATCATCATCATCACTACTTCAGTGCTCAGCTTCATGTCACTTCATCAGAGAGGTCTTTCCAGTCCCCACTAGTGTTCCCTCTCTTCTTTAAAACTGTTTTCTCTCTCAGCCTCTTGTTTGTTTTCTTCAGAACCCTTATATTGCTGCTCTCCTTATATGGTTGTTGACTGACATTTTGTCTAAATCTCTTCAACATAGCTAGCAGAGGATTCTCTTCAGTCCTTGTTCTCACGTTAGCCCATTAACTCCAACCCTATATGTGCTTCTCAATTTCAATAAATTTATTGACTGAAAGAAGGAGCTTCTTTCCCAAGCACAAACTAGTTATCATAAAATGAAAACTCCACCCTCTTGGAGAAATTATTTTTTAAAATCTGTATTAACTTATGGAAGTAATGTAGTACATACAGAGTGCCATGGCCTCTGAGAAGACCTTTTTATCACCTCTTTGATGAAGATGGATAATTAGGTTCTGAGACATTTGAAGTAACTTGTAGAAGGTTGTGCACTGGGAGATCCACACAAGGAAGTTCCATTGTATCTCTTGCTAATAAAAGCCTGCCTTGTAACTTCAGAATTTTCCTGATTAGCCCACCCAGAAATATCCTGGCTTCATTGGTGCCTTTTTAAGTACAATGCAAGCCCAGTGCCCTGGCTGAGGGCATGCACAGCTCTCATCTTGGGCAGTAATTTCTCAATTTTAACAGTCACAGTAAGGATGTTTTTTTCCCCTTGTGTTTATTTCATTTTTGTCTTACCACTTGATGTCTAAAAGTAGAAAGTCACCGTGAATGCTGTGGGTGAACTCCAGCTACTAAGATGAGTGAATGGCCAGGCGAAGGAGTCTGAGTTTTGTGACTGATGCAGGCACCTAAATGTCTTGAGCACTCAGCATCAGAGTGGGTGTCCTGGATCTCTTTTCCTTGTCAGCCACCATGTCTCAGTGCAGTGTTGTTGTGCAAGGCGGGGGGTGGTGTCCCAGACACACCCTGGCTTGGTGGAGGAGCCCACTTTCTGTGCCTGCAGAGAGCCATGAAGCCTGGCCAATCCTGCTACCTGATGGTCAGTAATGGAAACTGCTTTGACTGATTCAGGCACTATATTTCTGGCAGCTGCTGGTATACTTATCTGAAATACCCTAAGAGTGATGTTGAAGCCTTGAGTCTGAAATCTGTAGCCTGGACATTCTGAGAGGAATAGTGGATGCAGTGTAAAGGCAGAATTTCTTCTTATGGAAACCATAGTTCTTGCTCTTAAGGCCTTCAGGTGCTTGGCTGAGGCTGACCCATGTTAGAGATGGTAGACAATTTTACCAAGTCACCTGATTGTAAAGGCTAATCATATCTGGAAAATCCCTTCACAATAAACATCCATGCTTGCACTTAACCAAAAAACTTAACACTGTATTTTAATCTAGTTGACAAATAAAATCACACTCTAGCTTTATAGGAAGTCTTAATATGGGTGATGTGATTTGTCTTTCAGCATTATGGTACCTATTTATTTCCTTGGCCTTACGAAATAAATCTTAAGATAAGCTTACTATATCTACAAAACTTCCTGTAGATCTTCTTTTAAGGAATTGCTTTGAACCCATTGTCTTTAACTATCTGTGATAAGCCATGGATAATCTTTTTAAAGCTATTGCGTAATAGTTCAATATTGTCAGTTTGATGCTCCAGTTGTCCAGAATTTGACCTTTACATGTCCCTTCAAGTTGGCTCCTGTGTTCTTTAGACGTGCCTCCTAATTTTTAAGCAATTTCTTATTTTTTTGACCCAAAAAGATGTTCTTCATTTCTTCCCCTGTATCTAATATCAGCTACTTCAGCAAGAAGTCCCTGTTGTTTTAACCAGTAAATTCTATTTAGAAACTATCACTTGCATGGTAGATATGCTCATTGGTTTAGACTGTTTTAATTTCTGCTTTTTTTGAGTGGAGATAGTTAAGAAATATATTTTAAAATAATCATATGTTCATAGTGATACCTCCAATTCTAATAAAACACCATAAAGGTCTTACCCATTCCTGGCTTTTATCTCAATTGGAGCTCACTGAGAACCCTGTTTCCCAACAACATTAATTTACTCATTTGCTTTGTTCTACAATATACTCTAAATAGTTAGGAGGACACAGAGATTAGAAAATCCAGAAAAAGAGAAAGGCCTGAATTTGAAAGCCACTTTTTTGAGGGGTTGCTTTTAAAGAATTAATTATTTAAATAATATATTGGTTTTTTTTTTATCTCTTGTCATTGATAAACAGAAGAAATGTGGGTTATTATTTTATAGGAGCTGATATCTAAGACACAAAATTTGCCCCTGATGTCTCAACTCTTGCTTTCAGACAAATAGCTGGTATCCTACTAAACTGTGCAAGCATGGCACAATGTAACCAGAGTCTACACTTAGAAGACTTTTTACGGCAGCCCAAGGGATGTGATTTGGGGGTCAGCAGACCAAGACAGTGCTTCACAGGTCCCAGAAGGGTGAGGGACAGAGACAAAGAAGTCAAAATAACCAACTGTGCGTTACTAAACACCCCAGCTGCCAGGAAGTGCTCCCTTCCCCAAACCCTAAGATATTCAACAAGGGTAAAACACCTCAATCATTTCAGCTGACTGAAAGGGGAACAGACATCTTCCTCACTGCCAGCTGTTACAAGGGAAAAGGGAGGGGTAGTTGGAGGGGATTTCTTCAATGAATTCAGGCAGCAGACCCCACTTTGAATCCTGGCTCTGGCCAGACAAAAACAAAGGAAAACCTAGAAAAATACACCTGCACTGAAAAGTGCTCCAGCATGCGCCATCTGTTGGATATTCTGAAAATTACATGAACAGAAACTGCTTTTAGGGTTCTTTCCTTAACCTTGGAAGAAAGTCTGCACCCCAGTAGCGAGTCCCTGGCATGATTTTGGTAACTTAAAATAGACAATTTTAAAGATTTAGGATGAAGGGAAGTGGCTGTTGCTCAATCAGTAGGGCTCCCGTTTACCATATGGGAGGCCCTGGGTTCGGTTCCCGGGGACTCCTGGTGAAGGCAAAGCCTGCCCCCACGGCGTGGTTAGCTGACCCTGCGAGCATAAGCAGCAAGGGGGGGATAAATGAATAAATAAATAAAATCTTAAAAAAATATATTTAGGATGAGTTGAACCAAATAGCAAATAGTTGCAAAAAAATAATTATAGGCAAGAGAAAGAAATTGACCATCAGAATAAATTTATCTCAATTGGAAGTAGATTGGATGTCACCATCCCAGAATTCTCAGGTTTGGGGGAAGAGCTATGGACTAGCCTGGACTTACTGGTATTCTACTAAAGCATATTGTGATTCTAGCAATGGAAGAAATTGCCACATTAATGTGGAGCAGTGGCCACTAGAGGCTCTGGGGGTAAGGAGAGGGAAAAAGAGTTGTAATACATGGGCTTTTTTTGGACTTGAGAAACGTCCTGAGTGATATTGCAATGACAGATATAGGCCATTTTACATCATCACATAGCATGCAGAACTGTGTGGGAGAAACTATAGACTACAATGTGAACTATGGTCCATGCTCAGTGGCAAAGCCCCAGGAAGTGTTTATTGGTTGCAATGAATGTACCACAATAATGAAGGATGTTCATGTGGGAGGATGTGGGGGGTGTTGGGGTGGGGCATATGGGAATCCCTATATTTTTGTGCAACGTTTATGTCATCTAAGTATCTTTTTTTTTTTTTTCAAAAGACAGGATTCTGAATGTACAAGCCATGGTATGTTATGCATGTGTCTGTGAGTTATTGTAAATTCTTAGTTGACGTCACAATTTTCTGCAACCATATGCAATTTGTCTAAATCTCAGATGTTAATTTTATCTTTTCCTTTGTGAAAAAGTAAATAAAATATAAAATGTAAACAAACAAACAAGAACCAGTGCAACATTACAAAGGCTGTTCTGAGAGGGAAATTTAGGGCCCTTAATGCTTACATTAAAAAACAAGAAAGAGCAAAAATTGATGATCTAACTGCCCACCTGGAAGAACTAGAAAAAGAACAGCACACTAATCCCAAACCAAGCTAAGGAAAGAAATAGTAAAAATCAGAGCAGAAATAAATGAAATTGAGAACAAACAAAAAACAAAGAGAATCAAAGAACCAAAATTTGGTTCTTTGAGAAGATTAAAAAAATGACAAGCCCTTAGCTAGAATGACAAGGAAATAAAAAGAGAGGACACAAATAAATAAAATCAGAAATGAAAGTGGGACATTATATCCTTATATCAAAATCAGATAAAGATACTACAAAAAAAAAAAAAAAAGAAAAGAAAATTACAGACTAATATCTCTAGTGAATATAAATATAAAAATCCTCAAGTAAATACTTGTAAATAGAGTCTAAAAGCACATTAAAAGAATTATAAACCATGATAAAGTGACTTTTATCCCAGGTTTGCAAGGGTGGTTCAACACAAAAAAATCAATTAGTGTAATAAATCACATTGATAAATTAAAGAAGAAAAATCATGTGGTCCTCTCATTGATGCAGAAAAGGCATTTGACAAAATACAGCACCCTGTCTTGATAAAAACAATCCAAAAGATAGGAATAGAAGGAAACTTTCTCAATATGCTAAAGTGCATATATGAAAAACCTACAGCTAGCATTGTACTCAATGGAAAAAGACTAAAAACTTTCTTTCTGAGATAAGGAACAAGACAAGGTTGCCCAATGTCACCATTATTATTCAATATTGAGCTAGAAGTTCTACATAGAGCAATTAGGCTAGACAAAGAAATAAAATGCACTGAAATAAGAAAGGATTAAGTAAAACTTTTGCTATTTGCTGATGACATGATCCTATATCTAAAAAACCCTGAAAAATCCACAACAAAGTTACTTGAATTAATAAATGAGTTCAGCAAATTGGCAGGGTACAAAATTGATACATAAAAAGCAATAGCATTTCTATACAGTACTGAAGTACGATCTGAGTAGGCAATTGGAAAAACATTCCATTTATTATAATGACTAAAACAATCAAATATGTAGGATGAACTTAACCAAGGACACAAAAGACTTGTACCCAGAAAACTACAAAACATTGGTAAAATAAACTGAAGAAGACATAAATAAATGGAAAGATATTCCATGAGATGGATTGAAAGACTAAATATCATTAAGATGACAATTCTACCCAAACTGATTTATAGATTCAACACTATCTCAATAAAAATACCAACAGCCTTTTTTGAAGGAATCAAAAAGCCAATAATTAAATTTATTTGGAAGGGTAAGGGTCCCCGAAGAGAAGAAAAAAAAAGTCTTAAAAAAGAAGAAAGAAGTTGGAGAACTCTCAATTTCTGACTTTAAAGCATATTACTTACTTACAGTGCTCAACAATAAAAAGACAAAGCATCTGATTAAGAAATGGGTCAAAGACCTGAAAAGACAAATGTTCAAAGAAGACATAAAAATGACAAAGAAATACATGAAAAAAATTTCCACATCACTGGTGATTAAGGAAATGCAAATCAAAACTACAATGGATATCATTTCAAAACTACTAGACAGGCCGTTATTAAAAAGTGGGAAAACTAAATGTTGGAGAGGTTGTGGAGAGATAGTAATTATTATTCACTGCTGGTGGGAATGTAGAATGATACAGCCACTGTGGAAAACCATTTGGTAGTTCCTAAGGAAGTTGAGTATAGACTTGCCATGGGACCCAGCAATACCATTGCTAGGTATATAGGTGAGAGCAGTGATGTGAACAGATATCTGCACACTGATGTTCATAGCATCAGTATACATGATAGCCAAAAGTTGGAAACAGCCCAGGTGTACATCAACCAATGAATGGATAAACAAATTGTGGAGTATACACATGATGGAATATTACGTAGTGGTAAGAAGAAATGAGGTTGTGAAAATTCTGACAACATGGATGAAATGGAAGGGCATTATGTTGAGTGAAGCAAGCCAGACACAGAAGGACAAATAATGTATGATTGCCCTAATATGAACTAAATATATTATGTGAACTATTAATATATTATGTAAAATACAAATATGGGTAGAAATGTATATATGACTGTTTTTCTTTGAAGCTGAACAAACTTAAGTGAATACTAGAAATTTTTTTTTTTTTTTTTTAGGAAAGGAAGAAATAAAACTTTATTCCCTGATGATATGATTCTATATCTAGAAAATCCTGAAAAATCCACAACAAAGCTTCTAGAAATAATAGATGAAGTTCAACAAAGTGGTGGGATACAAGATTAATACCCAATAATCAGTAGCATTTCTTTTACTTATTTTTTTTTTTTATTATGGGTAAAAATCAAAATTCTCACAATACATACAAACATTTGCAAAATGATATATAAATATATATGCATATATGTGTATTTGCTTACAAAAATGTTATTTGAAAAAGTATTGTATCTCATGAAGGAGACCAGACACAGAATAATACATATTTGTATGAGTCCATTTATATAAAATGTAAACATAAATCAATTTATAAAGATGAAATGAGATTAGTGGTTATTAGGTCTGAGGAGGGAATAATAAGGGGTGTCAAGTCTTTGTTTTTGGAGTAATGATACTGTTCTAAAATTTTTGAGATGATGAATGTACAGCTTTGTGCTTATACTAAAAGCTATTGATTATAAACTTTGGATAGAAAATTTATAGCAGCTATGTACAGTGGAGGAAGCATAGAGATATAGAGAGGTGAGGAGTTTTCTCATTTGTTTGTTTTTTATTTATTATTAGTATTATTGAAATAATGAAAATGCTCTAATAATTATTGAAGTGATGAATGCACAACTATGTGATTATTGCAAATACCATTGATTGTATGCATTGGATGAATTGTATGCTTTATAAATATGTATCAATAAAATTAATTTGTGTAAAATAAAGTCCACTAAGAGTAAAAAAAAAAATAATTGTTTTTAGTATACATTGTTATTGATAAACTGAAGAAATGTGGGTAATTAGTTCATAGGAGCTGATATCTGAGACACCAAATCTACTCCTGATTTCTCAACTCTTGCTTTCAGACATGGGAAAAATAGCTGGTACTGTACTAAACCTTGTCATGCATGGCATAATGTAACCAAAATCTGCATTTAGAAGATATTTTATTTTTAAAATGTCATATTTGGTTTCTAAAATGGACCATCAACCATCTCCTCTTAAAACAAAGGAAAGTAAAACCACCCATGGTTAAAAGAAAAAAAAGAATAAAAGAGAGAGGTTTCTCCCATGTTGGTTTTTTTCTGAACTCTGAACACACATATAGGTTTCAGGATGTAGGAGGGCTTTCCCATTAACCTGATATGATATCAACCAAGAACTGATTGAAATGCTCTATAAAATTACTCAGAGGATTGGCCAAAAGAAAGAGACTGAGGAATGGAGTTGAGAGAGATCAGAGGCTGAGGGCTGGGTGGAACCAGGAGAAAAGACACTGTTTGCATCAGAAGTGCTCGCTGATTTTTTAAAATGTTGTCCCTGATAAACCCAAGAAAATCCCAGAGTCTGATTTAAATATTTATAACTGTAGAGAATGTAAACCTATGAAGTAATTTTGATTCACTTGGGTTTTGAGGGTATAGAAAGATATTGTGAAAAAGGAAAGAAGAAAGACTCACCTTCAAGCCTCTGAAACTCTCTTCCAAAGTCACCAATGCCTTCTTTTAATTTTTGCCCTATTCATTTTCTTATTAATCTTTTTTTGGCTAAAGAAATTGCTGGTTTTCACAAATATCATGCATAAAATATATAAAATACAGAATTCCCATGTACCACCTTATTATTATTATGATACATTTGTTATAATTCATGAAAGAACATTTTTATAATTGTCATATTAACTATAGTCCATCATTTAAAATAATTCATTGTGTTGTACAGTCCTATGTTTTTGCTTTTAACTTTTATTCTGTTATCATATATATGACCTTAAAATTTCCCCCTTTAATCACATTCATATATATAATTCAATGCTCTTAAATACATTCACAATATTGTGTGAACATCACCATCTTTCATTACCAAATTTGATTAACCAACCCAAAGAGAAATTCTGTAAAAGCAGTATTTTTTCTATATACAAGAAATAAACAATCAGAAGTATTAATCAAGACAAAATTCCATATACAATAGCAACTAAAAGAATCAAATATCTAAGAATAAATCTAAACAAGGATGTAAAGACTGCATGCCAAAAATTACAGATTGGGAAGCGGCTGTGGCTCAATCAGTGGGGCTCCCGTTTGCCATGTGGGAGGCCCCGGGTTCGGTTCCCGGGGCCTCCTGGTGAGGGCAAGTCCGCCCGCACGGCGTGGTTAGCTGACCCAGCGAGCACAAGCAGCAAGGGGGGATAAATGAATAAATAAAAATAAAAAATCTTAAAAAAAAAATTACAAATTGTTGCAAAAGAAATTAAAGAAGATCCAAGTAAATGGAAAGATATTATTTGTTTATGGATTGGAAGACTAAATATCATTAAGATGTCAATATTATCCAAAGCAAGTATAGATTCCATGGAATCCCAATCAAAATTCCAGCAGCCTTCTTTGCAGAAATGGAAAAGTCAATCAACAAATTTATATAGAAGGTAATTGACCCCAAATATCTATAGCTATCTTGAAAAATTAATATGAAGTTGAGGGACTCACACTTCCCAATCTTAAAATGCATTACAAAGTCACAGTAATCAAAACAGCAGGTATATAGTTAAGAGCAGTGATACTATAATGGACCACAGACAGAAATATAGACCAATGGTATAAGAATGTAGCTAAGAGCTCATCCATCAACCCTCACATTTGTGACCAACTGATTTTTGACAGTTGGCAAAGACAACTCAATTGGAGAAACATAATCTCTTTAATAAATCTTGCTGGGAAAACTGAATCCCATTTGCAAAAAAAAAAAAAAAAAAAAAGAGGAACCCTACTTACACCATATACAAAAATCAACTCAAAAGATATCAAAGACCTAAATATAAGAACTAGAACTATCAAACACTTAGAAGAAAACATAAGGAGGGAATTTCAGAACTTTGTATTAGGCAATGGTTTCTTAAACTATAGACCCAAAACAAAAGCAAATAAATAAATAAATACATACATACATACATACATACATAAATGCATGGGACCGCATCAAAATTAAAACTTTTGTTCTTCTAAGGACTTCATCATGAAACTAAAAGGACAATCTACACAAAGAGAGAAAATATTTAGAAACTACATACCTGATAAAAGATTAGTGTCTAGAAATATATACAAAGCAATTCAGATTAACAACAAAATGAAAACCCAATTAAAAATTGAGGAAAAGACTTGAACAAACATCTCTCTAAAGAAGATATATGTATATATATATATAATGGAATATTATTCAGCCATAAAAGGAATGAAGTACTGATATATACAACTTTTATGTACTGAAGACATCATGTTGAGCAAAATAAGCCAGACACAAAAGAAGAAATATTGTGTGAGTTCACTGATTAGACACAGAATAAGCAAAGTTATAGTCATTAACAAGAATATAGTTTACCAGAGTATAGGGTGGGGATAAAGAATAGGAAGCTAAGACTTAAAATGTTCAAAATTCTTATTTGGAAAGATTGAAAGGTTTTGGTAATGGATGGTGATGATTGCAGCACAACATTGTAAACATAATTAACATCAGGGAAATATATATCTGAATTTGATTAAAAGGAGAAATTCTAGATTGTATATATGGTAACAGAATAAAATTTCAAAAATTCCATGAAAATGAACTACACAAACAGGGAAACATAAGTGATAGGATAGTCTACAATTAATATTACAAATATATGTGTGCTGTAATCAATTAAAACAAATGTTTCACACCATTATAAAGTGTTAATGTTATGGTGGCATGATGTTTAAGTTCGTGTGTCAATTTACTTTGGTTTTAATATCAGGTAGCTTGCTCAAGCAAGCAGCAAGCACTGGCTTGATTGTTACTATGAAGACATTTCATGGGCTTAAATCATCAGACAATTGATTGCATCTATGGCAATTTACAGTCAACTGAGGATATTGCATTCAACAGTGAGAAAAATTTAACCACACCACTTAGGTGTTAGAAGAAGTGATGATTTCAACAGGCAGAAGAGAGAATTTCTCTCTCTACTTCAGTCAGTCAGCTTCTCCTGAAAAATTCATCAAAAACCTTCATTAGAGTTCCTGGATTGCAGCCTGCCCTAAGAAACTTTGACTTGTGCTTCCCTACAGTCACATGAAACAATTATTATATAAATCTCATAAAATTTACAGGTAACTCTTATTGGTTCTGTTTCCCTAGAGAACCCTGAATAATACAGGAGGATATAAGGGAATCCAGTATTTTATGCATGAGTATTCTGTAAACCTACGACTTCTCTAAAAATAAATTGAAAACCAAAACACAAAGTGATTCCACTTTATACCTACTAGGATGCCTCTTAAAAAAAAAAAATGAAAGCAGAAAGTGTTGAAGAGAATGTGGAGAAACTGGAATACTTATACATTGGCTATGGGAATTTACACATGGAAGATATTTTGGAGGCTATTCTATAAATTTAACATAGAATTACCATAAGACCCAGCAATTCCACTACTGGGAATATACTCAAAGAATTTAAAAATAGGTGTTTAAGCAAAAATTTTCACATGAATGTTTATAGCAGTATTGTTTACAATAGCCAAAGGTGGAAACAACACAAATATCCATCACCTGGTGAATATATAAACATAGTGATAAATCCAAGTAATGAAATATTATTCAGACACACAAAGGAAGTATTGAATCATGCTACAACATGGATGAACTTCGGAGACGTTATGATAGCTGAAAGAAGCCAAACACAAAAGGCCACATATATGATTCCATTTATTTGAAGTATCAAGAATATGCAAATAATTAGAGCCAAAATGCAGATTAGTAGCTGTCAGTGTCTGGGGGTGTGGGATATGTGGGTGTCACTGCTTAATGGGTCTAGGTTTTCCATTTGGTATAATCAAAATGTTCTTGAATTAAATTGTTGTGATAGTGTGTTAGGTGTACAACATCATGAGAGCACCAAATGTTAATAAACTGTAGACTTCAGAATTATTTATGTAGTAAATTTTATTTAACATGTATATTACAACAATTAAAAACAAAGAAAGAGTTCCCCATTACATGTAAGAGAATTCATTCTGCAGCTGTGGGCAAACCTGGAGTCCTCTCACATGGCAGGGTCAAAATAGCAGAGCTTGCTTTTGTTTGTTCTGCTCTTCATTTCTGTGTGTTTTCAGTTTATATAAGACATAGCAAGAGAGTGGAGACCCAACCTTGGTCATGCCTCATGATACAGTCTCATGAAAAACCCTAAAACCATCTAATCAAAAAGTGATCGAGGGCGGCAAGATGGCGTTGGTGTAGGAGGGCGCACACTGCAAGCTCCCAGAGCAAGCCAGATTGGGGACGGGGTCCTGCCCGGGGGTCTGTGCTGTGCAAGCGTGGAGTGAGAAGCTTGGGACATCTATCTGCGCGGATCAGCGGCTTGGACCGAACGGTGGAGATTCGTGAGTTTTGAGGCTGCCGGTGGAGGTTGGCACAGGCGGCTGAGCCCCGTGGTTACGGAAAAAAAAAATAAAACGGCCATTTGAAGCCGCGGGCGGGATGAAAAAAGTTTTATTTTCTGGGGAGCTGGCTGCCTGGCGCCCCTTGGAACTTGTGTGAACAGAGCAAACGAGCTAATCAGCACCCGGTGAACCGGAGGGGGGATTTTGGTCGGGGAACGCAGCTGATTTCCCTAGCCACCCAGGGATAAGACCCCGGCCGCTGCGGAGCCAGGAGGAAGGGACACTTCCCAAAGAAGGGAGGGTTCGGTTGGAAGACAGGGAAGGGAATTTTATATTTTTAGACATCGATCTGGCTGCCTGCACCGCCCCATAGCTTTGGGGAGCAGATAAGGTGACCTGAAGCAGCATTAGGCTGAGAGCAGACGCGAATCTGCACTCAAACTGATTTACTGAGCAGCCCGGTGACGCTGGAGCTCGGCGCCAGAAGGGGCAAAATCCGCCTTCTTTAGCACTCCTCACTGACTAACATCAGAGTTTCAGCTAACCTGGGGAGTCCGGAAAGTGGGACGTGCTTGATTAATTTCCACGGGCCCAGATAGGGTCCCTTCCGTAAGGGGGTTGGTCTAGAAGAGGAATTATTTTGGGTCCTGCATTTGGCTAAAAAAAAAAAAAAAAAAAAGTGAGGTCACCTCAACAAATGAAAAATAAATTCTTTTTAATTTAGTTTAATAGCTAAAAGCTGCTTCAGGACCTGCATATAGAACCCTGTGGGGAAATTCATTGATAAACACAAGTAGGCAGGAAGGAACCACGTGGACCCTAGGGGAATCATTGACCCCCCTTAGCTCTGTTTGACTGCTTGCCTGTGTGGATCTTTGGTTTCTCTCTGTTACTTTCTGGTCTATTGCTATTATTCCCATTTTCCTCCCCCCTTCCTTTTTCCTTCTATTTTTTTTTTTAAAGAGGTGCTGCCAGCTGGTCGCTTATTTGCTGGGCTTCTGATTCAGTAATTTCCCACTCGCTGTATATATTGATTCTGTATTACAAATTATCGCTTATCCTTCCTGCATGTTTCTGCCTTCTGTTTTCTGTTGTGGCTCTTAGAGACAACATTTTTTCATAGGCCCACAACTTAAGAGTGTCAATTTCTATCCCATCTATTTTGTTTTCTTCTTCTTCTTTTTTTCTTTTTTTTTTTATTAGTATTAACTTTTTCCTTTCAAACCTTTCTCTACTATTTCTCTACCTCCTCATAATTCTAGCCTTCTAAATCACTATATATATATATATATATATTCCTCCATTTGTTTTCCCAGTCCATTATAGGAACTCCATATTTTTTCCTAGTACTCTACACTGCCTACACAAGTTAAATATTCTTCTCATTAAGTCTCATTTTGCCCCTCTTCTAACTTTTATCAATATTTCTATTATCCTTCTGCCTTCCTTACATCTTTTGATTCCTCTGGCCCTAACCTTTTGCCTTCAAGGGAACATAGAAAGAAGTAAGGAAATAAAATAAGAAGAAAAACTGCCAAAGAGAAAACTTAACTCACACGCAGAACCAACAGCTAAATAAAATTCTAAAGCATAGAGAAAAGCTAATCAACTGAACAAACCCATCAAGATAATATGATGACCAGAGGGCAACAGAAAAATACAAATGACTATGAAAAACTGAAAAACATGGACCAGTCCAGTGCACAAAATAAAAACCAGGAAGCAATGCAGTACATTGAACAACTAATCAAAGCTATCCAAACAAATATCATGGACCAACTCAAAGAATTGAAGGAAGAGATTAAGGATATAAAGAAGACATTGGGAGAACATACTGAAGAAATAGCTAACACACCTAAAATGGTAATGGATATGATGGCGAACAAAGACACAAGTCAAGAAATGAAAAAGACGCTGGACTCACATGGCAGCAGAATTGAACAGGCAGAGGAAAGAATTAGTGATATGGAAGACAATACAGTTGAAATCAAAGAGATTGTAGAAAAGATAGACAAAAAGATAGAAAA
>JAKSZT010053854.1:582879-711739 GCA_026826555.1 Tolypeutes matacus | reverse complement strand
CCAAATACAATTAATAAGAAAATGAAATAAAGTTTTAAAAATAAAAACTAAAATATAAAAAATGTTAAAAAGTAAAAACTTTTAAAAATTGGAATAATAAATAATTGAAAATATTAAAAAAATTTTTTTGACATAATGTCTTTCATCACTGTAAGATCTGTAAGATCTGTTGTCTTGAACTGAAGAAAGTGAGCAGTCGCTGAGAACCACTGTCTGAAAGATAGGTTAACAAGGGAGAGTAAGAGAAGAGCAGGCTTTGAGCCATCACCCATATGGACATAATCTATGGCAAAGGGATAGAGTGTGGTTGCAGGTTGGGGGATGGGACAGATGGGTGGTGGTGTTCCTGGGTTTGGTGGTGCAACACTGGCGGGTGGGTGGATTAGGAAGGGCAGGTTTAAATTCCCAGGGCATGTAACTGTGAATCTTGACATTCCATGGGTCAGGATAAGGTGGTGTCATGTGCCCTGGGGGGCTGGGGGGAAGGGAACAGTCAAGATCTAATGGGGTGTTTGGTGGTCATGGGAAAGGTTTTTCATTACCTTACAGTAATGGACTCAAGATATGGTAAATATCATCAAAATTAATAAACTGTATTTTCTAAATTGTAAACTATACTGTAAATCATTGACAATGTTTAGTTGCTATATTTTGCTATCTGTATAAGTTATAACAATGCTAACATCCAAAAAAGAAAAGGGGGGGGTTTCAGTTACAAGAGCAAAGACTCACAAGGGTGGGGTGGGGAATGGGGGGGTGGTTTGATATCTGGGAGTCTCTGGTACTCCTTGTGTGACTTTGCTGTGACCTAAAACTTCTTTGAAAATTAAATGAAAATTTGGGAGACAATGGGGATTGAGAGGGGGAAGGTGTCACAGCACACTGGACATCTGATAACACAATGATAAAAGGAAAAAAAAAAGAATATATATATATACATATATATATATTTAAAGACATTTCTTTTGCTTTTTTCCCCATTTTTTTTGAAATTCCCAATCCGCTAATTGTATTTTGTTTTGTTTTTTGTTTGATTATTTGTTTTTTTTCCCCTGAGTTTCCTTATGTTTGTCTCTTGCATGTAAGCTTATCATTGTTGTTTCTTTTTCCTATTAAGTGTACTTGATTATTTTATGGACTACATGTTCATGGAGGATTTGGATCACAGAAGGGTTACAATGGGTACTCCAGGGGATTACTGGTGGGGGGTGTCTGGGAGGGGGGATTCATGGGAGTTAGTTCATCTGAACATATATGAAAGATATACAAAATTGTTCAAAAAATCAAAAGATGGGGCATGGTCACAATGGGTGTAAATCACACAATAAATGAGGGAATCTGAATTCCTAGCCTGGAGAGCTCTGCCACAGTCTCCAAGGGAGCAGCAATAGACCTCTGAGTGCAGGGACAGTGTCTGTCAAAAGAGGATGACCCACTGATGAGTTCTTTTTATTGATAACTACCCTTGTGAGTCTTTGCTCTTGTAACTGAGACTTAGCTTGCTTTTGTGGGGTGCCTAAGGGTTGCCACCTGAGAGCCTCTTTGTTGCTCAAATGTGGCCTCTCTCTAAGCCAAACTCAGCATATGAATGCATTACCTTCCCCCCAACATGGGGCATGACTCCCGGGGATGAGCCACCCTGACAATTAGGAATTAATACCAAGTGCCAAATGGCAACACAACTGGAAAAAGACCTTGAATAAAAGGGGGAAAAGGTAAAGAAAATGAGTTCAAGTGGCTAAGAGCCTTCAAAGAGAGTTGGGAGGTCATCCCAGAGGTAATTCTTGCACACACCTCAGTAGGAGATCAAAGAACATCAAAGTGCCTATCACCCCACACAGAGGGGCTCCTGAGAGCTCTGGAGACACCCAGGTGCTATATAAGGGGGGATAGCCCCAGAGACTGATGCCTTATCATTGGGCTCTATTTTGGAATCTGTGCTCTTAAGAGTTTCAGAATTGGACTCAAATAAGTCCTCCCTGCACATGGTTCATCAGTCCCTTCTAATCAAACCTATATGTGATGCTGGAGATTTTAGGTATACTTCCAGAGACTGGAGCCTCTGGCCTACCTATGTACCAGGTTTGCGTGGAATCTCGGTTAAGCTGCAACTCCTGCCCTACAGCTCAATGGACTCATCCAAGTCACCTGGCAAGGAGACAACAATGGGCAACAGCCATCCCAGGGAATGGAGAGGGCCTGCATCTGCAGGAAGGATCATCCCACCCACTGTATCCATGGGATACAAGCCCTCTCTCACTTGGAGATGGAGTAGACATCACCATCCCAGTCCCCTCAGGATTGGGGGAGGAACTATGGACTAGAGTGGACTTGATGGTATTCTGTTGTACACATATGGTGATTCTAGCAATGGAAGAAATTATAACAATGAGGTGGAGCCAGTGGCCACTTGACACTTTCAGGGCAGGGAGGGGATGAGCAGTTGAAATACAGGGGCTTCTTTGGGATTTGGAGGTTGTCCTGAGTACCATTGTGGCAATGGATGTAGGCCATTTTAAATCAGCACACACCACTCAGAACTGTGTGGGAGAGAGTGTGATCTGTGATGTGAACTGTAGTCCATGGTTGGTGGCAAGGCCCCAGGTTGTGTAAGTCCATTGAGGTTGGTGGGCCACACTTGTGGGAGATTGTTTGTGTGGGATGTGGTGGGAGGTGTGGGAGGTGGGCAACATGGGAATCCTGGTGGGTTCCATGTAATATTTTAGGTAATCTAAGCACCTCTTAAAATATATTTATATATATATATAAATAACATTTTTGTAAGCAAATGCACATATATGCATATATATTTATATATCACTTTACAAATATTGGTATGTATTGTGAAAATTTTGATTTTTACCCACCAAAAAAATTAATTAATTAAAAAATAAAACAATTAAAAAAATAATAAAAATAAAAAGAATTCCAAAAAAAAAGAGAATGGACAGGGAAAAAAATTAAATTAAATTAAATTAAAAAAGTAAAAACTTTTAAAAATTGGAATAATAAATAATTAAAAATATTTTTTAAAAAATTTTGACATTATGTCTTTCATCACTGTAAGATCTGTTGTCTTGTATTTCCAGTGATATTTTCTTCCATTTATTCCCCTAGAGTCTTAATTTTTTCATTTTGTCTTTAAAGAAGTTTTAGGTTACAGAAGTGTCACATACAGTTGCCCCTATTAATAACATTTTATATGTGGATGGTACAATTGTTACCATTGATGAATAAATATTGAAACATAGCTACTAATCGACATCAATGATTTCCGGTATGGTTTACATTTTGGAGTATAAAAATTATAAATTTTGATGAAATTTATCATGGACTGCATCCATCATTGCAAGATCATATAGAACAATTACTTTGATCCCCAAATTCTCCACATTACAACTATTCTATTTCTTTCCCCTGCTTCCCTCAGGGCCCTCAGCAACCACCAGGCTTCACTTCTTGAAGAACAATATTCATAGTTACTTGCAAAAACATTGAGGGCTTGAAATACTGTTCTGTCCTCCTCTATTAGGCACTGCCTATGTTCTCAAGAGACTCCTGAAGCTCTCTTTGAGAACATAGCAGGACTCCCCAGGAAGGGAGTCCAGCACCTTCCTGTTCATTATGTGGGCCTCCACCCACTAATACAACACACTATGATCTGATGAATACTCACACACTCCTTAGAAGCATACCCAGGAGTGCCCTGTCCAAAATGGCCCCACATACAACACCCTAAACCAGTAACACTCCTCTGCCATATTGCCAAAAGAACCTTCCCAGCACTGTAGTTTGAACCACATACCCACAAGCCCCCAGTGTTCCCCTTCTCCCTCCAACAATCTTCCACACAGTTCCATGGAATGTTCTACCCACCCTACCAACACTAGCCCCCTGACTAATGAGCCCCACCCAACCCAGTAAGGTTATTGCACCACTGTCATGCTCCACTGCACAACTACATATTACCACATTTTCATAGTGTTTGCCCATATGGGCATTGGCTCACAAATTTCTTCTCCCTTTCTGTCTCCTCTTATCCTGTCTTCCAATTGCTAGCTCTGTGAGTTTGCTCATTTTGCTTAGTTCATATCAGTGAGGTAATATAATATTGGCTCTTCAGTGCCCAGCTTGCTTCACTCAACATAAGATCTTCAAGATTCATGCATGTTATCCTGTGTGTTTATACTGCATTCTTTCTTACAACTGAATGATATTCCATTGTATGTGTGTACCACAATTTATCCATACATCTTTTGGTAGGCTTTTGGATTGTTTCCAACTATTGGCAATAGTAAATAATGCTGCTTTGAACATTAGTGTGCATATATCTATTTGTGCCCTTGCTTTCAATTCTTCTGGGTATATACCCAGTAGTGGAATTTCTGGATCATATGGCAGTCCTATAGTTAGTTTCTTGAGGAACTATCAAACTGTCCTCCACAATGGCTGCACCATTTTGCATTCCCACCAGCAGTGGATGAGGATTCCCATTCATCCACATCCTCTCCAACACTTGTAGCCCTCTGTTTTTTTTTTAATAGTCACCATTCTAATGGGTTTAAGATGATATTGCATCATAGTTTTGATTTGCATTTCCCTAATAGCTGGTGATGTTGAGCATCTTTTCATGTGTTTTTTAGCCATTTGTATTTCTTCTATGGAGAAATTTCTATTCAAATCACTTCCCATTTTTGAAAAATGGGTTGTTTGTCTTTTTATTTTGAGATGTAGGATTACTTTACATATGCTGGATATTAGGCTTCTATCAAATATATGGTTGCCAAATATTTTCTCCCATTGAGTAAGCTGCCTTTTCACTTTCTTGACAAACTCCTTTAAAGTTCCAAAGTTTTCAATTTTGAGGAGGTCCAATTTATATATTTTTTCTTTTATTACTCATGCTTTGAGTATAAAGTTTATGAAACCATTTCTTAATACAAGATCCTGTAGATTCTTCCATACATTATCTTCCAAGATTTTTATTGGATCTTGAATATTTAGATCTTTGATCCACCTGGAGTAAATCTTTGTATAAGGTGTGAGATGGTGTTCCTCTCTCATTCTTTTGGATGTGGCTATCTAGTTCTCCAAGTACCATGTGTTGGAGAGGTCATTCTCTCCATTGGCTTCATGGCCTTGTTGAATACCAGTTGACTGTATATGTGAGGATCTATATCACAACCCTCAATTGAGTTCCATTGTTCAGTCGGTCTATACTTGTGCCAATACCATGCAGTTTTGTACACTGTAGCTTTGTAGTATGCTTTAAAGTCAGGTAATGTGATTCCTCTTATTTCATTTTTCATTTTCAATATGTCTTTAGCTATTCAGGGCCCCTTGACCTTCCAAAGAAATTTCATAATTAGCTTTCATAATTCAGTAAAAAATGTGTGGTAATTTTTATTGGGATCACATTAAATGTGTAAATCAGTTTGGGTAGAATAGACATTGTAATGATTTTAGTCTTTCTATTTATGAATAGGGGATATTCTTCCATTTGTTTGGGACTTCTTTGATGTTCTTTAACAGTGTTGTGCAGTTTTCTGCATAAAAGTTATTTACATCATTAAATTTATTCCTAGGTATATGATTCTTGTAGTTACTATTGTCAATGGGATTTTTTTCTTTATTTCCTCCTCAGATTGCTCATTATTGGTGTATAGAAACACTACTGAATTTGCACATTAATGATATAACCTGCCAATTTACTGAACTCATTTATAAGCTCTAGAAGCTTTGTTCTAAATTTCTCTGGGCTTTTGGGATATAGGAACTGTGGCAGTTTGATGTAATTATGAATTCCAAAAATATAATTGAATCATGCTTGTAAACTGATCTGTTAATCTGGGCATGATTAGGTTAGGATTAGGGCATTGAGCACCACCTCTTGGTCGGTGGGGAATTGAATATAAAAGGCAAGGCAAAGGAAAGTTGAAGCAGTCTTTTGAGAAGTAGTTTTGATGTTGGAAAGAAGGCCCCAGGAGAAGAGAAGCGAGCCATTCACCTGATCGTCTACAGCTGACCTTGTGGAGGAAACAGGAGCTAAGCCTGGAGAGGAATGCAGCCCTGGGAAGAGAGGAACCCCAGAAGCCTGAACCCTGGCAAACGCCGGCAACTGTCTTGCTCTAACACGTGGCAATGGACTGTGGTGAGAGAAGAAACTTAACGCTTTATGGCCTGGTATCTGTGGACTTCTACCCCAAATAAATACCCTTTAGAAGGACCAACCCATTTTTGGTATTTCACATTAGCACCCCTTTGGCTGACTAATACAGGAACATATTATCTGTAAGTAAGGAAAATTTTAACCTTCCTTTCCAATTTGAATTCCTTTTATATATTTTTCTTGTTTAAGTACTCGAGCAGTTACTTCTATCCCAATGTTAAATAAGAGCAGTAACTGTGGGCATCCTTGTCTTCCAGATCTTAGAGGGAAAGCTTTTAGGATTTCACCACTGAATATGATTTTAGCTAAGGAGTTTTCATATACACCCTTTATCATGTTGAGGAAGTTTCCTTCAATTCCTGTCTTTTGAAGTGTTTTTATCAGGAAAGGGTACTGTATTTTCTTGAATGCTTTTTCTGCATCTATTGAGATGATTAAGTGATTTTTTTTCTTTCAAACTGTTTATGTGGTGTATTACATTGATTTTCTTATGCTGAACCATCCTTGCAGTCCAGGGATGAAACCCACTTTCTCATGGTTTATATTCATTTGATGTGTTGTTGAATACGATTAGAAAGTATTTTGTTGAGGATTTTAGCATCTAGGTTCATTAGAGAGATTGTTCTGTAATTTTCCTTTCTTGTAATATCTTTGTTTTGCTTTGATATTATGGTAATGTTGTCATCTTAGACTGAGTTAGGCAATGTTCCTTCTACCTATATATATTTTTTGAAGAGTTTAAGGGGCATTGGTGTTGCTTCTTTCCATTATTTTTGGTAGAATTCACCTTTGAAGCCATCTGGTCCTGGGCTCTTCTTAGTTGGGTTTTTCATGTCTAATTCAATATCATTACTTGTGATTGGTCTGTTGAGTTAATCAGTTTCTTGTTTCGTCAATGTTGTCTGTGTGTTTCTAGGTATTTGTCCATGTCCTTTAAATTATCTGTCTTTGTGGGATACATTTATTTCAAAGTATCCTCTTATGATACTCTATTTCACTGAGGTCACTGGTGATATCCACTTCCTCATTTCTTACTTTATGTATTTGCATCTCTTCTCTCTCTTTCTCTCTCTCTCTCTCTTTTTTTTTTCTTGCCTATCAATTTTATTATTCTTCTCAAAGAATCAAGTTTTGGTTTTGTTCATTTTTTCTAGTGCTTTCTTACTTTCAATTTCTTTTAGTTCTGCTCTAATCTTTGTTATTTCATTCTTTCTACTTCCTTTGGGTTTAATTTGTTTTTCTAATTCCTCCAGGTGTGCCGTTAGGTCTTTGATTTTTAGCTCTTTCTTCTTTTTTAATGTAGGCATTTAAGGCTATGAATTTCCCCTCAGTACTGCTTTTGCTGCATCCCATATGTTTTGATATGCTGTGTTGTCATTTTCATTCATTTCAAGTTATGTACTGATTTCTTTTTCAATTACCTCCTTGACACACTGATTGTCTAAGATTGGGTTGTTTAAGTTCCATATCTTTATGCCTATTTGGCTTCTATGCCCATTACTGATTTCCAGCTTGATGCCATTGTCATCTGAAAAATTACTTTGTATAATTTCAATCTTCCTGACGTCATTGAGAGTTGTTCTATGGTATATCATGTGCTCTATTCTGGACAGTGAGCCATATGCGCTTTATAAGAATGTATGTCCCACTGTATTTTGGTGTAATGTTCTGTATATGTCTATTAAGTCAACAACTTTTAGTGTATTATTCAAGGTCTTTCTTTCTTTACTGAATGTCTGTTGAAATGTTCTGTATAATTGTGAAAATAGTCCATGAAATTCTCCCACTATAATTGTAGAGGCATCTATCTCTCCACTTAGTTTTTCAAGTGTTTGCCTCATGTATTTTAAGGTGCCCTTGTTAAGTGCATGAATGTTTATGATTGCTTTTTCTTATTAATATATTATCCCTTATATTAGTGTATAGTGGCCTTCTTTGTCTCTTTCAGCAGCTTTGCATTTAAATTTTATTTTGTCAAATATTAGTGTAGCTATTCCCATCCTTTTTTGGTTATTCTTTGCAAGTAAAAATTGTTTTCCATCAAGTCACTTTCAGCCTGCTTGTATCACTGGTCTAAGTTGGGTTTATTGTAGATAGCATAGAGATGGGTCATATTACTTTATCCATTCTGCCAATCAGTGCCTTTTGACTGGTGAGTTTATTCCATTCACATTCAATTGTTATTACCATCAAGGAATTACTTACATTAGCCATATGTTTTTTGGGTTTCTGTATGTTATATGTTATTTTTATTTCTCTTTTTGTCTTTTTAGTTTTTCTTGCACTCTTCTCCAACACTCTCTCTCTCTCCTGATTTTTCCTTCCAACCTGCAGAACTCCCTTTAATATTTCTTGAAGGGCAGGGAACTTATTAGCGTACTCTTAATTTCTGTTAATCTGTGATTATTTTGAATTCTACATCATTTTTTTTTATTGTGGGTAAAAATCAAAATTTTCACAATACATACCAACATTTGTAAAGTGAGAGAACCCACAGCACAATGTTCAATAGAAACAAGGAGACTCTGTTCTTGTTATGTCCTTGATTTTAGGAGGAAATGACTCAAATTTTACAATTAATTCTTTTACTATGTATGCTTTCTAGATGACTTGCATTAAGTTGAAGAAGTTTGCTTCTATTCTTAATTTATTAAGAGTGTTTATCATAAATGGATTTGCAAAATACTTTTTTGCCATCTATTGAGATGAGTATGCATTATTTTCTCCTCTATTGTATTAATAGATATATCACATTACTAATTTGTTTCTGTCATATAACCTTTCATTACTGGATTAAGTTCCAATTTGTAATGGTTTGTAATCCATTTTCAATGCTACTGAATGCAGTGTGCAAGTATTTTGTTAAGGATTTTCCATCTATGTTTTATGAGGGATATTGGTATGTGGTTTTCTTTTCTAGTGACACTTTTGTCTTGACTTGGTATAAAGGTTGTAATGGTCACTTTGAATGAGTTGGGAAGCATTTCTCTTTCTCTATTTTCTGAAACATGTTTCAAAGGATTGGCACTTTTATTCTTTAAATATTGGCCAGAATCAGCAGTAAGGTCATCAGGGACTAAGGTCTTCTTTGTGTGTGTGTGTGGGGGGAAGTTATTACTAATTCCACCTCTTTTCTTGTTGTAGGACCATTCAGATGTTCTATTTCTTCATTACTTAGTTTTTGGTAATTTGCATCTTCATAGAAATTTGTCTATTTCACCAAAAGCATCTAAATTGTTTTCCTATTTTTATTTATAATTTTTCCTTATAATGTTTTAAATTTCTGCAGGTAAACTTATGTTTAAATAGTGATGCTTTTATTTTAATACTGGTTTTGGCAATTTGTGGATTCTCTCTTATTTTGTCAGTCTAGCTAAGGGTTTTTAAACTTTGTTGATATTTTCAAGGAACCAACTTTGGAAATTATTGATTTTCTGAATTGTTTTCCTGTTTTCTGTTTCATTGCTTTCTTCTCTAATCCTCATTGTTGTTTTCTTTGCATTTAGCTTATGCTTCTTCTATTTTCTTTTAATGTAATTTAGGTTATTGATTTGGGAACTTTCTTCTTTGCTGATAAAGCATAATACTTAAAATAATAAGTATTCTTCTATGCCCTGCTTTAGTTGCATCATGTAAATTTTTATATCATTTTTTTTACTTTGTATTCAAAATATTTTCTAATTCCCCTAATGATTTCTTCTTTGCCCCATCTATTATTCAGTAATGTGTTAGTTATCTTAAAAATAGTTGTTTCCCCATATTTTCTGCTATATTTATTTTGTTGTGCTGAGAGAACAGACTGTGTATGATTTCAACCTTTTCATATATATTGGGACCTGTTGTGTGGCCCAGCATATTCTAGAGAATGTGCCATATAATCTTGTAAAAATATATTCAGTTGTTATTTCATATATTCTGTAAATATCAGTTGAACATGTTTGATAGTATTATTTAAGCATTCTATGTCCTTGCTGATTTTCTGTTGGATTGTTCTTTCAATTATTGAAAATTGGTTATTAAATTTTCCATATATTATTGGTGAATTGTTTATTTTTACTTTCAATTCTTTAATTTATTAAATGTAATGTAGGGCTTTATTGATGGCTTCAAGTATAATTAAAATTGTCATATCTTCCACATGTATTAAGCATTAATCATTATGCAATTTTGCTCTCTCTTGTATTATTTATTGTCCTAAAGTTTATTTTCCTTGATAATTAATATAACCACTTCAGTTCTCTTATTGTTATTTTTTACCTTTACCTTTATATTTCAGTCTCTTTATATCTTTGAGCCTAAGGTATGCTTCTTGTATGTATCATATGGTTGTGTATTTCTTTTATATCCACTCAGAAAACCTTTGATATTTTAAAGCTGTGTTTAGTCCATTCACCCTTGTTTGCATAGAGACAGAGGTTGGTCAAGGGTTATGTTCAAACTCTTCAAGCCAGTTAGGATTCTACCTTCTGCTAATGGAACTGTGTGTGGTCTGGAAAGCACATTTAAACTTCAGGCACTTTTCAAATCTATCCTGTGTTTTACTTCCCATCAAGTTCCCTATGATCTTGTGTGTGCATGTATGCTTTTCCTTATTCCCAGGATATGTGGGTGCTATCTCCAGTCCCTGCTGTGCATTTTCACAGCCTTCTGCCAATCCAAAATATAGGTAGAGCTTAGAAATACCTTATAGCTATTGTATTTCCCAGATATACATGTATGTTTCTGGCTAGACTGTATGCCCATATTTGTCTCAAAGAACCCCACTGCCTCATATGAAGTGTTGCCAACTTGACCTCTATGTTATCTGATAACATTTTATATCAAATTATCTCTATCTAGCTTATAATCTCAAAGCTGTTGGTTTTCACAGCCTACCCCAACATCTTGAACTACTACTCAAAGGGAGACAGCAATGCAGCAGCCTCAAGTAAAATGATGCTGATTTGTTATTATTAAATAGAGCTCAGTAGTTTCTGTGAATAAAGTATTTCTAAATTTATCATATATATTTGGTCAAGTTCCTGAGCAGTGAAATGGTTGATATTATAAAATTTTTTTGAGTTTATAGTTGCTTTTATGGAGACAATATTTCTACCTTTTCACTCCTTACATCCAGAAATCAGAAAACATCTATTCAATCAACATTGCAATCCCAGAAACATGAATGTTTAGTAAAGCAGTCAGATTCCAGCAGAAATTTACAACCATCCTTCAGAAATCCATTCAGGCTGATGAAGAGGAAGCTAGGGCAGAAAGCAGAAGGGGCTATTGTTCCTCTTACTTCACTTTTAAATTTCTACTATATAATAATGTCTTGAATAGAATTACAAAAAACATATAATTTTTTTTTAAATTTTACATTAAAATTTTCCTACTTCAGCAAGTCACTTTCTATATTAAAATTGGAAAACTCTTTTGCTTCCAAGAGTTTATGTTGCATGTGAAGTTGGAAGGTGAATTGGTAAACATGCCAACCACCAACTGACTTTCATAGACAACATAATGAAATAAATGAGAAAAGAATTAATACCTGAGAAATTGGTAAAATGTTTATAATTGATTCTTTTTTTTTTATGAGGAGAAATCTTTATTCAGGAAAACAATAGGATAATTATTTCAATAAACTCTTATTTTAACAAGATGAGTTGAAAATGCTTCAAAGTTAAACTTCTTGCCTATTTAAGACTTTAAGAGACATGGCATGAATTTTCATGGACAGTCATTGCATTATGTGTCAGCACAGTAACAACATGATTGTACTTTACTTTGAGATTTCCTCCCTTCAAAAACTAAACGTTCTCTGGTACCTGACACACCACTGCAAAGATTTGTGTCTTTTTCCAAGTAATTCTGTTTCTATTTATCCTTCTTTAAACTTAGAGAATCCTAGAAAATACAAACTAAGCATTCACTTCCTTTCACCTTTTTGTTTACTTATAAAAGTCAGAGAGTAACCTTCATTCATCAATTAGTTAAAATAAAATTATATTAAACATTTTAGTCTGAATAAAATGTATCTGAGGAACATGTGGTTGGTATAATTGATTCTTGAGTCTAAGAGTTCTTCTCCTGTTTTATTTTTTGAAATATTTCCAATAAATTGATAATAATGTTGATTATTTATGTATTCCTATTCCTGTAGGTGAATATTTAGTTTCCTCCCTTAAATCTCATGGCTTATAATAGCATTTATAATGTGCTAAAGTGTACATCTTTGATAATCTTCTCTGGTATATTCTTAGTGTGGAAATGCAAGGTGATAGTTGAAGAACATATCCAGTTTTGTGGGATATTAATGAATTCTTCTCAAAAAGAGTTGCACTGATTTACTCTCATTCTCATTTTACTTTTGTGATTTATTTCCCTAAAAATATTAATGAGTTAATGCCATATGTCAAGCAGGGTGCTAATGTTAGGTGACAGAGGAGAACAAACTGCACAACTCTCTGCTTGTGTTTCCAGCTCCACTAAGATTGATTACAAAATGGTCATGGAGCTCCTGCCATTTCTGTAGTTTAGAATTAACTAATTTTGTAGAACTCAAGCAATTTAATTGGAAAATAAAATATTGAAATATTCAGACAAAGTGGTTGATGAGCTAAGTTGCAAATTTATAGAATGGGGTGTTGTATTAGTCAGGGATCTCTTGGGAAACAGAATCAACAGGAGTTATCTGTCAATAATATGGGATTTCATAGGAGTCCCTCATGTGACCATGAGGACACACAAGTACAGGTTCTGCAGACAGGATGCAAACCAGGAGTTCCGATGAATATCCAATGAAAGGTCTTTAATGAGATTCTGGGAGAGGTTGGCTGTCCAAATACGAGCTGGGAAATTCTTTCTGAATGTTGAAATCACTTCCCCTTTTAAGGCAGTCGACTGATTGGATAAAAGCTTCATCCATTGCTGATGCAATCTCCCTGATTGATGTAGATGTAATTAATCAGCCATCAAGCAGTAAACTCATTGGTGACCAAAGTCCATAAATGCTCTTGTATTATAATTAGCCCAGTGCTTGCATGACCAAACACCTGGACACAATTACCTGGCTGAGTTGACACATTAGTCTAACCATCACAGTCCACCCCTTGTAAACTCAGCAACCATACACATTACCTTAAACCATACTTTGTCTCTAAGTAAAAACAATATCAGACATGCATACATATATATTTCCACCTAACAATGTTCAACTCACCTGCAAACAACCGGAAATGCATTAATTCCCTACAGAATAGGGTGCAAGTCCTTGGGTAATATTCACTCTTAAACTTGACATCCTTAAATATTAAGACATGAAATGAATAAAATTATTAATATGATAGGGGAAAAGGTTGAGGAAGAAAACAAAGAAATTCATTTTCTATACATACAGAATCATACTCATAATGAAATAAGGAAGAAAGGTTCATGACTTTTACAGTCCTCATTTCTGTAATGTTCATGTGGTCGAAGTTTATATTTATCATTACCTTCTTCCACTACCCATTCCATATTCTTGTTACCCTCAGCAAGCGCTTCAGCTGACCATGGTTTTTGCCTGGTGGGGTGACTGAAACTCTCATTCCTGAAGATTCTTGGCCATTGTTAGTTCTGCTTTGATGGGTTTATTGCAATTTTCCATTTACTTTAATCACAGGGCATGGCAGTACTAGGAGATACCCTAGAGGATCTCCTGTATTCCAGACAAACTCTTCTTTTTTTTTTTTTTAAAGATTTTATTTATTTATTCATTTATCCCCCCCTTGCTGCTTGTGCTCACTGGGTCAGCTAACCACGCCGTGCAGGCGGGCTTGCCTTCACCAGGAGGCCCCGGGAACCGAACCCGGGGCCTCCCATATGGTAAACGGGAGCCCTACTGATTGAGCCACAGCCGCTTCCCCAGACAAACTCTTCTTAACCCCCATTATGTAGATGTAGTCCTCTTTTCCCTTGATAGTCAGGATCAATCACCACAGCCAGGACAGTAATTCCCTTCTTAGCCTGTTGTTTCACAGGTAAGAGGAGCCCAAAGAGGCCAGGTGGCAGTCTTAACTTCCAGTTCAATGGAATCATTGTTGTGTTCCCTGGTGGCAGCACTCCTCCTTTTGAGACTAAAACCTGTAGAGAAGCACAGCTTAAGTTTGAGGGACAGGAAGAAAAAAATTCCCTAGTGGTCACTAGGGGTATTAGAGAATGATACCACTCCCATTTCCACCCCTTGATTCCTGGACCCATGAATCCTGGTTATGGGAGAAATAGTTCCATTGAGTGGATGCTGATTTAGAGCATACACAGCCTCATGGAGAACATTGCCCCAGCCCTGCAAGGTATTGCCACATAAATGGTGCCATAATTGAGTCTTGAAAAGGCCACTCCACCATTCTATTAATCTAGCTGCTTCAAGGTGATGGGGAACATGGTAAGGCCAATGAATTCCATGGGAATGTGACCATTCCTGCACATCATTTGCTGTGAAATGGGTTCCTTGATCAGAAGGAATGCTGTGTGGAATGCCATGGTGGTAGATAAGACATTCTGTAAGTCCATAGATGGCAGTTTTGGAAGAAGCATTGCATGCAGGAAATGCAAACCCATATCCAGAGTATGTGTCTATTCCAGCTAAAGCAAATCACTGTCCTTGACATAGTTTAAGTGGCCCAATGTAGTCAACCTGCCACCAGGTAGTAGGTTGGTCACCTCAAGGAATGGTGCCATATTGGGGGCTGAGTGTGGGTCTCTGCTGCTGGAAGATTGGGCACTCAGCAGAGGCTGTAGCCAAGTCAGCCTTGGTGAGGGGATGTCCATGTTTCTGAGCCCATGCACAACCTCCATCCCTACCTCTATGGCCACTTTGTTCATGAGCCCATTGGGCAATGACAGGAGTGGCTGGGGAAAGAGGCTGAGCATTAAAGAGTCATCTTATCCACTTGATTATTGAACTCTTCCCCTGATGAAGTCACTCTCAGGTGAGCATTCATGTGGGACACAGGTATGTCTGTGTTTTTTGCCCACTCAGAAAGGTCTATCCAAATACCTCTTCCCCAAACCTTCTTTTCACCAATTTTCTAATCATGTTCCCTCCAAGTCCCTGACCATCCAGCCAAACCATTGGCAACAGCCCATGGATCAGTGTACAAGCACACGTCTGGCCATTTCTCCCTCCAAGCAAAATGAAGAACTAGGTACCCTGCTCAATGTTCTGTCCACTGGGAGGATTTACCCTCACTGCTATCCTTCAAAGATGTCCCAGAAAAGGGCTGCAGAGCTGCAGCTGTCCACTTTCGTGTGGTACCTGCATATCGTGCAGAACCATCTGTAAACCAGGCCCGAGTTTTCTCATCCTAAGTCAACTGATTGTAAGGGATTCCCCAAGAGGCCAAAGTGTGGGCTGGAAAGAGAAAGTAACATGGCAGAGGTGATGACCATGGGCATTTGGGCTACTTTCTCATGTAACTTACTTGTTCCTTCAGGACTCACTCAAGCCCTCTCTCATATATACCACTTCCACTTTATTATGGAGTGCTGCTGTGCATGCCAAATTTTATGGTTTGGTGGGTCAGACAATACCAAGCTCATGATAGGCAACTCAGGTCTCATGGTAATTTGATGGCCCATGCTTAAGCATTCATTCTCTACTAAGGCTCAGTAGCAAGCCAAAAGTTGTTTCTCAAAAGGGGAGAAGTTATCTGCAGAGGATGGCAAGGCTTTGTACCAAAATCCTAAGTGTCTACATTGTGATTCCCTTATAGGGGTCTGCCAAAGGCTCCAGACAGCATCTTTATTTGCCACTGAAACTTCCAGCACCATATGGTCCAAGTGGCAGTGCAGCTTGCCCAGCAGCCTGGACCTGTCACAGTGCCTCCTCTTGTTCTCATCCCCAATCAAAACTAGCAGCTTTTCTGGTTTCTTTGTAAATGGGCCAGAGTAGAACACCCAAATGAGGAATATGTTGTCTCCAGAATCCAAAGAGGCCAACTAAGTATTGTGGCCCTTTTTTTGTC
Organism: Tolypeutes matacus; assembly: GCA_026826555.1. Lineage (NCBI taxonomy): Eukaryota > Metazoa > Chordata > Mammalia > Cingulata > Chlamyphoridae > Tolypeutes > Tolypeutes matacus. Next base: position 695,584 of record JAKSZT010053854.1, on the reverse strand, counting down.
ATAGGAGGGGCCAGATACAACGGTCTTATCTTTTACTTTAGAAAGGATGTCTTGACATGCCCCACACTACTGGACACCTAGAAATTTCGCTGAGGTGGAAAGACCCTACATTTTTGTTGGCCTTATCTCCCATCCTCTCTCACACAAATGCCTTTCCAATAAATAAATCTGCAGTCTTTGCTACTTATTGTTCAGTAAGTCCTACGAACATTTTATCATCAATATAATGGACCAATGTGATGTTCATGGGAGGGGAAGATGATCAAGGTCCCTGTGGACAATATTATGACATAGAGCTGGAGTTGATACAACCCAGAGGCAGGACAGTGAAGGTATAATGTGGGCCCTGCCATCTAAAAGCAAACTAATTCTGGTGGTCCTTATTAATGGCAATTGAGAAAAAAGCATTTGCCAGATCAACAGCTGCATAACAGATTGCAGGGGAAGTGTTGATTTGCTCAAGCAATGATACTACATCTGTGACAGCAGCTGCAATTGGAGTCACCACCTGGTTAAGTTTATGATAATCTACTGTCATCCTCCAAGATCCATCTGTTTCCTGCACAGATCAAATAGGAGCGTTGAATGGTGATATGGTGGGAATCACCACCCTTGCAACCTTCAAATCCATGATGCTGGCACTAATCTCTGCAATCCCTCCAGGAATCCAGTATTGCCTTTGATTTACTATTTTGCTAGGTAGGGGCAGTTCTAGTGGTTTCCATTAGGCCTTTCCAAACATAATAGCCCGCACTCCACAAGTCAGGGATCCATTTTGAGGATTCTGCCAGTTACTGAGTTTGTCTATTCCAATTATGCATTCTGGAACTGGGGAAATAACCACAGAATGGTACTGGGGACCCACTGGACCCACTGGGAGTCCCCACTGGGACCTGAGTTAAAACTCCATCAACACCTGACCTCCATAAGCCCCTACTCTGACTGTTGGACCACAGTGATCTTTTGGGTCTCCTGGAATTAATGTGACTCCTGAGCCAATGTCTAATAATCTCTGAAATGTCTGATCATTTCCTTTTCATCAATGCACACTCTGGCAAAAGGCTTTAGGTCTCCCTGGGGAGAATTTGGAGAAAGATTGACAGTATAAATTTTTGACAGCTTAACATGATCCTTCCCCAAGGGTACCTGGCTTTCTCCTCATTCAAGGTACTCTGGGTCTGTAAACTGTCTCAACTCTGGGAATTGATTAAGGGGTCGTGATTCTCTGCATCTGTAATTTGAGTTAGGGTTTTGTTCACTCAACCGAGAACTATTCTGCTTATACAGACCCAGAAAAAAATTTAGTAGACTGCCCATGTATTTCACTTCTTGGTACCCCATGTTCTATTAGCCAATGCCATAACTCCATGGGACTCAGACTATTATGAGTGCTGCTTTGAATCTGCCTTTCATTGGGTTAGCCACACCCACCTTGCCTTTGGTGATTAACTGCTCATACTTGACTTTTACTGGATGGAGATCTGATCATCCCCATAATGTTTAACAATTCTAATTCCATTACAGCTCTACGTAGAGTAATATCTGGATTACAGAGAAGAACAATCACAGAGCTCTTCAGAGAAGATGGGGTTAGTCTTATAAATTTATTCCTCACAGTTCTGGTTAAAGGTGTGTGCTCTGGACATTCATGGGGTGGGTGGGCAGGTCTCAAATGGTAAATCCATTCTAGCATTTAAATCTTTCTAAGCCTTTGAATTCCCTCATCTACTGTATACCAGGGCAATTTGGACATCTCAACCTCAGACATGCTTGGCCGTCTTTTGGGCCATGTTTCAGTCAGCCACCCAAACAAACTATTAGATCCCTTTCTAACACCTCGAGCTACAGCATTGAATCCAGAATTTCTGCTTAGTGAGCCCATATCAATAAATTCAGCCTGATCCAACTTTATATTCCTTCTACCATTATTCCATACCCTTAGTATCCATCCTTACACATATTCCCCTGATTTTTGTCTACATAAGTAGGAAAACTCATGCAGTTCTTTCTGAGTATATCATACTTCTTAATGGGTTATACTGTATTTCACCTTTAGGCAGGTTGTGATTTTAATCTAATAATAGGTGTTGATGACAAGAGAAATGGTGGGTGTTGGTAAGGAGAAGGATTAGGGATGTCTTGCAAGATACTGACCTCAGGGCATTCCTTTGCATTTTCTTCTGGTGAGACAGGATTAATCTCTTTAAGCAAGGGTTGGAAGGCAAATTTCTGAGAGCTGACTGGAAGTTGGGCAGTGTATGCTGGAATTTGGCTGGTATCTGACTTGTGGCTGGGAGGAGATCCAGACTCTCTGGAGCAGGCTGGAAGTTGGATAATTCAAAGTTGGCTAAGTGTGATCTCCAAGGACAGGCCATTACAAGTTTATCTGGTAAAGTCTCAGCAGAATTTAGAGTTCCAATGTCCCCACCAATATTATCACCATCCCATATATCTCCATCCCATTCTTCAGTTTTCTACTCTTTTCCAATCAGTGCCTTCACTTTAATTGCAGAGACCCTGCAGTGTTGAGATTTTAGTTTCCTCTGTAATTCTGCTACTTATACAATGAGAGTCTGGGTTTGATTCTCAGATATCTCAAGTTTGTCACTACAGGAGACAAGATTTTCTTTCAGTGCACACATAGCAACTTTCACATTATTCATGCAGTATTTAAGTTTCAAGTTTGAAGACTTTAGATCATCTCTTTCTTTTGTATCTCTATCCAGATTATTTAGGAGAAACCAGCCAACATCATTATAACTTTTGACTCCACATATTCTGTTAAGGTGTCAAAAACACTCTCACCCAGATCTTTGCTTCTTATAAGTGTGGAAATAGGGGAAACTAGTGATGTTATTTTGCATATGCCTATTGCCAGCTCACACCATGTACTGTTAACAACCTCTTCATTATTGAAAAGGGAGTCAGTAGTACCCTTGAGTGCAATTGGAGTAGAGAGCCAATTACAAATCTCCCAGAACCACCTCAGACATTCCATGTTTAAGAATCTGTTCTTCAAGAACCACCCCACTTCTGTTACCAAGCTGTTTTAGTCAGGGTTCTCTCAAGAAACAGAATCAACAGGAGATATCTGTCAATAATATGAGATTTTATAAGAGTCTCTCATGTGACCATGGGAATGGCTTTTAAGGCATTCAACTGATTGGATAAAATATCATCCATTGCTGATGTAATCTCCCTGATTGATGCAAATATAATCATCCATTCATGCAGTAAACTCACTGGTGACCAAAGTCCACCAGTCATAATTTTATTACAAATATCTGTGTGCTTGCTTGACCAAAAACCTGGACACAATTACCTGCCCAAGTTGACACATTAGCCTAACCATCACAGGTGTTTTATTAGTTTTCTATATAAATTGATATTGTATGTGTGACTGTTTGAACTTGTTGAATCCCAAAAAATGATTATGTTCTTGAACAAACATATTTCTGTGGGTGTTCAGCTCTTCTGATTAGACTATGTCAGTGAGGCATGACTCATGTTGATTCTCAACCCTCTTACTGGAGATTTATATAAGTGGAGACAAAGAAAGAAAAATACAAAGAAAGGAAGCCAACATTTTTGACCCTGCCATGTGGGGGAGGACTTGAGGATTTCTAAAAGCCAAAGCTTAAGCAAGAAGTCCCACAGAGCAGCTCAAGGTGGAAAAGATGAGACATAGGCCTGATAGCCCATGGTTGAACAGGAAGAAAGCAGAGCAGCCTAGACTGAGAGAGGAGGCCCAGAAAGAGACAAACCCTATGACTGGTCACCAATAACTGAGCTCTGGGACATGGTACATTCATGCTGAAAGTAGGGATTTCAGCAAAGATCTGTCACCATAGTTGCCATATGATAGTTCACTAGGAAAACAGTAACTTATATTGGTGAGAAATATTTCTGGTGTTGCTCTGATTTGGACATTTCATGACCTCAGAATTATAATAAATTCCCCATTATTAAAAACCAACCCATTTCTGGTAGTTTGCATTGGCAGCCTTGTTGCAAACTAAGACAGTAGTTATGGAGATATCCTTCAGCTAGGTAGCAGGTGTGAAACCAATTTACTTAGCCCAGGTGCTCCATCCATCCCTTCTAAATGTGTTCATTCCTTTAATCAGTGTGTATGGAATGCTTTACTTATTAGACACTCTTTTAGGAGATAAGTGGTATAAGGAATAGGAAGAATAAACAATTATTTAATTAATTGTTCAACTACATATTTACTATTTCAAGCATAAGCAACTTTTATTTCTATGATTTTTACAAAGGAGGTTATATTTTTACAAATCAAATTCATCTCCATTTATTGAAAAATCAGTTCTCCACATTATTGTTAACAAATTAAATGTTTTACACCTTACCTTGGGAATACAGAGGGGACTTGCCAGTGCACTGCATCTCTCTCAACATGCATGAGATCTACAGCATCAAGTTGCTCTACCCAGCAAGCCAGGGTCCTTTAACTCCTGGCATCTGGTGTCTATGCTCATTGAATTCACCACAGGAGAGAGTTGAAAACTGAAATCTTTTAGTGAGGAGAAGGGAGTTAATGGAGATATGTGATGGCTAAAAGATGTTTGGAGAGGGTTCATTGGGTTTCCAACTTCCTAGGGGACTTCATTTATGACATTAATACTATTAGCTATAGTGCTATTAACAGTATTAATACTAACATTAGCATCAATGTTTCACCACAACTTTGAAGAGCACCAGTTGGGGCAGTCATAAAACCAAAGAATTCACTAGACAAATGGTTAGACATGAGCTTTATTGGGATTTACAAACAGCAGAGACTTTGATGGTAGCCTATGAAAGCAAGACTTAGCCTGCACAAAGAAGTGAGGAGAGGGGAGGAATATAAGGGGTCTCAAGACAAAGACATTCCATAGGGAATGGGAATAGATTTTCTGCAAAAATTACATAAGTTGCACAAACAGGGTGTTTGGTGATGTTAGCACAGGAGGGAATATACAGTCTTAGAGGCTCAAAGTTTGCAGTAAACCTGTTATTTTTTAACTAGTGAGTGTCCATCCAGGTTACACTGGGTGGCTAAATTTTTCAGGCTGTGTTTCATGTAAGGGGGGCATCCCTGTCTTTGGGCTCCCACATTCCACCCCTACATAGCAGCTGTCATTAACCATAGGACACACATTGCATACACATTCCACAGAAACAGTTTAACAGAAAAAAGAATAATAAAAGTCTTCTACTACAAGATAGTTAACATATCAAGAGTTTTCAGCAGGGCCAGGAAAGGGAATTAAACCAATCAGAGAGTAGGTCAGTAGTTAATTTGTCAATATGCTGCATGTGCTCTTGCACATGATTTAGAGCTTGTGAAATAGTATGGGAGTGATCAGGAATATATACACAACATAGAACATTAATGCTTGACAGTGAAATTACATAATTTGGGGGTAACCACCCAATAATACATATTCCATCTTGCCCCATACAGATGGGGCAACGTGATTTAGGGTCACAGATTTAGCTGTTAACCATCCTAAATGATTATATACAGCATATCCTAATAAAGGTTTAGATTTATTTATTTGATTCTTTACAAGAGAAAAAATATAATTATGAGTCTCATTGAAATACGATAGCTGGATTTCAGTCTTAAGTGAGAAGGTTTTTTTCCAAATTTGTGAATGGGTCATATTCTTCCATGGCATCAAGATGTTCCACACCATCTAATTTGCAGTAATGACAGTCTAAGGAGGGCCAGGAGCTCTCAAGGATGGCAGGTCAGTGCAAACCCAACATTGGGTTTGATTGTGGGCATGGGTTTCAGTTGAAGCAATCTGTAGAATGGTGTTAGTTAGGGCACTATTGACAAAAAGAAATGTTTATGGTGGACAATAGGGACAGATTATGCTGGTCTAACCGTATACAAGCAACATTTCCATTAGTAGATAACAAAGTACCTGTGGAGGGTTATGAGGAAGCTTCCAATACCATACATTTTCCCCTTCTTAATTCTCTGAGTTTTCTCCAGTGATATCAAAAACTAGTTTAGGCATAAGAAGAGTTCACATAGATACACATAGAGGCCCAGTGGGAATAGGAGATCCCAGATTGTTAATAAAGAGTTTTACTGGATTTTTTTTTTGCATAAACTGTGGTCTTATAACAATGTCTTGGGTGACTCATATATTCATGGTCTTAAGATTCCCAACCAGCAAGACTGCATAGGCCAGTATCATGACCAAAGGACCTTATTATCCCATATGTATATTTTGAGGCATAAGCAACAGTAACTTTTTATTACTTTCTCTTTTGGGCTGTAGGTTGGCTGGCCCTTTAATTTGTATGTTCAATGCCTGCACAGATCCTGCTGCTAGCATTTGAATTGGAGCAAGGCTGTGGACCAGGGTGGTGAATTTAAATGTGTTAAGGCTGGATACAGGCTCTTTGCCCATTGTTGTAAAGATTCATCATCACCTTTTAGTTGTTCCTTTGAAAGGTCATGCATCCTTTTTATAAAATTCCAAACAATATCCTGGTCCATAAATGGAGATCCTCGATCAGTGTCAATTTGAGCTGGCATCTCATATATGGCACTTACTTATTCTAGCCAGTGAATAGTAGCCTTCTGGTTACCAGGGTCCCATGGCAGTGTCTGTGGCAGTGAAAGCATAACTTGAAGTTTCTGAGAGCAGGAGGGGACCAATGACACCCACTTGTCATTTTGCTATTGGAGGCTGTGCTTAGCCAATATGCCCCATTTGATGAGGTAATTGCTGCAGTTGTTGGATAGAGCATGATGGCCACTAATGTGTGAAGTCCATGAGCTGCTGGCAAGAGACAAGCAGCTGGAAATGCTGCCACAGGGTCTGGCAGCCATGATGTCTTCTTTTCCTGTGGAGCTACTCAGCTGCTTCTCATGTCTCAAAGGTATGACTCTAGATATTTGTGAGGGTCTCTGCCTCAACATTCCTGAGAGGGGTGTTAGAGGAGTGGGAAGGGACATAATAGACAGTTACCTCTCACCTCTGGAAGTTGTCCCAGATGTCCTTTCACAGATCTATCTCCAACAGAGAGTGGCCCATGATAATCCACTGTTCCTGTCTTGTTCCCATATTGGCAATCCACCCCTGGATAGGGTTAGTAGTTTTCAGTGTGGCTGGGCAATATTGGGTTAGGCCCTCTATTTACAACAGGAGATGGTCTGCTGTACACAGTTGCTTTTATAAGCAGCTATATTATAATTTGGCCCCTTTCCATAAGTGTGACTAAACCCAAGGGGTATTCATTTAGAATAATCCTTTTTGCCACAAACCCCAGCCAATATCATTGCTGGCCACATCCAATTTAAAGGGTAACTAAGGGTCCACCCCCTCTTACTGCTTAAGTTTGTGTTATTGCCCTCTTTATTTCTTTATAAGCAGTCTACTGGGAGCATTCTCATTCCCATGCACCTTCCCTGTTTAACACATACAATAGTTATAATATCTGAGCTAAGTGAGGGAGGAACAATTTCCAGTTCTCACCAACCCCAGAAAGGCCATTAATTGTTTTGGAATTTGTGGTATGGGGAAACATTGTGCTTAAAAATTACAACAGTGAGTATATATTTTTTCTTACCAGACCAAACAACACTTAAGAATTTGACAGAGCTGCAGGGATCTTGCAGCTTGTCCCAATTGACTGCCCATCCTTAATTTTAAAATGAAATACTATTGTCTCTGATGTTTCTTTTGATTCTGAAAGAGAATTACTGGTTAACATAATGCCATCAATTTAATGGAATAGGGTTGTAGCCACAAGTTTCTTCCAGGAGGTCAAATGTTTTGCCACGAGGCAGTGACAGATGAGCATACTATGCATATAGCCTTGGGGAAGCACTGTAAAAGTCTGTTGTTGGCTTCCCCACTGAAGGTGAATGCAGGCTGGCCTGACATGTCTAGTGAAATACTATAGTAAGCATTAGCAATATCTAAAACACAGTGCAACTGATTTAACTGCCTACAAATTTCTTGCAATAAACCAGCAATGTTTGGGAGTGCTGCTTACAGTGGTGATATTACCTTATCTAATTCATGGTAATCTACTGTTATGCACCACACTGTGACAGCTGCTCCAATGGCTACTCCTTTTATGGAGCCATAGGGCTGCTTCCTCCACACTGGTGGGGCAAATCAGCCCAATAGGAGTTAAAGCAGACACCTCTCGATTTCAGGCAGAGAGGTTGTTTCTGTGACACATAATTTATTTAAAAGAATTACAACTGTGATTAACAATATTATACTGTTCTTTAATATTATGTAGAAAACATTGTTAAATCTCTAGGAATTTAATACCATCTTTAAGCATTTATATGAACAATTTACCCATACACTCTTGGTAAACAAAAGTTTAGAAAATCTGTTTTAGATTTATAACACTTTCTAAACATTTTCCATTCAATTTATATTAAATGAAGTTAACTATTTTTATTACTTCACTTTTTTCAGGAGAAAGAACAAATCTTTTGTAATTTTATGCTATAAAAATTACTTTTTAGAAAAGGGACAAAAACCTAACTGAATGAGTTCTTTTGGGAATCCACAGAGCAGGAGGTTGCAAGATATCATCCAGGAGGGAGCAGGACAAAGAGACAGAGAACATGAGGGAAAATGATGAGTTGCTCACCCCTGTGTCTGGAAAAGGTGGGCAGGGAAACCCCACTCTCAAGGCAAATAGCATCAGTGGAACCCCTAGCTCTCATCAGCAAGATGAATGGGAGGGAACATTCCCTGGAGGGCAAAGTGTTCTGGCAAAGGGTGGAGAGTGTTTTCATTTGTTTGGGTTTGGCTATCTGAGCCCTCTTTCAATCTAAGGAAGGATACCAGCCAGCAATGAGGTGGACCTGGGGAGAGGGGAGAGATAATCTGCTCAGGCAGATAACCACACCCAGCCATTCTGGGAGGGAGGAACTTGGTCAGGGAGGGAGTGGAGACAGGCACATAACTAGTCTGGCCTATGAAATCTGTTAGAGTCCAACTTGCTTAAGGGAGAAGGGAGCAGGAAGAGCCAGATAAGCTTTCAAAACCTTACTTAGTCTAGAGTGCTGCTGTAGCACAGAGGGAGAATTCCTGTCTTGCATATAGTAGGTCCCTGGTTCAAGTACTGGCACCTCCTAAGAGAAGGGACCCAGGGAGAGATAAAGCACACAGCTAGTGCATTATAAAAGGGCACTTATAGACTGACTTTGTGTTGCATTGTTTTATGGTTTTTTGGACCATTTTTTCCTCTTATTTTATTCTCTAAAACTGGATACATCATCTGTGTAGAGCCAGCTGCAAGATAACTAATTGATGAGTAACAGCAACCTGAGAAGGTCCTTAGGGGTTTGAGAGGGAAGGCTGTTTTCCCTGCATTTTTCTTTGTAGCTGTTTTATTTCTTGTTTGTTCTTTTGCCTTTCCTTGTTTCTTTTCTTCTTTTGCTTATTTTTTTTACCTACTTTATTTCTCTTCTTTCCTTCATTTTTCTGTCATCTAACTTCTGTTGATTTTCTTTCATTTCACCACTTTTGTTTGGTCTTCATTTTTCTTTTTCTCTCTACTTTTCCCCCTTTTATTCTCTTCTCATATGTCCGGCTTTTTAATTCATTCTATTTTTTTTTTAAAGATTTTATTTATTTATTCATTTATCCCCCCTTGCTGCTTGTGCTCGCTGGGTCAGCTAACCACGCCGTGCGGGCGGGCTTGCCTTCACCAGGAGGCCCCGGGAATCAAACCCGGGACCTCCCATATGGTAAACAGGAGCCCTACTGATTGAGCCACAGCCGCTTCCCCATTCTATTTTTTTTCTCTATTTTGTTTCTTGTTTTGTTTTGTTTTTTTTTTCTACTAATCTGTCTGCCTTTAAAATAATTCTATTTTTTCTTGCTGCTTGGTTTCTTGTTTTATTTTTGCATCCTATCTTTTTATTCTTATTCCTTTGTATTTTATATGATTTTTTAAACTCATATTATTTAGTTTCCTAGCTCTTATATGGTACATCTTCTACCTTTTTGTGTTGTTATTAATATTGTACTTTTTCCTCTTCTTATGGCTTTCCTTTTCTTTCATCCTAATATTTTTTAAGGGAACAAAGACAACTTTGAGGATCTAGAATAAGAGGAACCAAGTATCAAAAAGTGACCTTACCACACACAAACAACAAAATAAAATGATAGAGTCAAAAGAGAAGCTAACCAAACAAATAAGCCCATGAAGATAAACAGATGCTTAGACACCAACAAAAAATTACAAGCAATACTAAGAAACAGAAAGACATGGTCCAGGCTGATAAACAAACTAAAAAACAGGAGGAGATGCAGAATGTGGGTCAACTAATTAAAGATACTAAACAAACATCTTGAATCAACCTAATGAAGTGATGGAAAAGAAAGGGATATTAAGAAGACACTGGGAGAATATACTGAAGAAATTGTAAACATACATAAAAAGATAAGGGAACTAATGATGATGAATTGCACAATGTAAAAAATAAAAATACACTGGGAGCACATAAAAGTGATTTGAAAAATAGAACAAAAAATCAGTGATGTTGAAGACAGTACATATGAAATCAGACAGATAGTAGAAAAGATAAAAAGATAAAAATAGGGAAAAATTCAGCAAGGATTTAGGGATTTGAATGACAACACTAAACAGCAAAACATATGCATTATAGGCATCCCAGACAAAGAATAGAAGGGAAAGGGGGCAGAAAGAGTTTTAGAGGAAATAATCACTCAAAATTTCTGAACACTTTTGAAGGACATGGATATACATGTCCGGGAAGTGCAGCACACCCCAAACAGTGTAAATCCTAACAGGACTACCCCAAGATATATATTTATCAAATTGTGCAATGTACAAGACAAACAGAGAATACTGAAAGCAGCAAGGGAAAAAAGATCCATCACATACAAGGGAAGCTCAATAAGATTAAGTGCTGATTTCTCATCTGCAATCATGCAGAAAAGAAGGCAATAGTATGACATAGTTAAGTTGCTAAATTAAATAAATCACAGGCAAGAATTCTTTCCAGCATGGCTGGTATTCAAAACTGAGGTAGAGTTCAAAATATTCACAGATAAATAAAGTAAGAGAGTTTGTCAACAAGAAACCTGTCTTTCAAGAAATACTAAAGGGAGTTCTGCAGGTTGAAAGAAAAAAATAGGAGAGAGAGGTTTGAAGAAGAGTGTAGGAAAGAAAATTATTGATAAAAATAACTAGAATGATAAAAGTGAAATAAAAGAAAATATTCATACATATACCTAAAGAAACTATGGCTAATGTAAGTAATAACTTGACAATAATAACATTGAAGTTTAATAGATTGAACTTTCTAATCAAGGGAAACAGATTGGTGGAATGGATAAGGAAATGTGAGTCATCTATATGCGCTCTACAAGGAACTAATCATAGACCCAGGGAAGCAGAGAAACTGAAAGTAAATAGTTAAAAAACAATTTTACATGCCTACTATAAGCAGAAAAGGGAAGGGGTAGCTATACTAATATCAGAGAAAATAGACTTTAAATGCAAACCTATTGTTGGAGACAAAGAAGGACAATATATATTAATAAAATGGGCACATTAAAAAGAAGAAAGAACAATCATAAACATTTATGCACCAAACCAGGGTGCCTCAAAATACATGAGGCAAACATAGGAAAAACTAAGTGGAAAAAGGGATACTTCTACAATTATAGTGGGAGACTTTAATACATCATTATTACCATTACACAGAAAATCTCAACAGAACATCAATAAAGAAACAGAGACATTGAATAATATGTGAGAGGATCTGGACTTAAGAGACATATGCAGAATGTTACACCCAAATACAGCAGGCTACACATTCTTCTCAAGTGCACAAGGTTCATTCTCCAGTATATAACACATGCTAGGCCACAGAATATTTCTCAATAAATTTGAAAGATTGAAAATATACAAAGTAATTTCTCTTACCAAAATGGGAAGAAATTGGAAATCAGTCAGGGGCAGAGAAGCAGATTAAGCACAAGATATGGAAGTTAAACAATACTCTTTAGAAAATCAGTGGGTCAAGGGGGAAATTGGAAAACAAATCAATCCCTACCTTGTAACAAATGAAAATGACAACACAACATATCTAAACCTATGTAACTTAGTAAAGGAAGTGCTGAGAAGGAAATTCATAGCCATAAATAGCTATACTAAAAAAAGAAAAAAGAGAAAAAATCAAAGGCCTAATTGCACACCAGGAGGAGTTAGTAAAGAACAACAAACTAACACTGAAGGAAGTAGAAATAAGGAAATAACAAATATTAGAGCAGAGTTAAATAAAATTGAAAATAAGAAAGCACTAGAAAAAATTAACAAAGCCAAAAGTTAGTTCTTTGGGAAAATTAATATAGAGAAACCCTTAGGTAGAATAACAAAGAAAAAAATAGAGAATATGCAAATACATAAAATAAGAAAATGGGAAGGGGATATCACCACTGACCACATAGAAATATATATTATCATAAGAGGATATTATGAAAAATACTATGCAAAGAAGATGGACAATTTAGAGGAAATGCACAAATTCCTAGAAACACCAAAGCAGCCTACATTTATGAAAGAAGAAATGGATGAACTCAACAGACCAATCACAAGTAATGAGATTAAATTAGTCATCAAAAACCTCTCAACTAAGAAGAACCCAAGACCAGACTTCACAGGTGAATTTTACTAAACATTCCAGAAAGAATTAACACCAATCCTCCATAAATTCTTCCAAACAATAGAAGAGGGAACATTGCCTAACTCATTCTATGAGGACAGCATCATTCTAATACCAAAGCCAAAGCCACCACAAGAAAGGAAAAAACTATAGACCATTCATTCTAATGAAACTAGATGCTAAAATTTTCAACAAAATACTTCCAAATCGTATTCAACAACACATTAACCAAATAATAGACCATGACCAACTGGGTTTCACCCCTGGAATTCAAGGATGGTTCAATATAAGAAAATAAATCAATGTAATATACCACATAAATTGATCAAAAGTAAAAATCACACTATAACCTCTGTACATGCAGAAAAATCATTCACCAAAACACAGCACCTTTTTCTCATAAAAACACTTCAAATGGTAGGAATAGAAAGAAACTTCCTCAACATGATCAAGGGTATATATGAGAAACCCACAGCTAAAATCATATTCAATGGTGAAATCTTTAAAGCTTTCCCTTTAAGATCCAGAACAAGACAAGGATGCCCAATCTTACTTAACATTGCATTAGAAGTACTTGCCTGAATACTTAGACAAGAAAAAGATACAAAAGGCATCTGAATTGGAAAAGAAGAAGTAAGAATTTCACTATTTGCAGATGACATGATCCTATATATAGAAAGCCCTGAGAAATCTAAAACAAAGTTTCTAGAGCTTATAAATGAGTTCAGTGGCACTTGTAAGAGCAATGTGCAAAAATCATTAGCACTTCTGTACACCAATAATAAGCAATCCGAGGAAGAAATCAAGAAAAAAAATTCCATTTATAATAGCAACAAAAGGAATCAAATATATAGGAATAAATTTAACTAAAGATGTAAACAAATTGTACACAGAAAACTACACAACATTGTTAAAGGAAATGAAAGAAGACCTAAATAAATAGGAGAATATTCCCAGTTCATGGATAAGAGGACTAAACATCATTAAGATATCTCTCCAACCAAAACTAATTTACAGATTTAATGTAATCCTAATACAATTTACCACAGTATTTTTTACTGAATTGGAAAAGCTAAGTATGAAATTTATTTGGAAATGCATGGGGCCTCTAATAGCAAAAGACATGCTGAAAAAGAAAAATGAAATCAGAAGAATCACACTACTTGCCTTTAAAACATACTATCAAGCTACAGTGTTCAAAACTGAATGGTATTGGCACAAGGATATACATACCGACCAATGGAACTGAATTAAGATTTCTGGTATACTTCCTTGCATATGCAGTCAACTGATATTTGACAAGGCCACCAAATCCATTCAACTGGGAGGGAATGGACTCTTTAAAAACTGGTGATTGGAGAACTGCATATCCATATCCAAAAGAATGAGAGAGGGACACTCCTTCAAGACTTATACAAAAATTAACTCAAGATGGATCAAAGATCTAAATATAAAAGCCAAGACCATAATGATCTCATTAGATAATGTAGGGAAGCATCTATGAGATCCTGTATCAGGAAATTGTTTCATGGCCTTTACAACCAAAGCACAATCAATGAGAGAAAAAATAAATAAATGGGACCTCCTCAAAGTTAAAAAAATTTGCACCTCAAAGGACTTTGTCAAGAAAGTGTAAATGCAGTCCACACAATGAGAGAAAATATTTGGTAACCATCTATCTGACAGAGGTCTAAGATTCAGCAAAAATAAAGAAATCCTACAAATCAAAAACAAAAAGACAACCAACTTAAAAAATGGGCAAGTGACTTGAATAGATACTTCTCCAAAGAAAAACACAAATGGCAAAAAAAAAAAAAAAAAAAAAAAAAAAAACACATGAGAAGTTGCTCAACATCACTAGCTAATAGGGAAATGTAAATCAACTACAATGAGAGATCATCTTACACCCATTGGACTGGCAGATACCAAAAAACAGAGGACTAGAAGTGTTGGAGAGGATGTGGAAGAAAGGAAACACCCATACACTGCTTTTAGAAATGTAGACTTGTACAGCTGTTGTGGAAGACTGTTTGGCAGTTCCTCATGATGCTTAGTATAGAATTGCCATATGATCCAGTAATCCCACTCTGGGTATATACTGAGAAGAATTGAAAGCAGGAACATAAAGAGATATATGCACACCAATATTCATAGCCACATTATTCACTATTGCCAAAAGTTGGAAACAACCCAAATGTCCATCAACACATGAATGGATAAGCAAATTGCAGTATATACATACAATGGAATATTTCTCAGCTCTGAGAAGGAATACAGTACAAACACTTCCAAGAACATAGATAAATCTTGAAGACACCTGTTGAGTGAAGCAAGCCAGGCACTGAAGGACAAATATTACATGTCTTCACTGATATGGATTAAGTAAATTGAGCAGACTCACAGAGCTAAAGAGTGGAAGATAGGTTTACAGGAGACAGAAAGGGAGAAGAGAACTGTGCCAATGCCCATGTGGGCAAAATCTATGATAAGATGGAAGTGTGTAGTCATACCATCTATGGGTATGACCATGATGCAGTGATGCTATTGTGTTCAGTGGTGCTGATCTTTGAGGGGAGTAGGGTAGGGGGGCTAGGTTGGACTGTCCATGGAACTGACTGGGGGTGGATTGGGAGAGGGAGCATGTTTAGTCTGGGGCTTCCTAGGTTTGTGGTTGAAATTACAACGTTGGACATGTTCTTTAGACAAATATGGCAAAAGAGGGTTAATGGTTTAGGGTGTTGGATGTGGTTGGCATGCAGGACAGGGCCTACCTGGGACAGGCTTCTAGGGAGTATGTGAGTGTTCATGTTGTCATACTGTGTTGTATCAATGGGTAGAGACCCACATAATAAGGAGGAATGTGTTGAACTCCCATCCTGGGGAGTCCTGCTATGTTCTCAAATAGAAGGGCATGAGTCTCTCGAGAGCATAGACAGTGCCTAATAGGGGAGGTCAGGCCAGTATGTCAAGGACACAATGTTGTTGCAAGTAACTATGAATCTTGATCTTCAAGGAATGAAGCTTGGTGTTTTCCATGGTTCCCGAGGGGAGGTGGAGGGAGGAATAGAATAGTTGGAACATGGGGCATTTTTTAGATGATGGGATTGTTCTATATGATCTTGCAATGATAGTTACAGGCAATGTTAAAGTTCATCAAAATTTATGAAAGTGTATGGTCCAAAATGTTAACCAAAATATAAATCATTGACCATGATTAGTAGCAATGTTTCAATATTTGTACATCAATTGTAACAAATGTACCATCCACATGTAAAATATTAATTGGGGAAAGGGAAAATGAGGAGGATGTTGGGTATATGGGAATCCCCTATATAATTTATGTGACTTATCTGTAATCTCAAGTTTCTTTGAAGACAAAATGGAAAAAAAATTAGACAAAGGGGGGAAAAACAGAAGAACAACATACAAGACTACAGATTTTATAGTGATGAAAGACATGTCAATTTTTTAAATTTTATTTTTTAAATTATTTTTATTACTTCAAAAATTTTGTAAATTATTTTAATTTATTTGTTTTTGAAACTATCATTATTTCATTTTCTTATTATTCTATTTGATTATTTTGTTGGCTTCATTTTTAAAGAAGTTTTGGATCACAGAAGGGTTACAATTCTGGCAGAGTTGGATCAAAGAGTGGGGTGTCAGTGATGGACACATGGGGGGAGGTTCAACTGTATGTAGGGCATACCTACAAGGGATAGAATGTGTTCAAATGTACATGGGGCATTGTCACAGTGGGTGGAGATTCACACAATAACAGAAATAATATCAAATTCCCATCCTGGGGCACACTTCCACATTCTCTAATGTAACAGCAACTATCCCTCAAGCAAAGGGGCAGTGACTAGTGAAGAATGATGGACCATTTCCAGACCCTTGATATTTATGACTGTACTTATGAAACTTTACTTTTGAAATTGAAACTTAATATAGTATTATAGGGTGCCTAAGAGTTACCTCCTGAGAGCTTCATTGTTGCTCAAATGTGGCCTTTCTCTAAGACAATCTCATCATATAAATGCATTATCATAATCCAGTGTAGGACATGACTCCTGGGGATGAGCCTCCCTGGCATTGATAGATTACTACCAAGCACCAACTATCAATGCACCTGGAGAGAGTCTTTGACCAAAAGGGGGAAAATGTACAGACAAATGAGTTTATATGGCTAAAAGAGTTCAAAGGGAGTCTGGAGGTCTTTCCAGAGGTTACTCTTATCCATATCTCAGCTGTATCTCATTGACTGACAAAGTAAATATTGCTTCAAATAGCAGGGATCCTGTGGGCTCTGGAGATATCCTGACACTGTAGGTAGGGCAGAGAGCTCAGTAGTTTGGCACCCCACCAATTAGCCATACTTTGGAATTTATGCTCCCCAGTTTGACAGTGTTGAACCCAGTTGTTTTCCCTACACATGGCTTTTCTACCACTTTTATTTTAATGTGCAGTTAATAATAGAGTTGATAGATGTATGTCCAAGAATCTTAAATCTTTGCACTGCCCATGAGCAAGTTGGCCCCTGAGTCTCAACAGAGTTGCAACATCTACTCTTCAGTTCATTGGACTCACCCAGGACAACTAACAAGAAGATGATGATGGACAATGACCATCCCAAGAAACAGAGAGGGTCTGCAACTACAAGCAAGATCATCCCATCCATCTGCCCTTTGTGATCTAAGTCCCCTCTCAATCAAAGGTGGAGTGGACATCACCATCCCAAAATCCTTAGGATTGTGGAATGAATGATGGACTAGAGCTGGTTTATTGTTATTCTGCTATGGACTTAATATGATTCTGGTAATGGAAGAATTTTTATCACTGTTGTGGAAGTAGTGCCCACCAGATGTTCTGAGGGGACGGGTTGGGAAAAATAGGTGTGTTAAGCGGGCATTTTTGGGACTTGAGGATTGCCCTGCATGACATTGCAATGACAGATAAAGGCTCTTATATATTTTGTCAGAACTTAAAAAAAATTGTGCAGGAGAGAGTGTAAATTACAACATAAACCATAACCCACACTTTGTGGCAATGCTCCAAAATGTTTTTATCAATTGTAACAAATGTACCACACTGATGATGGATGTTGGTAATGTTGGAGAATGTGGGAGGGGTAGGGAGATGGGCATATGGGAATCCCCTACGTATTTTTTATTTTCATTTTTTTATTTTTTAAAAGATACTTAGATTACATAAATTTTACAGAGAATATATAGGGGATTCCCTTATGCCTTGCTTTCTAAACCTCACACAGTTTTCCACATTAACAACATCTTTCATTGTGTGGTATATCCATTGCAATTGATAAACACATTTTACAGCATTGCCACAAAGCATGGATAAGAGTGTGCTCTATAGTTTACACTCTTTCCCACTAAATTCTGTAGTTTATGGCAAGATATATAATATCCTGAATTTGTCATTGTAATGTCATTCAGGATGAATCCAAGACTCATAAGGCTGGTCACTGATGCACTTGGGGGACTGTTGCTACTCCTTTGGAGAATAAGGTAGAGCTGTCCAGGATGGGAATTCAGAATTCTCTCACTTATTGAGTGGTTCTCCACCCACTGTGACCATGCCCCATGAGCATTTGAACAATTTTATATACCTTTTATGTATGTTCAGGTGAACTTCCTCCCATGCACCTGCCATCCCTGGCACCCCCCACCAATGATCCTCTCCCACCCCAGTTGTAACACTTCTGTGATCCAAAGCTTCTTTAAAGATAAAGCCAATAGAATAGCCAAATACAATCAATGGGAAAATGATATAATAATGATGTTTAAATGTAAGAGATAAAATATATGGAAACTTAAAAAAAAAAACAAAATAAAATTAAAGGAATGAGTTATTCAAAAAAATGAGAAAATTTTTTAAAAATCTAAAAAAAGGTTTTTTTTTGACATTTTGCCTTTTATCACTGCACTATCTGGTGTCCAGTCTGTACCTTGGCACCCTGCCCCTCTCACTCCCCAGGTTCTCTCTATTTTTCATTTAATTTTCAAAGAAGTCACAGCAAAGTCACACACCAAATACAAGGTGCTCTCATACACCCAACCTTCTCCCCCTTTCTTCACCTCATATTAAAACCTTTTTGTATGTGGATGGTAGCATTGTTATAACTTATATACAGATAGTGAAACATAGTGATTAAGCATTGTTAATGGTTTAGAGAATGGTTTACATTTTGGATGGTACATTTTTACTAATTTTGATGATATTTACCATGTCCTGTGTCCATCACTGTCAGGTAATGAAAAACATTAAACACCCCCTGTTTATCTATTCTTTTTCTCCCTCCTCATCCTTTCTGGTCCTTGATGACCCCCTGCCTTGACTCATTGGATGACAAGCTTCATAGTTACATGCAACAAGAGGTCATGACACACTGATTTGTCCTCCACTATTAGGAACTGCCCTTGTTCTTAAAAGATGCCCACCTGTCTATTTCTGCTCTCCCCTCAGTATCCTGGGTATTCTAATCCACACTTCCCAATCTACTCACCTGTCAACTCTGTACCACCCAACCAAATATATCACTACCCTCCAGTCCTATCCCTTAAATACACAACTACACTCTACCACTTTACCATAGGTTAAGTCCATATGGGTGGTGGTTCACCACTTTCTTTTTTATTTCTCTTTCTTGTACACCTATCTTTAGTTCAATAGTTCTCAGAGACTGCTCAATTTCCTTAATTCATATCAGTGAGGTCACGTACTGTTCATCCTTCAATGCCTGGCTTTCTTCACTCAACATAAGGTCTTCCAGATTCATCCATGTTATCCCATTTGTTAGACTTTATTCCTTCTTACAGCAAGTAATATTCCATTGTATGTATGTACCACATTTTGTTTATTCATTCATCTGTTGATGGGCACCTGGGGTGATTCCAACTTTTGACAATAGTGAACAATGCTGCTATGAATATTGGTGTGCATATATCTGTTCGTGTCTTTGCTTTCTGTTCTTCTCGGTATATATCCAGCAGTGGAATCGCTGGATCATATGGAAGATTTATAGTTAGCTTTTTGAGGAAACACCAAACTGTCCTCCACAGTGGCTGGACCATTTCACAATACCGCCAGCAGTGGATGAGGGTTCCCATTCCTCCACATCTTCTCCAACAATTATAGTCTGTTGTTTTTTTAATAGCCGCCATTCTAATGGGTGTAAGGTGGTATCTCTTTGTGGTTTTGATTTGCATTTCTCTAATAGCTAGAAATGTTGAGCATGTTTTCATGTGCATTTTAGCCATTTGTATTTCTTCCGTTGAGAAGTGTCTTTTCAGGTCACTTGCCCATTTTTTAAATGGGTTGTTACTCTTTTTATTTTTGAGGTGTTGGATTTCTTCATATATGCAGGATATTAGGCTCCTATTAGATATATGGTTGTCAAATATTTTCTCCCATTGGGTAGGCTGCCTTTTTATTTTCTTAATAATGTCCCCTGAGGTGCAGAAGTTTTAAATTTTGAGGAGATCCCATTTAACTAGTTTTCTTTTCCTGCTCGTGCTTTGGGCATAAATTTCATGAAACCATTTCTTATTACAAGGTCCTGTAGATGCTTCCCTACATTATCTTCCAACGTTTTTATGGTCTTGGCTCTTATATTTAGATCTTTGATCAATCTTGAGTTGATTTTTGTATAAGGTGTGAGATGGTGTTCCTCTCTCATTCTTTTGGATATGGATATCCAGTTCTCCATGCATTACTTGTTGAAGATGCCATTCTCTCCCAACTGAGTAGGCTTGGTGGCCTTGTCTAATATGAGATGACTATATGTGAGGATTTATATCAGAACTCTCAATTCGGTTCCATTGGTCAATATATCTATCCTTGTGCCAATACCATGTTGTTTTGACTCCTGTAGCTTTGTAGTATACTTAAAGTCAGGTAGTGTTAAACCTCCAACTTCATTTTTCTTTTTCAATATATCTTTGAAGATTTGTGGCCTCTTACCCTCCCAAATAAATTTTGTAGATAGTTTTTCCAATTCCTTAAAAAATGCAGTGTTGATTTTTATTGGGATTGCTTTAAATCTGTAGATTAGTTTGGGAAGGATAAAAATCTTGATGAGGTTTAGTCTTCATATCCATGAACAGGGACTATTCTTCCATTTATTTAAGTCTTCTTTGATTTCCTTTAACAGCATTGTGTAATTTTCTATATATAAGTTCTTTACATCTTTTGTTAAATTTATCCCTAAGTATTTGATTCTTTTAGTTACTATTGTAATGGTACTATTTTCTTGATTTCATCCTCAAATTGCTCATTATTGGTGTACAGAAATGCTACTGATTTTTGAGCATTGATCATAGCCTGTGACATTACAGAACTCCTAAATCCATAACTTCCATAATAAAAATATATTAAAAAATAAAATAAAAGCAGAGAAAAAATAGTGATTCTTATGTACCCCACCATATCTCCCTCTCACATTTTCCAGTATAAATAATATGTCACATTAGTTTGACACATTTGTTAAAAATGATGAACAAATATTGAAGCATTGCTACTAACCATGGTCTATACTTTACATTATGGTTTACACTTTGCACCATAGCATTTTATGTTTTAATATTTTCAGTAGTCTTGTAGATTCTATTATCAAATATATATTTTTGAGGATTTTTTCATTTATATTAATTAGAGATATTGGTCAGTCATTTTCTTTTACATAGTATCTTTTTTTAAAGTTTTATTTATTTATTTATTTATTTTTTAATTATGGGTAAAAATCAAAATTCACACAATACATATAAACATTTGCAAAATGATATATAAATATATATGCACATATGTGTATTTGCTTACAAAAATGTTGTTTATATATATATATACATATATTTTAAGAGGTGCTTAGATTACCCAAAATATTACTTGGAAGCCACTGGGATTCCCATGTTGCCCACCTCCCACACCTCGCACCACATCCCACACAAACATCTCCCACAGTGTGGCCCACCACCCTCAATGAACTTACACATCCTGGAGCCTTGCCACCATCCATAGACCACAGTTCACACTGTAGACCACACTCTCTCCCACTCAGTTCTGAGTGGTGTGTGCTGATTTAAAATGGCCTACATCCGTTGCCACAACAGTACTCAGGACAACCTCCAACTCCCAAAGAAGCCACTGTATTTCAACTGCTCATCCCCTCCCTACCCCAAAAGTGTCAAGTGGCCACTGGCTCCACCTCATTGTTATAATTTCTTGCATTGCTAGAATCACCATATGTGAACAAGAGAATACCATCAAGTCCACTCTAGTCCATAGTTCTTCCCCCAATCGTGAGGGGACTGGGATGGTGATGTCCACTCCAACTCCAAGTGAGAGAGGGCTTATATCTCATGGATATGGTGGGTGGGATGATCCTGCCTGCAGATGCAGGCCCTCTCCATTCCCTGGGATGGCCATTGCCCATCGTTGTCTACTCACTAGGTGACTTGGATGAGTCCATTGAGCTGTAGGGTAGGAGTTGCAGCTCCACCTAGATTTCATGCACACCTGGCACATAGGTAGGTGGGAGGCTCCAGTCTCTGGAAGTATACCTAAAAACTCCAGCATCGCATATAGGTTTGAATAGAATAGAAGGGACTGGTGAACCATGTGCAGGGAGGACTTATTTGAGTCTAATTCTGTCACTCTCAGGAGCACAGATTCCAAAATAGAACCCACTGATAAGGCATCAGTCTCTGGGGCTATCCCCCCTTATATAGGACCAGGGTGTCTCCAGAGCTCTCAGGAAGCCCACCGAGTGGGGTGATAGGCACTTAGATGTTCTATGAGCTCCTACTGAGGTGTGCATAAGAGTTACCTCTGGGATGACCTCCTGACTCTCTTTGAAGTCTCTTAGCCACTTGAACTCATTTGTCTTTACCATTTCCCCCTTTTATTCAAGGTCTTTTTCCAGTTGTGTTGCCAGTTGGCACTTGGGAAAAGTTTTCAATTAGCAATAATCGTGCCTCGGATAAACCTCATTGGCTACGATACTGCCACTGTGCAAAGCTTCCAGTTGGCACTTGGTAGTAATCCCTTGTTGCCAGGGAGGCTCATCCCCGGGAGTCATGTCCCACGTTGGGGGGAAGGTAATGCAATCATATGCTGAGTTTGGCTTAGAGGCCACATATGCGCAACAAGGAGGCAACCCTTAGGCAACCCACAACTGCAGGCTAAGTCTCATTTACAAGAGCAAAGACTCACAAGGGTAGTCATCAATAAAAAAAACAAAAAACAAAAACAAAAACAAAAAAAACATCAGTGGGTCATCCTATTTTGACAGGCACTGTCCCTACACTCAGAGGACTATTGTTGCTCCCTTGGAGACTGTGACAGAGCTCTCCAGGCTAGGAATTCAGATTCCCTCATTTATTGTGTGATTATCCACCCATCGTGACTCTGCCCCATCCCCCGATCCTTTGAATGATTTTGTATATCTTTCATGCATATTCGGTTGAACCAATCCCCACGAACCCCCCCCAGACACCCTCCCCCCAATAATCCCCCGCAGTACCCATTGTAACCCTTCTGTGATCCAAATCCTCCATGAACATTTAGTCCATAAAATAATCAAATACACTTACTAGGAAAAAGAAACAAGTGTGATAAGCATACATGCAAGAGACAAACATAAGGAAACTCAGGGGAAAAAAAAAAAAGAGAGAGAAGAAAAAAAACAAATAATCAAACAAAGAACAAAATAAAATATAATTAGTGGATTGGGACATTCAAAAAATGGGCAAAAAAGCAAAGGAAATGCCTTTAAATAATATATATATATATATTCATTTTTTTTCCTTTCTCTTTTCCTGTTTCCCTTTTTTCCTTCCATTTATCACTGTGTTATCGGATGTCTGGTGTGCCATGACACCTTCCTCCTCTCAATCCCCATTGTCTCCCAATTTTTCATTTAATTTTCAAAGAAGTTTAGGTCACAGCAAAGTCACACACGTGTGCCGGAGACTCCCAGATACCAAACCACCCCCCCTTCCCCACCCCATATTAACTCCGCCCCCTTTTTTTTTTTTGGTTGTTAGCATTGTCATAACTGTTATGCAGATAGCAAAATATAGCATCTAAACATTGTCAGTGATTTACAGTATAATTTACAATTTAGATGATACAGTTTAATAATTTTGATATTTACCATGTCCTGTGTCCATTACTGTAAGATAATGAAAAACCTTCCCCATGACTACCAAACAACCCATTAGATCTTGACTGTTCCCTTCTTCCCAGCCCCACAGGGTCCATGATACCACCCTCTCCCAACCCATGGAATGTCAAGATTCACAGTTACATGCCCTGGGGATTTGAACCAGCCCTTCCTAATCCACCCACCCCCAAGTGCTGCACCACAAAACCCAGGAACACCAACACTCATCTGCCCCATCCCCCAACATGCAACCACACTCTATCCCTTTACCATAGATTATGTCCATATGGGTGTTGACTCAAAGCCTACTCTTCTCTTACTCTCCTTTGTTAACCTATCTTTCAGACAATGGTTCTCAGAGACTGCTCACTTTCCTCAGTTCAGATCAGTGAGGTCATATACTGTTCATCCTTCAGTGCCTGGCTTGCTTCACTCAACATAAGGTCTTCAAGATTCATCCACGTTATTCCATGTGTTAGCACTTTGTTCCTTCTTACAGCTGAGTAATATTCCATTGTATGTATGTACCACATTTTGCTTATCCACTCATCTGTTGATGGGCACCGGGGCTGATTCCAACTTTTGGCAATGGTGAACAATGCCGCTATGAACATTGGAGTGCATATATCTGTTTGTATTTTTGTTTTCAGTTCTTCTGGGTATATACCCAGCAGTGGAATTGTGGATCATACGGAAGATCTATTGCTAGTTTTCTGAGGAACCGCCAAACTGTCCTCCACAGTGGCTGGACCATACCGCAGTCCCACCAGCAGTGGATGAGTGTTCCTATTCCGCCACATCCTCTCCAACATTTACTGTCTCCTGTTTTTTAAATAGCTGCCATTCTGATGGGTGTAAGATGGTATCTCATTGTAGTTTTGATTTACATTTCCCTGATAGCAAGTGATGTTGAGCATTTTTTCATGTGCTTTTTAGCCATTTGTATTTCTTCTTTGGAGAAGTGTCTTTTCAGGTCACTTGCACATTTTTTATATGGGTTGTTTGTTCTTTTATTTTTGAGGTGAAGGATTTCTTTATATATGCAGGATATTAGGCTCCTATCAGATATATGGTTGCCGAATATTTTTTCCCATTGGGTGGGTTGCCTTTTTATTTTCTTAATAACATCCTTAGAGGTGCAGAAGTTTTTAATTTTGAGGAGATCCCATTTATCAATTTTTTCTCTTGCTGCTCGTGCTTTGGCTGTGAAGTTCATGAAACCATTTCCTATTACAAGTTCCTGTAGATGTTTCCCTACATTATCTTCAAAGGTTTTTATGGTTTTTGGCTCTTATATTTAGATCTTTGATCCATCTTGAGTTGATTTTTGTATAAGGTGTGAGATGGTATTCTTCTCTCATTCTTTTGGATATGAATATACAGTTCTCCAAGCATCACTTGTTAAAGAGGCCACTCTCTCCCAACTGAGTGGGTTTTGTGGCCTTTTCAGATATCAGATAACTGTATATGCGAAGATCTATATCAGAACTCTCAATCCGGTTCCATTGGTCAGTAGGTCTATCCTTGTGCCAATAGCACGCAGTTTTGATCACTGTAGCTTTGTAGTATGTTTTAAAGTCAGGTAATGTGATACCTCCAACTTCATTTTTCTTTTTCAATATATCTTTGGGAATTCGAGGCCTCTTGCCTCTCCAAATATATTTTGTGGTTAGTTTTTCCAGTTCCCTAAAAAATATAGTGTTGACTATTATTGGGATTGCATTAAATCTGTAGATTAGTTTGGGTAGGATAGATATCTTGACGATGTTTAGTATTCCCATCCATGAACAGTGAATATTTTTCCATTTATTTAAGTCTTCTTTGATTCCTTTAACAGTGTTGTGTAGTTTTCTGTATATAAGTCCTTTACATCTTTAGTTAAATTTATTCCTAGGTATTTGATTCTTTTGTTTACTATTGTAAATGATATTTTTTCCCTGATTTCCTCCTCAGTTTGCTGGTTATTGGTGTACAGAAATGCTACTGATTTTTGAGCATTGATATAGCCTGCAACATTACTGAATTCCTTTATAAGTTCTAGAAGCCTTGTTGTCGATTTCTCAGGGCTTTCTATGTATAGGATCATGTCATCTGCAAATAATGAAATTTTTACTTCTTCTTTTCCAATCTGGATGCCTTTTATGTCCTTTTCTTGTCTCAGTGCTCGTGCAAGTACTTCTAAGACAATGTTAAATAGGAGTGGTGATAGTGGGCATCCTTGTCTTGTTCCCGATCTCAGAGGGAAGGTTTTTAGGATTTCACCATTGAAAATGATGTTAGCTTTGGGTTTTTCATATATACCCTTTATCATTTTCAGAAAGTTTCCATCTATTCCTATCTTTTGTAGTGTTTTTATGAGGAAAGAGTGCTGTATTTTGTCGAATGCTTTTTCGGCGTCTATAGAGATGATCATGTGATTTTTTTCTTTCAGTTTGTTTATGTGGTGTATTACATTGATTGATTTTCTTATATTGAAACATCATTGCATACCTGGGATGAAACCCACTTGGTCATGGTGTATAATCCTTTTGATATGTTGTTGAATGTGATTAGTAAGTATTTTGTTAAGGATTTTAGCATCTAGGTTCATTAGAGAAATTGGTCTGTAATTTTCCTTTCTTTTGGTATCTTTATTTGGTTTTGGTATTAGGGTAATGTTGGTATCATAGAATGAGTTAGGTAATATTCCTTCTACTTCTATATTTTGGAAGAGCTTAAGTAGAATTGGTGTTAGCTCTTTCCAGAATGTTTGGTAGAATTCAGCTGTGAAGCCATCTGGTCCTGGACTCTTCTTAGTTGGGAGGTTTTTAAGGACTGAGTCTATCTCTTTACTTGTAATTGGGCTGTTGAGTTCATCTATTTCTTCTTTCATCAATATCAGCTGTTTGTGGGTTTCTAGAAACTTGTCCATTTCCTCTAAATTGTCATTCTTGTTGGCATATAATTTTTCAAAATATCCTCTTATGATACTCTTTATTTCTGTGGGGTCAGTAGTGATATCACCTTGGTCATTCCTTATTTTATGTATTTGCCTCTGTTCTCTCTTTTTCTTTGTTAGTCTGGCTAAGGGTTTGTCAATTTTGTTGATATTCTCGAAGAACCAGCTTTTGGTTTTGTTTATTGTTTCCAGTGCTTTCTTATTCTCTATTTCATTTAGTTCTGCTCTATTCTTGGTTATTTCCTGTTTTCTACTTCCTTTAGGTTTAGTTTTGTTGTTGTTTTTCCAATTCCTCCAAGTGTGCAGTTAGCTCTTCAATTTTAGCTCTTTCTTCTTTTTTAATAAATGAATTTATGGCTATGAACTTCCCTCTCAATACTGCTTTCGCTGCATCCCATAGGTTTTGATATGTTGTGTTGTTGTTTTCATTAGTTTCAAGGTAGTTACTGATTACTTTTGAAATTTCCTCTTTGACCCACTGTTTGTCTAAGAGTGTGTTGTTTAATTTCCATATCCTTGTGCCTAACCTGTTTCTCTGGCCCTTATTGATTTCCAACTTCATTCCATTGTGGTCAGAGAAATTACTTTGTATAATCTCAATCTTTCTGAATTCATTGAGTGTTGTTTTGTGGCCTAGCATGTGGTCTATTTTGGAGTATGTTCCATGTGCACGGGAGAAGAATGTAAATCCCGCTGTATTTGGGTGTAGTGTTCTGTATATGTCTATTAAGTCCAAATCTTCTAATGTATTGTTGAGTGCCTTCGTTTCTTTATTGATTCTCTGCCTAGATGTTCTGTCTAATGATGATAGTGGTGTGTTGAAGTCCCCTGCTATAATTGTAGAGGAATTTATTTCTCCTCTTAGTTTTTCCAGAGTTTGCCGCACGTATTTTGAGGCACCTTGATTAGGTGCGTAAATGTTGATGATTGTTCTCTCTTCTTGAGAGATTACTCCTTTTACTAATATGTAGTGTCCATCTTTGTCTCTTACAATAGTTTTGCATTTAAAGTCTATTTTGTCTGATATTAGAATAGCTACTCCTGCCCTTTTTTGGCTATTGTTAGCTTGTAAAATGGTTTTCCAGCCATTCACTTTCAGCCTCCTTGAATCCCTGGGCCGAAGGTGGGTTTCTTGTAGACAGCATATAGATGGATCATATTTTCTTATCCATTCTGCCAATCTGTGTCTTTTGATTGGTGAATTTAATC
Organism: Tolypeutes matacus; assembly: GCA_026826555.1. Classification (NCBI taxonomy): domain Eukaryota; kingdom Metazoa; phylum Chordata; class Mammalia; order Cingulata; family Chlamyphoridae; genus Tolypeutes; species Tolypeutes matacus. The sequence continues at coordinate 667,558 of JAKSZT010053854.1, read as the reverse complement.
CATTAACATTCAGTGTTATTACTCGTAACGAATTTCTTACTTCAGTCATTTTTTCTTTCGGTTAATGTATGTCATATGTTGTTTTGTTTCTCTTTTTGAGTTTTCAGTTGTTTTTAAACTCTCCTCCAACTCTCTCTCCTTTGTTTTTTCCTTTTAACTTGTAGAGATTCCTTTAGTATTTCTTGAAGTGCTGGTTTCTTCTTGACATACTCTCTTAATTGCTGTTTATATGTGAATATTTTGAACTCTCCATCATGTTTGAATGCCAGTTTTGTTGGATATAGAATTCGTGGCTGGAGGTTTTTTTCTTTTAGTGTTTTGTCTATGTCATACCACTGTCTTCTTGCCTCCATGTTTTCAGCTGGGAAATCAGCACTTAATCTTATTGTGTTTCCCTTGTATGTGATGGTTCTCTTTTCTCTTGCTGCCTTGAGTATTTTCTCTTTGACTTGAGTATTGGACAATTTGACAAGTACATGTCTTGGAGTTGGCCTGTTGGGATTTATACTATTTGGGGTGCGCTGTTCTTTCTGGATCTGCACGTCCATCTCTCTCAATAGGGTTGGGAAGTTTTCAGGCATAACTTCCTTCAACACTCCTTCTGTTCCCTTTCCCTCCTCTTCTCCTTCTGGGATGCCCATAATGCATATGTTGTGCATCTTGCATTATCGGTTAATTCCCTGAGACCATAATGGATTTTTTCTATCTTTTTTCTATCTCTTCTACAATCTCTTTGATTTCAACTGTATTGTCCTCCATATGACTAATTCTTTCCTCTGCCTGTTCAATTTTGCTGCCCTGTGAGTCCAGCGTCTTTTTCATTTCTTGACTTGTGTCTTTTTCGCCATCATATCCATTACCTTTTTAGGTGTGTTAGCTATTTCTTCAGTATGTTCTCCCAATGTCTTCTTTATATCCTTAATCTCTTCCTTCAGTTCTTTAAGTTGATCCATGATATTTTTTTGTATAACTTTGATTAGTTGTTCGATGTACTGCATTGCTTCCAGGTTTTTATTTTGTGCACTGGACTGGTCCATGTTTTCCATTTTCTCAGGGTCATTTGCATTTTTCTGTTGCCCTCTGGTCATCATATTATCTTGATGGGTTTGTTCAGTTGATTAGCTTTTCTCTATGCTCTAGAATTTTATTTAGCTGTTGGTTCTGCGTGTGAGTTAAGTTTTCTCTTTGGCAGTTTTTCTTCTTATTTTATTTCCTTGCTTCTTTCTATGTTCCCTTGAAGGCAAAAGGTTAGGGCCAGAGGAATCAAAAGATGTAAGGAAGGCCGAAGGATAATAGAAATATTGATTAAAGTTAGAAGAGGGGCAAAATGAGACTTAATGAGATGAATATTTAGCTTGAGTAGGCAGTGTAGAGTACTAGGAAAAAATATGGAGTTCCTACAATGGACTGGGAAAACAAGTGGAGGAATATATATATATATAGTGACTTAGAAGGCTGGAATTATGAGGAGGGAGAGAAATAGTAGAGAAAGGTCTGAAAGGAAAAAGTTAATACTAATAAAAAAAAAAAGAAAAAAGAAGAAGAAGAAAACAAAATAATTGGGATAGAAATTGACACCCTTAAGTTGTGGGCCTATGAAAAAATGTTGTCTCTAAGAGCCACAACAGAAAACAGAAGGCAGGAAGATGCAGGAAGGATAAGCGATAGTTTGTAATACAGAATCAATATATACAGCGAGTGGGAAATTACTGAATAAGAAGCCCAGCAAATAAGTGACCAGCTGGCAGCACCTATTTAAAAAAAAAAATAGAAGGAAAAAGGAAGGGGGTAGGAAAACGGGGATAATAGCAATAGACCAGAAAGTAACAGAGAGAAACCAAAGATCCACACAGGCAAGCAGTCAAACAGAGCTAAGGGGGGTCAATGATTCCCCTAGGGTCCACGTGGATCCTTCCTGCCTACTTGTGTTTATCCATGAATTTCCCCACAGGGTTCTATATGATGGTCCTGAAGCAGCTTTTAGCTATTAAAACTAAATTAAAAAGAATTTTTTTTCATTTGTTGAGGTGACCTCACTTTTTTTTTTTTTTTTTTTTTTTAAGCCAAATGCAGGCCCCAAAATAATTCCTCCTCTAGACCAACCCCCTTACGGAAGGGACCCTAGCTGGGACCGTGGAAATTAATCAAGCACGTCCCACTTTCCGGACTCCCCAGGTTAGCTGAAGCTCTGCTGTTAGTCAGTGAGGAGTACTAAAGATGGCGGATTCCGCCCCTTCTGGCGCCGAGCTTAAGCATCACCGGGCTGCTCAGTAAATCAGTTTGAGTGCAGATTCGCGTCTGCTCTCAGCCTAATGCTGCTTCAGGTCGGCTTATCTGCTCCCCAAAGCTATGGGGCGGTGCAGGCAGCCAGATCAATGTCTAAAAATATAAAATACCCTTCCCTGTCTTCCAACTGAACCCTCCCTTTTTTGGGAAGTGTCCCTTCTTCCTGGCTCCGCAGCGGCCCGGGTCTTATCCCTGGGTGGCTAGGGAAATCAGCTGTGTTTCCCGACCAAAATCCCCCCTCCGGTTCACTGGGTGCCGATTAGCTCGTTTGCTCTGTTCACACAAGGTCCAAGGGGCGCCAGGCAGCCACATCCCCAGAAAATAAAACTTTTTTGCCCCGCCCGCGGCTCAAAATGGCCGTTTTATTTTATTTTTTCCCTAACCGCGGGGCTCAGCCGCCTGTGCCAACCTCCACTGGCAGCCTCAAAACTCACGAATCTCCACCGTTTGGTCCACGCCGCCAATCCGCGCAGATAGATGTCCCAAGGCTCTCACTCCACGCGTGCACAGCACAGACCCCCGGGCAGGACCCTGTCTCGAATCCGCCTTGCTCTGGGAGCTTGCAGTGTGCGCCCTCCTACACTAATGCCATCTTGGCCGCCTCTCCCTCTTACATAGTATCTTTACCTGGTTTTGTTATTAGGGTGATGTTGGCTTCATAGAATGAGTTTGGTAGGGTTCCTTCTTGTTCAATTTTTGAAGAGTTGAGCACTGTCACCACATCAATGATATATCTTCCATTGCTAGAAACAAAATAAGTCTATAGTAGAATACTAGTAAGTCTACTTTAGCCCATAGTTTATTCCCCAACCCAGAGGATTCTGGGGTGGTGATGCCCATTCCACCTTTAGTCTAGAGGAGGCTTAAATCCCATAAAGGCTGATGAATGGGACTCTCTTGCTTGCAGTTGTAGATATTCTTATTTCCTTGGTATGTTGGATATCCACCCTCTCCTCCTTGTTAATTGTCCTGCATGAGTCAAGTGAACTGGAGAGTAGGTGTTGCAACTCCCTGCTGGCAAATAGACAGCCCAAATTTTAAGTCTCTAGGACATACACCCAGCAACTTTAGTACTAATTATAAGTTCAAATAGAAGCACAGAAGAGCCATGTATAGGGAAACCACAACTGAGTCTAACTCTGTCACACTGGGGAGCATAAATTCCATAGTAGGGCAAACTGGTAAGGGAAAAAACTCCTGAACTATCTGCCCTGTCTATAGTGTCTGGATGTTTCCAGAGCCCTCAGGGGAACCACTATTTTGGGGACTATCTACTTTGTCTGTCAATGAGATCCTGCTGAGGTGTGCTTAAGAGTAACCTCTAGAAAGAACTCTGGATTCCATTTGAAGTCTCTTAGCCATATAAACTCATTTGTCTTTATCTTTCCCCCCTTTTGGTCTTTGCTCAGGTACTTGGGGGATTGTTGCTGTTCTATTAGAGAATGTGGCAGAGATCCCCTGGATGGGAATTTGATATCCTTTTGGTTATTGTGTGAATCTCCACCCACAGTAGCAATGCCTTATGAACAGTAGAACACATTTATATGCATTATATGTACACCCAAATGAACTTCCTCCCATGTGTCCCCCATCACTGACCCCCCACACCAATGGCCCTGCCCTGCTAGAGTTTTAACCCTTCTGTGATCTAAACCATCTTCCAAAAATTAAGCCAATAAAATAGTCAAATGCAATTAAAATGAAAATGAAATAATGATAGTTTTAAGCATATGAAATAAAATACAGAAGTTTTAAAAAATAAAACTAAAATTAAGTAAAATAATTGAGATATTAAAAAATAATGAAAAATATATTTTTTAAGAATTTGACAATTTCTTTTCATCACTGTAAGATCTGTTGTCCTGTATGTACAATGACATTTTCTTTCATTCATTCCCCCTGTGTCTTACATTTTTTCATTTTCTATTCAAAGAAGTTTTAGGTCACAGTAACATCACATACAGAATTCAGGGCACTCCCATTTATCCAATATCCTCCTCCTTTTACTCCTTTCCATATTAATAACCTTTTTATATGTGGATGATAGATTTGTTACAACTGATATACAAATATTGAAACATAGCTATCAACAATATTCAATGTTTTATATTTTGGTTTACATTTTGGACCATAACTTTTTAAAATGTTTGATGAAATTTAACATGGCCTGTATCCATCATTGCAAGATCATGCAGATCACTTCCATCATCCCCAAAATATACTCTTTTCCATATATTCTATTCCTTCCTCACCCTCTCCTTGGGGCCCATGGCCACAAAAAGGCTTCAACACTTGGAGGACAAGATTCATATTTACTTCCAACAACACCGAGGGCTTGACACACTGGTCTGTCTTTCCCTATTAGGCTCTGCCCATGATCTGGAGAGGCTCCTGCTCCTCTGTTTGAGAACATAGTGCACCTCCCCAGCATGGAAGTCCAACACCTTACCACTCATTATGTGGCCCTCCACCCACTGATACATCACACTATGACAAAAAGATCACTCGCAAACTTCCTAGTAGCCTGCCGCAGATGTGCCCTTTCTGAATACACCCCCATCAAACACACTAAACCAGTAATGCTTCCTTGTCATATTTCCAAAAGAGCTTTAGCAACATTGTAATTTCAGCCACATACTCGCCAATACCCAGTGTTCACCTGCTCTCTCCCCCAACCTCCCCCCCCCTAAGGTCTTGGACCCTTCCAACCCACCAACCCCATGCTCTCCCCTTGTCAAACATGCACCATCCAACCCAATATTATCACTAGGCCCCTGTCATATCCCTCACTGCACAACTACACACTTCCACCTTACTATAGATTTCATCCCCATACCTCCTTCTTCTTTTATATTTCCTGTAAATCTATCTTCCAGACCCTAACTCTGTGAATCTGCTTAATTTGCCTAATTCATACCATTGAAGTCATGTAACATTTGTCCTTCAATGCTTGATTTGCTTCACTCAACTTAAGGTCCTCAAGATTCATTTATGTTATTCCATGTGTTAGTACTGTGTTTCTTCTTATACCTGAGTAATATTCCATTGTATGTATATACCACATTTTGCTTATCCATTCTTCTGTTGATGGGCATTTGGGTTGATTCCAACTTTTTGCAATAGTAAATAATGCTGCTATTAACATTGGTGTGCATCTGTCTGTTCATGTCCTTGCTTTCAATTCTTCTGGGTATATATCCACCATTGTAATTGGTGAACCACAAGACAGATCTACAATTAGCTTTTTGAGGATCTGCCAAACTGTCCTCCACAATGGCTGCACCATTCTGTATTCCCACCAAGAGTAGATGAGTGTTTCTTTTCTTGTACATTGTTTCCAACACTAGTAGTTCTGTTTTTTTAAATAGTCACCAGTCTAATGGGTGTAAAATGATATCTCATTGTAGTTTTGATTTACATTTCCCCAACAGCTAGTGATGTTGAACATCTTTTCATGTGCTTTTTAGCTATTTGTATTTCTTCTTTGGAGAAGTGCCTATTCACATCACTTGACCATTTTTAAAATTCGGTGTTTTTCTTTTTCTTTTTGAGGTGTAGGATTTCTTTATATATGCTGGATATTAGGCTCCTATCAGATATATGTTTAACAAATAATTTCTCCCATTGTGTAGGTTGCTTTTTCACTTTCTTGACAAATTCCTTTTAGATGCAAATTATTTTAATTTTGAGGAGGTCTCATTTGTCTATTTTTTCTTTCACGTTCTTGCTTTGGGTATACAGCTTTGAAATCAATTCTTATTACAAGATCCTGCAGAGGCTTCCTTACATTATTTTTCAAGGACTTTGTGGTCTTGCCTCTTATATTAAGACCTTTGATCCATCTTGAGTTAAGTTTTGTATAAGGTGTATGATGGTGTTCTTTCCTCATTCTTTTGGATATGAATATCCAGTTCTCCAAGCACCATTTGCTGAAGAGACCATTCTATCCCAGGTGAGAGGGCTTGGTGGCCTTGTCAAATATCAGGTGACTGTATATGGAAGGATCTATATCAGAACTGTCAATTTGGATCCATTGGTCAGGATGTCTATCCTGGTGCAAATACCATGCAGTTTTTTTTTTTTTTAATTTAATTTATTTTTTATTGTGGGTAAAAATCAAAATTTTCACAATACATACCACTCTTTGTAAAATGATATATAAACATATATGCATATATGTGCATTTGCTTACAAAAATGTTATTTATATATATATAACTATATTTTAAGAGGTGCTTAGATTACTGAAAATATTACACAGAACCCCCTGGGATTCCCATGTTGCCCACCTCCCACACCTCCCACCACATCCCACACAAACATCTCCCACAAGTGTGGCCCACAACCCTCAATGGACTTCCACATCCTGGGGCCTTGCCACCAACCATAGACCACAGTACACATCGTAGACCACACTCTCTCCCACACAGTTCTGAGTGGTGTGTGCTGACTTAAAATGGCCTACATCCGTTGCCACAACGGTACTCAGGACAACCTACAAATCCCAAAGAAGCCCCTGTATTTCAACTACTCGGCCCCTCCCTGCCCCAAAAGTGTCAAGTGGCCACTGGCTCCACCTCATTGTTATAATTTCTTCCATTGCTAGAATCACCATATGTGTACAAGAGAATACCATCAAGTCCACTCTAGCCCATAGGTTTGTAGTATGTATTAAAGTCAGGTAGTGTGATTCCTCTGATTTCATTTTTCTTTTTCAATATTCTTTGTCAATTGGGGGTAACTTGCCCTTCCAAATAAATTTCATAGTTTTTCCAATTCAGTAAAAAAGGCTGTGGGGAATTTTATTGGGGTTGCGTTAAATCTGTAGACCATTTTGAATAGAGATAGACATCTTAATGATATTTGATTTTCCTATCCATGAACAGGGAATATTCTTCCATTTACTTAAGTCTTGTTTGATTTCCTTTAGCAGTATTGTGTAGTTTTCTGCATATCGGTCATTTACATCTTTAGTTAAATTTATTCCTAGGCATTTGATTCTTTTAGTTGCTATTGTAAATGGGATTTTTTTTCTTGATTTCCTCCTCAGATTTCTCGTTTTTGTTGTACAGAAAAACTACTAATTTTTTCACATTGATCTTATAACCTGCAACTTTACTGAACTCATTTATAAGCTCTACAAACTTTGTTGTAGATTTCCTAGGGCTTTCTATATATAAGATCATGCCATCAGCAAGTAGTGAAATTTTACTTCTTCCTTTCTTATTTGGACTCCTTTTATATTTTTTCTTGCTTAAGTGCTCAAACAAGTACTTCTCATACAATGTTAAATAGGAGCAGTATTTAGTTGGCATCCTTGTCTTGTTCCCAATCTTAGAGGGAAATCTTTTAGGATTTCACTGTTGTATATGTTGTTAGGTGTGGATTTTTCATATATACCCTTTATCATATTGAGGATTTTCCTTCTGTCCCTATTTTTGTAGTGTTTTTATCAGGAAAGGGTGCTTTATTTTTCCGAATGCTTTTTCTGTGTCTATAGAGATGATCATGTGATTTTTTTCTTTCGATCTCTTTATGTGGTGTTTAACATTGATTGATTTTCCTATGTTGAACCCTCCTTGCATACCAGGAATGAAACCCATTTGGTCATGGTGTATATTTCATTTGATGTGCTGTTGAATAAGATTATGAAGTACTTTGTTGAATATTTAAGCATCTAGGATCATTAGAGAGTTTGTTCTGTAGTTTTACTTTGCTGTGGTGTCTTTGTTTGGCTCTGGTATTAGGGTAAATTTGGCATCATAGAATGAGTTTTTCTACTTCTATTGTTTGGAGGAATTTAAGGAGGATTGGTGTTAGTTCATTATGGAATGTTTGTTAGAATTCACATGAAGCCATCTGGTCCAGGGTTCTTCTTAGTTGGGAGATTTTTGATGTCTGATTATATTTTTTACTTTTGATTGGTCTGTTGTGTTCATCAATTTCTTCTTTCATCAATGTAGGCTGCTTCTGTGTTTCTAGGAATTTGTCCATTTCCTCTATATTATCCTTCTTGTTGGCATGTAATTTTCCAAAGTATCCTACTATGACACTCTTTAATTAATTAAAATCAGTGGTGATATCCCTTTCCTCATATTTTATTTTGTGTATTTGCATCCTATCTCTTTTTTAATTTGTTAGTTTAGCTAAGTGTTTGTCAATTTTATTGATCTTCTCAAAGAACCAGCTTTTCATATTTTTTTTATTTCTTCCAGTGCTTTCTTATTTTCATTTTCATTTATTTCTGCTCTAATCTTTGCTATTTGCTTCTTTCTACTTCTTTGGGGGTAATTTGTGTTCTTTTTCTAATTCCTCCAGGTTTACAGTTAGGTCTTTGATTTTCACTCTTTTCTCTTTTCTAATAAATGCATTTATGGCTTAGGATTTCCCTCTCAGTACAAATTTTGCAGCATTCCATAGGTTTTGATATGTTGTTTTGTCATTTTCATTTATTTCAAGGAAGTTACTGATTTCTTTAGAGAGATCCTCTTTGTGCAAGTGTTTGCTTAAGAGTGTCTGGTTTAACTTTCATATATTTTGGTCTATCTGGAGTCTTGTCCTTACTGATTTCCAGCTTCACTCCATTGTGGACAGAGAAATTACTTTGTATAATTTCAAGATTTTTGAATTTATTGACAGTTTTTATTTGGCCAGAATGTGGTCTATCTTGTATAATGATTCATGTGCACTTGAGAAGAATGTATATTCCACATATTTGGGTGTAGTGTTCTGTATATTTCAATTAGGTCCAGAACTCTAATGTATTTATTTATTGATTGATTCTCTGTCAAGATGTTCTGTCTAATGGTGAAAATGTTGTATTAAAGTTCCCCACTACAATTTTAGAGACATCTATTTCTCCATTTAGTTTATTCCATATTTTCCTCATGTAATTTGAGGGGCCTTGTTAGGCTCATAAATGTTTATGATTGCTCTTTCTTCTTGAAAGATTACCCCTTATATTAATATATAGTGGCCTTCTTTGTCTTTTACAATAGTTTTGCATTTAAAGTCTATTTTGTCCGATATTAGCATAGTTACTTCCATCCTTTTTTGGTTATTGTTTGCTTGTAAAATTGTTTTCTATCAATTCACTTTCAGCCCTCTTGCATCCTTGGATCTAAGGTGGGTTTCTCATAGACAACATATAGATGTGTCATATTTCCTTATCCATTCTGCCAATTGGTATCTCTTGACTGGTGTGATTAATCCATTAACATTCAATATTATTACTGTCAAGGAATTACTTGCATTAGCCATATTTTCTTTGGATTTATGAATGTCATATATCCTTTTTATTTCTCTTTTTGTCTTTTTAGTTGTTCTTACACTCTTCCCAACTCTCCCTCTGTTGTTTCTTTTTCATTTTGACATGAAGAACTTCCTTTAGCATTTCCTGCAGGCAGGTTTCTTATTGACATACTCTCTTAATTTCTGTTTATCTGTGACTATTTTGAACTCCCCCTCATTTTTGAATGCCAGCTTTGCTGGATAGAGAATTCTTGGCTGGAAGTTTTTTTTTTTCTTTTAACACCTTAACTGCATCATACCACTGCCTCCTTGCATCCATGATTTTGATGAGAAAGCAGCACTTAATCTTACTGGGCTTACCTTGTATGTCATGGTTATCTTTTCTCTTGCTACATTTAGTATTCAATCTTTCCCTTGGACATTGGACAATTTGACAATTATATGTCTTGGGGTAAAGCTGTTTGGATTTATAATATTTATGGTGTGCTGTGCTTCCTGGACATGTATGTCCATCTCCTTCAGTAGGGTTGGGAATTTTCAACCATTACTTCCTCCAACACTCCTTCTGTTCCCTTTCCCTCCTCTTCTCCCTCTGGGTTGCCTATAATACATATGTTTGTGATTTTCATGTTGTTTAAATACCCAAGTTCTTGCTGATTTTTCCTATATTTTTATCTATCTGTTCTATTATCAGTTTGATTTCAGATGTACTGTTTTGCACAACACTAATTCTTTCCTCTGCACATTCAAATCTCCTGTGTTTTGCCTCCAGTGGATTTTTGATTTCTTGGATTGTTCCATTCATCAATATCACATCCATTATCTTTTTATGTATGATTACAATTTCTTCAGTATGCCCTCCCTGTTTCTTCTTAATATCTTTAACCTCTTCCTTCACTTCACTAAGGTGAGTAATGATATCTTTTTGGCACCTCTGATTAGTTGTTCCATGTTTTGCATCTCCTACTGGTTTTTAGTTTATTCCCTGGACTGGGCCATGTTTTCCTGTTTCTTAGTATGGCTTGTAATTTTTTTGTTGTTGTTGTCTAAGCATCTATTTATCTTGATGAGATGGTTCTGATGGTTAGCTTCTCTCTCTAATATATAGTTTTATTTATTTATTTTTTAGAGTGGCAAGGTTTCACTAAACACTCCTTCCTCTTATTCTATTTCCTTGTTTTTGTCTATGTTACCTTGAAAAGAAACTTAGGGCCAGAATAATAAGAAGAGATAGGAGGAGAAAAAGAATAATAGTAGTAATAACATTAAAAGGTAGGAGTGGGACAGTACAAGATGTAGGAAATTAAAAAAAATAACCCAAGTATGAAGTAAAGAGGAATAAGATTAAGAAAGTGGAATAGAAACAATGAAAAATGAAACAGTATAAAGAAATGTATAATGTGACTTAAAAGCCTGGAATGATGAGATGAGGGTAGTAGAATAATTAAAAGAGAGACAGAAAGAAAAAAAGAATTAAAGAAGAAAGAAACAGAGAAAGTAGAAGGGAGAGAGAAATGAGAACAAGAAAACTTGAAGACCAAACAAAATGAAGTGGAATGAAAGAGCAACAGAAAATATAAAGATGAAGGAGAGAAAAGATATAGTGTAGGAAGAGAAAATTGGTAAACAAAAGAGAAAAAAACAAATAGAAACAAAAGAAGGGAAACAGAACAACAAGAAAACAAGACAGTAGCTACTGTATTTAAAATAAAAGAGATAGAAGGCAAAAAAAAATCACAAAACAAAGATAAACAAGGAAAACAGCCTTATCTTTTAGAATCCTAGGGATCTCAGGCTGTGGCTATTCTCCAATCAATAACCCTGCCACCTGTCCTCTACAGGCTTTAAAGCAGGTTTTAGTGTATAAAATAAGGAAAATAAAAATGGAAACTTTAAAAAATGAAAAGTCCAAGAAAATCTAATACAAAGGGAATGTCAATATGTTCTCTGTCATATACTTTCACCTGGTTGCCTGGTAGCCCTGGATCACTTTTCAGAGAGAAGCCAGGGATTGAATCAGGGACTTGTATATACTAGGCAGGAATTCTTCCACTAAGCTAATCTGTTTTGTAAGCTAGAGAGCCTTTCTGAGGGATATTGACCCCTCTTCCCTCAGGCAGGTTAGATTTCCTGCAGCCCAGCTGCTTAGTCTGTTATCTCTGCCTCCTTTCTGTCATAATTCCTCTCCTTACTTAAGCTGCTGTATGTGGCCACCTGCTTGAGGAGAATCCCCTCCCCTATCCCTGTTACATCTGGGACCCATCTAACACCCAAGGGGGGCTCAGGTGGCTAAAATAACTGCAAACAAACCACTCTCAATCCTCCCAGAACCCTCCTTCTCCAGGGAGGTTGCAGTCACACTCCCTTTGGAGAAAGGAACCAGCAGCTTGACCTCTAGGCTCTTTGTCCTGAGGGCAGAGTATACTTGCCACTTCCAGCCACAAGATCAAGAAACTCAAGATTTTTATTCAGCTTCTTTATCTTTCCAATACCCTCATAGATGATCCAGAGTACCCTCAAACTCTATATGTATCTAAAGGAGCTGGCAGGGAGGAAGAAATCTGTTCTTCTCTCAGTCAGATACAATTCACCAGGAGTTTTACTATTGCTCAATATCTCAGAGGTGGGTGAGGGAAGCCCTTCCTCACAGCCATGAGGATCAATAACTCACAGCTTGCTGTTTCAGTCTCTTCCTCTCTGTCCCCAAATCTTTGGGGAGTTGTGGAGTAGTGTCCTGGTCTGCTGTACCCTAAAGCAAGTCAAAAAAGGCAGCCTCTGGCTCCCTCTCAGTTGTTTTAGTGAGAGCTTAGTTTTATCTGTCTACCTGTCAGCCATGTTCCTTCCTTATATTTTTGATGTTATATTTATGTAATCTAAGTATTTTTAAAAATTAAAGATAGATAGATAGATAGATAGATGATAGATAGATTTTAGGGTTTGACTTTGAGGAAGCAAAATATTAAAAGCTGTTAGGTTTGAACATTGTTCCAACACAACTCCAGAAAGGCATAAGAAAATACTAAGAAAAGCATTACAAATATCTAAAACAAAGTGAGAGTGACATAAATGGGTACTAATTTCTTGCAGTAAACCAGCAATATTTGGGACTGTTGCATACAACAGTGGTGTTATGTTAATTTATGATAATCTATTGTTATGAACTACCCTTGACAGCCCCCAATAGCCATTCACTTTTTTAAAAAAGTTATTTAGGTATTTTTTTAAATTAAAAAAAAATGATACTTAGATTATATAAATGTTACACAAAAAACATAGAGATTCCCATATGCCCCACCCCCTACAACTCCTACAATATCACACATAAACATCCTTCATTAGTGTGGCACATTAATTGCAATGGATATACATCCTGGGGCTTTGCCATTAAGCATGGACTGTAGTTCACATTGTAGACCACACTCTCTCCCACACAATTCTGCATGGTATATGCTGATATAAAATGGCCTATATCTGTCTTTGCAATGTCACTCAGGATAATTCCCAAGTCCCCAAAAAGCCCATGTATTACAATTGCTTTTCCCTCTCTCTGCCCTTAGAGCCTCTAGTGGCCATTTGTTCCACCTCAATGTTGTAATTTCTTCCATTGCTTGAATCATAATGTATCAATATTAGAATACCAGAAAGTCCACTCTCTTTTAGTGTAGCCATAGAACTGCTTCTTAAGTGGAGGTGGGGCATATCGGATGAATAAGAGCCAAAGCATCCTCCTCTTGATTCCCAGGTGGAGTGGTTTTTTCAATGACATATAACATCTTTAAAATAATTAAAACTGTGGTTAACAGCATTATATTTTTATCTAATATTATGCAGCAACATTGTTAAATTTCTAGGAATTTTATAAAATCTTTAAGTATTTATATGAACATTTTACTCTTACAATTTTGATGAACAGAAAGTTAAAATATCTCTTTTCATTTAATAACACTTTTCAACACTTTCCATTCAACTTATAACATATTAAATGAACTTAACTATTTTTATTACTTTACCATATTCACAGTGAAAACAAATATTTTCCAATAGTTTGACATTAGAAAAGACACTTTTTATGTTTTGACTTTGAGAAAGCAAAATGTAAGAAATTGTCAAGTTTGAACATGGGCTGTTCTTAAGTGAGAAGATTTATTTTTCTTAAACAACCAAGGATATGATCAAGTTAAAGTGCAAGATGCTCTTCTGATAAAACAGACTTCCTTCTTCATATATTGATTATTCATGAAAAAAGTCTCTTTATAAACTTTTAATAAAACAGACTAATGACATAAGACACTTTGTCACATTAACAAAGAACAAAATTTTAGTTTTGCATCATTATACTTTTTGATACTAAAACCTTTAAAATTTTATAGATAGACCCATCAAATCTTACTCAACTTTAACTACAAACATTCCTTTTCTATGAACCTTCTGCACTTTAGGCATCCTGATTGGCTTTTTTTTATTTTTATTTTTTTATTGTGGATAAAAATCAAAATTTTCACAATACACACCAACATTTGCAAAATGATATATAAATGTATATGCATATATGTGCATTTGCTTACAAAAATGTTATTTATGTATATATATAAATACATTTTAAGAGGTGCTTAGGTACCCAAAATATTACACGGAACCCACTGGGATTCCCCTGTTGCCCACCTCCCACACCTCCCACCACATCCCACACAAATATCTCCCACAAGTGTGGCCCACCACCCTCAATGGACTTACACATCCTGGGGCCTTGCCACTAATCATAGACCACAGTTCACCCCATAGACAACACTCTCTCCCACACAGTTCTTAGTGGTATGTGCTATTTTAAAATGGCCTACATCTGTTGCCACAAAGGTACTCAGGACAACCTCCAACTCTGATTGGCTTTTTAAATTTGGACTCCAGGAGTATTCCTTTGCCAAAATACATGTGTAGCTGTTTGGCAATTTAATGTAATTATGAATTCCAAAAATATAATTGGATCATGCTTGTAAACTGAACTGCTAATCTGGGCATGATTAAGTTATGATTACAGCATTGAGCCCCATCTCTTGGTGGGTAGGGGAATCGAATATAAAAGGCAAGGCAGAGGACAGAGGGAGCAGTGTTTTGAGAAGCAGTTTTGATGTTGGAGATTTGACATTGGAGAGAAGGCCACAGGAGAAGAGAAGTGAGCCATTCGCCTGATAGTCTCCAGCTGACATTGTGGAGCAACCCGAGGAGCTAATATATGTGCTTATTTAATTATTGGCCATTTGAATAAAGCTCTTTAAAATTTTTTCATTTGTTAATTTAATATTACCATCAGGAGATATGAAAATATACACTGGACAGACAAACACAGAAAGAGTTAAGTCACAACAACAGTAACATAAAGCTCACTAATTTGATTCAAATTCTTACTCCTTTGTGATGGCTGTTTCCAAGCTTTCCATCATTTCATCATCTCTGATTTTTCTGCTTTAAAGATCACCTCTGGAATCTGTGTTGCCTGTAATATGCAAGTTTTTTCTTGGAAACATTTTTATTGGTAACCAGCAACCAGTTAGGAATACTTAATCAGTATAAATGCAGTTAAGCACTAATATAGCAGTTTAGGCAGACAGACATTTAACACATCCATTCTGGATTACTACTCTTCAGGAGAACAATTAGGTTCAAAATTCAGAAGTAAGCTATTGATTCAAAACTGAAAGTTCTTTTTAACACCTCAGTAAAAATTCTGACCATAATAAAATGTGACTAAACCTTAAAACAGTGTCAAAGTAACATCCCATTTAAACTCTTGCACAGTTTACACAAGTATTATGAGCTTTCAATTTTGTAATATATCTTTAATTGCAGGCACACAAAGACTCCTAGTGTTTCTATTTTTTTTTCTCTTACTTTCATAGAGTTGTCCAATTCAAAAGTTACTATATTTTAACAGCAGTAATTTTATTAATGTGGTTATCCAGGCCCAATTAGAATTATCATGGAAATGAAAAAGAGAATATTTATATTGCTAAATTTTTTCTACTTCTCCAGCAGCTAAACTAATTCTTTCAACTCGCACTAGCCCACAGTCTTCAGGTGGGAGGGGGTTTGCAGAATTGCAGCCAGAATGTTGACCTTATCTCAGCTAATTCTTTAGCAGAATATTTTAATTCAAGCATGATTTCACTGACAAATGCCCAATTTAGGAGTTCTTGAGCTGGATGTTGTATCTGCAATTTAGCTTTTCTTTCACATGTGTTTTAATATAATACAAAGATTATTTTATAGTTTCTACATCTGAATAAATATCTCTTTCTTATTTAATTGCTCAGAGAGAACTGTCACTAAGACAGAGGTTGAAGTCCACAAATACTTTTCTAGCTTTTATCTTTTCTTTTCTCTAAGTGGGGGATTTCTGTGTTTTCCTTGAGACAGTCTTCTGTAGCTAACCATACTGCCACTTGCAAAAGCCATCCCAAATGCTGTGGCAGCATGCTTACTATCTTTAATAAACTTCATAAGTATTAGCTCTTGCAGCACACACTCAACTCCTATCAGCATATTTGGGGCATCTCCATACTCATGTAGAGTTCTACAGCAGTCAAGCAAGTGGGCAATACAAATCCTCTTGAAGATACCTGCTTCTATGGAACCACTGGACTCAGAGGGCAGTCAACACTCCACACATGGATATTATTGTACAGCTTGGGACTTCCCCCATGGATTCTCCCTTTGCAGAGCTTATGCCCACTACTGCTGGTCACCCTTTGGTCTGGCTGTGGCTCACCAATTTTTTCAACCCCAACTCCTGAGTTGGTGAGGCCATGAAACCAAATAATGCATTGGGCAATGAATCAGGCATAAACTTCATTGGGAATTATGGACAGGAGAAAATCCTTGATCCAGTTGGTCAAAGGATGAACGAAGTTAGCACTCTGCAAGAAGACAAGAGTAGATGAAGGGTAATATAAGGGGTCTCAGAACAAAGACATTCCATAGGGGTAATAACAGAGTCCCTGCTAGGGTTCTGTGACTGTGCACGTGGGGTTTGGTGATTTTATCTCAGGAATGAAGATTCACTGCTCAGAGGAGACCTGGTTTAAGACATTTGCCCTTCTCCAGGGAAAGTTGACAAGCTGTAGCTTAGGCCTATGTCATGTAGGTGGCTGTGTGCCGAGAACTTGGTGGGTGCCTGGACCCTCGGTCCCCACAAACATGTTCTTTAAAAAGTGAGAAGACTTTTTTTAAACTAAAGATAAGATAAGGTTAAGGTACAAGAATGGATGTAGGCCATTTTAAATCAGCAAACACCACTCAGAACTGAGTGGGAGAGAGTGTGGTCTACAGTGTTAACTGTGGTCTATGGTTGGTGGCAAGGCTCCAGGATGTGTAAGTTCATTGAGGGTGGTGGGCCACACTGTGGGAGATGTTTGTGTGGGATGTGGTGGGAGGTGTGGGAGGTGGGCAACATGGGAATCCCAGTGGGTTCCATGTAATATTTTGGGTAATCTAAGCACCTCTTAAAATATATGTGTATATATATATAAATAACATTTTTGTAAGCAAATACACATATATGCATATATATTTATATATCATTTTGCAAATGTTTGTATGTATTGTGAGAATTTTGATTTTTACCCATAATAAAAAATAAAAATAAAAAAGAAACTATTTTTATAACAGACTTACTGATTTATATACTGATTATTCAGGAGAAAAACTATAACATTCTACTAAAATAGACTAATGCTTTAAGAAACTTTGTCACTAACAGAAAGAGAATCAAATTTCAGTTTTTCATCAGTATATTTGATAATAAAGCCTTTAAAGCTTTATAGATAGACCCAATAAATTTTACTTAACTTTGACTAAAAAACATTCTTTTCCACCAACCTTCTGCACTTTCTATATCCATTCAGCTTTTGTCCCACATTTTACTCTTCTTTAATATCCAGGGGAGTTGCAGGAAAATGACATCATTGTAGGTGGGCACTCCCGAGCTCTATCACAAAAAATGGTGAGAAGGGGCAAAATCCTATCCAAATGAGCTGTTTTGGGAACCCACAGAGAAGTAGGCTTCAGGGTATCGACCTGGAGGGAATTGGACAAAGAGATAAAGAGCCCAAGGGAAAGCCATGAGTTGCCTACCCCTTGGCTAGAAAGGTGGGTGGCTAAGCTTCATTCTCAAGGCAAATAGCCTTCATGGACTCCCTCACTCTTATCAACCAGTGAGTGGGAGGGAGCATTCCCTGGGAGGAAGAGGGTTCAGGCAAATGGTGGGGAGTGGTTTCTTTCTGTGGGTTTGGAAACATGAGGCCCCTTTGAAACTCAGGGAGGATACAAGCCAGCACTGAGGTGGCTCTGTGGAGAAGGAAGAAGGGAATCTGCTCAGAAAGCCTGTCACACACAGCCACCCTGGGAGAGAGAAACTTGGGCAGGAAGAGGCAGAGACAGGTAACTAACTAGTCTGGCAGCTGAATACTATTAAAATTCCAACTCCCCTAAGGGAAATGTGAATTAGGAAGAGCTCAATAAGCATTCAAAAGCTTATGTAGGATTTGTGGGAAGAAGAGAGGTCTGGAAGAGGGTCAAGAGTGGTTTATTTGTGGTGAGTTTGGTCAGCTGAGCCTCATCTGGCAGTATGGTTAGCTACAGAAGATTGTCTCAAGGAAAACACAGAAATCCCCCACTTAGAGAAAAGAAAAGATAAAAGCTAGAAAAGTATTTGTGGACTTCAACCTCTGTCTTAGTGACAGTTCTCTCTGAGCAATTAAATAAGAAAGAGGTATTTATTCAGATGTAGAAACTATAAAATAATCTTTGTATTATATTAAAACACATGTGAAAGAAAAGCTAAATTGCAGATACAACATCCAGCTCAAGAACTCCTAAATTGGGCATTTGTCAGTGAAATCATGCTTGAATTAAAATATTCTGCTAAAGAATTAGCTGAGATAAGGTCAACATTCTGGCTGCAATTCTGCAAACCCCCTCCCACCTGAAGACTGTGGGCTAGTGCGAGTTGAAAGAATTAGTTTAGCTGCTGGAGAAGTAGAAAAAATTTAGCAATATAAATATTCTCTTTTTCATTTCCATGATAATTCTAATTGGGCCTGGATAACCACATTAATAAAATTACTGCTGTTAAAATATAGTAACTTTTGAATTGGACAACTCTATGAAAGTAAGAGAAAAAAAAATAGAAACACTAGGAGTCTTTGTGTGCCTGCAATTAAAGATATATTACAAAATTGAAAGCTCATAATACTTGTGTAAACTGTGCAAGAGTTTAAATGGGATGTTACTTTGACACTGTTTTAAGGTTTAGTCACATTTTATTATGGTCAGAATTTTTACTGAGGTGTTAAAAAGAACTACAGTGTTCAAAACTGCATGGTACTGGGAAGCGGCTGTGGCTCAATCAGTAGGGCTCCCGTTTACCATATGGGAGGCCCCAGGTTCGGTTCCCGGGGCCTCCTGGTGCAGGCAAGCCCACCCGCACGGCGTGGTTAGCTGACCCAGCGAGCACAAGCAGCAAGGGGGGGATAAATGAATAAATAAATAAAAATCTTAAAAAAAAAAAACAAACTGCATGGTATTGGCACAAGGATAGACATACTGACCAAATGAACCAAATTGAGAGTTCTGATATAGTTCCTTACATATACAGTCAACTGATATTTGACAAGGCCTTAAAGCCCAGTCAACTGGGAGAAAATGGCCTCCTCTACAAATGGTGCTTGGAAAACTGGATATCCATAACCAAAAGAATGAGAAAAGAACACCATCTTACACCTTAGACAAAAAATTAACTCAAGATGGATCAAAGATCTAAATATAAGACCCAAGAGCAAAAAATATTGGAAAATAATGAAGGGAAGCATCTATAAGATCTTGTATTAGGAAATTGTTTCATGAAATTTATGCCAAAAACACGAGCAACTAAAGAAAAAATTTGATAAATGAGACCTCCTCTAAAGTAAAAAAAAAAAAAAAAAGCACCCTAAAGAAGTTTGTCAAGAAAGTGAAAAGACAGCCTACAGATTTGGATAAAATATTGGATAACCATATATCTGATAGAAGCCTAATATCCAGCATTTTAAAGAAATACTACACCTTGAAAATAAAAAGTGAATCAACCAATTTAAAAAATAGTCAAGTGATTTTAATAGACACTTTTCTAAAGAAGAAATACAAATGGCTAAAAGCATATGAAAAGATGCTCAACATCACTATCCATTAGGGAAATGCAAATCAAAACTACAATGATATATCAAGTCACACCCACTAGACTGGTGGCTATTAAAAAACAGAGGACTATAAATGTTGGAGAGTATTTGGAGGAGTGAGAACCCTCATCAACTGCTTATGGGAATGTAAAATATTGCAACCATTGTGGAGGACAGTTTGGCAGTTCTTCTGGAAGCTAAATGTAGAACTGCCCTATCATCCAGCAATTCCACTGCTGGGTATATACTGAGAACTATTGAATGAAAGGACATGAACAGATATATGCACACCAATGTTCATAGTGACATTATTCACTATTGTCAAATTTGGAAACAACCCAAGTGCCCATCGATAGATGCATATATAAACAAATTGTGGTATATACATATAATGGAATATTCATCAGCTGTGAGAAAGGATGTAGTATTAACACATGGGATAATATGGATGAATCTTGAGGACCTTATGTTGAGTGAAGGAAACCAGGCAATAAAGGACAAATATTACATGACCTTACTGATATGAATTAAGCAAATTTAGCAGACTCAAAAGCTAGTCTGGAAAATAGGATTACATGAGATAGAAAAGAAGATTTTGCCCATATGGGCAAAATCT
Organism: Tolypeutes matacus; assembly: GCA_026826555.1. Lineage (NCBI taxonomy): Eukaryota > Metazoa > Chordata > Mammalia > Cingulata > Chlamyphoridae > Tolypeutes > Tolypeutes matacus. The sequence goes on along the minus strand of JAKSZT010053854.1, from coordinate 647,198 downwards.
ATGATAAGGTGGAAGTGTTTAGTTGTGCAGTGGAGGGACATGGCAGTGGGCACTGATATTATTTAGTTGGTCACTCCTGGTTTGCTTGGAAGCAAGTTTTGGGAGGGTATGTTGGACAGTGCATGGAATTGGGGAGAGGGTTGTGGGAGAGAACAGATGAGCACTGATTTTTGCAGGAATGTGGCTGATACTACACATTTGGGAATGTTTTTGGCAATATGGCAGTTGAGGTTACTGGTTTAGGATGTTGGATGTGGGGAGCATTCAGGGCAGGATGCATCTGGGAAGGCTTCTAGGTAGTGTGTGAGTGTTCATCTTGTCATAGTCTGTTGTATCAATGTGTGGAGATCCACATAATGAGCAGAAGGGTGTTGGACTTCCATCCTGTGGAGTCCTGGTATGTTCTCAAATAGAAGAGTGTGAGTCTCTCAAGAATATAATCACTGCCTAATAGGGGAAGACAGAGCAGTATGTCAAATTCTCAATGTTGTTGCTAGTAACTATGAATCTTATTCTTCAATGAGTGATTCCTGGTGGTTGCCATGGGCCCCAAAGAAGGGAGAAGGAGGAATAGAATAAAAAGAACATGGAGTATTTGGGGGGGGGTGATGGAAGTGCTCCAAATGATCTTGCAATGATGGTTACAGGCCATGTTAAATTTCATCAAAATTTATAAAAGTTTATGGTCCAAAATGTTAATCACAATGCAAACCTTTGACAATGGTTAATAGCTGTGTTTCAATATTACTACATCAATTGTAATAAATTTACCATCCACATATAAAATGTTAATAGAGGAAATGGGAAAAGGAGGAGGATGTTGGGTATATGGGGATCCCCTATCTTCTGTACATGATTTTTCTGTAACTTAAAACTTCTTTGAAGTCAAAATTTAAAAAATAAGACACTGGGGGAATAAACAGAAGAAACTGTCACTGATCATACAAGACAACAGCTCTTACAGTAATGAAGGACATAATGTCAAAAAACTTTAAAAAAAAATTTCTTCATTATTTTTTTATTATTCCAACATTTTTAAAGTTGTTAAATATTTTTGTATTTCATTTCTTATTTTAAAATTATCATTATTATTTCATTTTCTTATTAACTCTTGCTATTTTGTGGGCTTCATTTTTCAAGAATTTTGGATCATGGAAGAGTTGCAACTATGACAGGGGAGTATCCTTGGTGTGGGGAGTCAGTGATGGGGGATACATAGGAGGAGGTTCACCTGGGACATACATATAAGGCATATAAATGTGTTTAATAGTTTGTGGGGCATTGTCATGGTAGGTAGAGATTCACACAATAACTAAAAGAATATCAAATTCCCCTCCCAGGGAGCTCTGCAATATTCTCTAATGGAACAGCAAGATTCCCCCAAGTACAAGGACAGTGAATAGTGAAGGAGGGTGGTCCATTGATGAGCCCTTGATATTGATGAATGTACTTATGAACCTTTATTTTCAAAATTGAAACTTAACCTAGTGTTATAGGGTGCCTAAGAGTTACATCCTGAAAGCCTTCTTGTTGCTCAAATGTAGCCTCTCTCTAAGCTGAACTCAGTGTATAAATGCATTACTTTCTGCCCAGCATGGGACATGACTCCCAGTGATGCACCTCCCTGGCCCTGAGGGATTACTACCAAGTACCAACTATCAGTGGAAAGTGACCTTGATGAAAAGGGGGAAAATGTAAAGACAAATGAGTTTATATAGCTAAGAGACGTCTAATAATTCCGGAGTTCATTCCTGAGGTTACACTTATGCACATCTCAGCAGGATCTTCTTGACTGCCAAAGTAAATACTACCTCAAATAGCGGTACTCCTTTAGGCTCTGGAGGTATCCAGACACTAGAATCAGGGAGATAGTGGGCCCTACTTTGGAATTTATGCTCCCCATTGTGAAAGAAATAGACTCAGTTGTGTTTTCCCTAAACATGACTCTCCTGACCCTTCTATTCGAACTAATAATTAGTACTAGGGTTGATAGTTGTGTGTCCAAGTGATTTAAATCTTTGAGCTGTCCTTGTAACAGCTGGGCCTGAATCTCAATGGAGTTGCAACACCTACTCTCCACTTCACTGGAATTACCCAGGACAACTAACAAAGAGATGATGATCGACAAAGACCATCCTGATGAACCAAGAAAGTCTACATCTGCAAGCAAGATAATCCCCTCCATCTGCCCTATGGGATTAAATCCCCCTCTCAATTATAGGTGGAGTGAACATTGCCATCCCTGAATTTTCAGGATAAAGTACATTTATTGATATTCTATTATAGGCTTATTGGGATTCTAGCAATGTAAGAACTTATATCTTTGATGTGGAGGCATTGGCCACTAGAGGTTTTGAAGGTAGGGAGCGGGTAAAAAAAGGTGTAATATGGGGACATTTTTGGGACTTGGGAATTTTCCTGAATGACATTGCAATGACAGATAAAGGACATTATTTATCTTGCCATAACCTACAAAATTGTGCAGGAGAGATTATAAACTACAATGTAAACTATAATCCATGGTTTTTGGCAATGCTCCAAAATGTGTTCATCAATTGTAATGAATGTAGCACTAATGAAGGATGCTTTTAGTGTGGAAAAATGTGGGATGTGTAGGGAGCAGGGCATATAGGAATCCTCACGATTTTTTATGTAACTTTTTTGTAATCTAAGTATCTTTTTTAAATATATATTTTTAAAAAGAAAACCTGTGGATTCCCTGGAGTTTTATTCCTGGTGTAGGAAATGATTATTCCCTCTGAATAAATGTTAAAGGGATGGACAAAAAAAAAATAGCTAATCATTTTCTTGGGGCAAAATTCTTTTCTTTTTCCTTAATAAGAATAATAAAAAAACAACAACACATTCTACACACCTCCCATATTTAAGTTACAAAAATGATTTTGGAAAGTGTCTCTAAGCAAAAGTCTTACAACATGCAATTTCCATTAACGTTAAACAAGCTTGTCAGAATAATGACCCAATTAGGTTAATTGCAAACATAACTTCTCTTCATTGCAAATACGTAGCAGCACACTATACCAGAAACTGTTTTTGGAGGCAAGTTGGCACGGGGTGTGGGGGAGCTACTTGCCATCAGGAATAAGCCATGATTTAATTTCAGTCTTACAAAGCAGTTAGAATCCTTATATTTTAAAAAATCTTTTACTTTCATAGAGTTTTGCAGTTCAAAATTTATTAATCTTAAACAGCACCAATTTTATCAGTGTGGCTATCCAGGTCCAATTAGAATGAAAATGGAAAGAGAACAGTGAGGATTAATGTTGCTAAGTTTTTCTACTTCTCCAGCAGCTAAACTAATTAAATGAGCCCTCACTAGCCCACAATTTTACCATCCAAATGATAGGGTGTCTGTGGAGTTGTTGCTGGAATGTTTTCCTTATATTATTAACTCTTTAGCAGAATAATTTCTTTCAAGTATGGTTTCACTGACAAGTTCTCTATTTATCACTTCTGTTTGTGTGGGAAGTTGTATCTGGGATTTAGTTTTTCTGTGCACAAGTGGTTTAACTTGATTTAAAGATTCTTTTATAGTTTCTACATCTGAGTCACACTCTCTTTCTTATCTAGTTGCTCAGAGATTCCTGTCACTAAGGTGGAGGTGGAAGACAGCAAGCCATTTTCTAGCTTTAACTTTTCTTCTAAGTGGTGGATTTCTTTATTTTCCTTTAGGCAATCTGTTGTAGCTAACCATACTGCCCCTAGCAATGGCCAGGTTAAATGCTGTGACAACATGCCTACTATCTTTATTAAACCTCATAATATATTTAAATATTTTAAAAATTTTATTGAAGTATATCATTCATACATGAACATACATAAACAATAAGTGTCTAGAAGAAATTGTGAACTTACAAAACAAACATGCATAACATCATACAGGGATTCTATACTTCACCCCACCACCAACACCTTGAATTAGTGTGAAATATTTCTTATAAATTATGAAAGAATATCATAAAAATCTTACTACTAAATATAGTTCATACCTTACCTTCAATGTATTTTCCCCCAAGCCACTTTATTATTATTTTTAAATATATTTTTTACAGAAGATACAAACTCACAAAGCAATCATGAACATGTGTAGAAGTTTCCTACAACACACCTTCACCAACACATCACACCATGGTGGAACATTTATTACATATTATGAGATAATATCATCAGAATATTACTACCAACCATGGTCCTTAGCGTATATATGGCATACTTTCTCCATACATCCCAAATATCAACAGTACATTTTTGGTGTAGATACATTTTTATAGTATTAGTATTAACCATAATCCATAGGTCACATGAAACTTCATATTCTTTTGTTCATGCTCTCTACTCCTGTCAGTGTTTATGGAGACTCCCCATACTCACACAGATTTCCACAACAGTCACGCAAGTGGGCAACCCCAAATTCTATTTAAGATACCCAACTCATCTAGTCCCCACTCAACCTGGAGATCAACCACCCTCACCAAATGGATGTTATAGGACAACTCAGGATTTCCCCAGAAGGTTCTCCCTTCCTGGAGTTCATGTCCATCACCGCCAGTGGTCCTTTGGTCTCCTGGCTGGCTCACCAATTGTTTCAACCCAACTTTGAGGGCATGGGTTAGGGCAGCTGTAATACTTAAGAACTCACTAGACAAATGGTTAGGCATGAAATTCATTGGGATTTATGACAGGAGAGACCTTGATGGAGACTGATCAATGTATGAAGTTAGCACTCTGTAAAGAAGTAGGGAAAGGAGGGGGAATATAAAGGGTCTCAAGACAGACACAGTCATTCCTTAGGGTATGAGAACAGAGTTTCTGCAAAGTTACATCATGTGAACAAACAAGTTGTTTGGTGATATTATCACAGGCAAGAATATACAGCCTTGTGGGAATTAAAGTTTGCAGGACCATTTGTACATTCTTTCCTTCTGGGAGGTCTGTTACTTTTTAACTAGTAATTGTCCATTTTATAGCACACAGCCATGAGTTTCAATCTGTTTCATTTAAGGAGGAACATCCCAATCTCTGGGCTTCCACAGTCAACTATAATTTCCATTAATGAGAGATGGGCATTGGGTACTGTGTCCAAACTGAAGTGGGAATTTCAGTGAAGATATGATTTTAGTGTCTTAATTCAATATCCTGACCCTACATCGTATTCTTTTGTCAGTATATATTTTATAGTAAAAGCATATGATATCACTAAGAATGATTCTTGAAAGTGAAATATTAAAGGGAACTCTAATTCAAAACTCATTCATTGCTGTTGGCAATGTAAAAGGTTGCAGCCACTGTGGAAGAAAGTTTGGTCATTCCTCAGAAAATTAAGTTTAGATCTACACCTTTAGCCTTACAGGAAACCAGCTTAGAGGAATCAGAAAAGAGGAGCTAGGTAAGGAAATGTCATAAGCAGGCTGAAAACTAGTGGTTTGGAGGAGCATATAGCAGGCAAGTACGGACATGACTAAGAAAAGACATCACTAGACATAGTCTATCATTTAAATCCTTATTTTCAGAAATTCCTTAACACAGCAAGAAAATGATAAAAACTGTTACAAAGCACACATATAGAAAATATATCCAGAAGAATTTGTATGTAATTTCAAAGAGAATGAATGGTTGCTTCTATCCTCTTCCTTCTTTTATCCCCATATCCCAGGGAAGTGTTTGCACTCTATATGTGTTTATAGTTTGAATGCAAGATAAGACACTTAAATAATGTTTTTGTCTATTTCACTATGTAGATTTTTACATTTTTGTATACAAGTTTGCATTTTTAGACTTTGCTATAATTAGCATATTAACATTTAAAGTAAAAAACACTATAAAATTAAATGCAGAAACAAGGTAATGTAGATTTAAGTGAGCAACAAGAAACAATGAATAACTTAATGAAGGGTGTTGCATTTGGGCAGATTGATGTAATTATGAATTCCAAAAATATAATTGGATCATGCTTGTAAACTGATCCGTTAATTTGGGCATGATTAAGTTATAATTAGGGTGCTGCCTGGGCCATGTCAGTAGGGCATTGAGCCCCACCCCTTGGTGGGTGGGGGAATTGAATATAAAAGGCAAGGCAAAGGACAGAGTAGCAGCAGTTTTTGAGAAGCAGTTTTGATATTGGAGAGAAGCCCCCAGGAGAAGAGAAGTGAGCTATTTGCCTGAGAGTCTACAGATGACCTTGTGAAGGTACCAAAGGAGCTATGCCTGGAGAGAGAAACACAGCTCTGGGAAGAGAGGAAATCAAGAAGACTGAACCCTCACAAACTTGCTCCAACACGTGACAATGGACTTTGGGGAGAGAAGAAACTTAACGCTTTATGGTCTGGTATCTGTGGATTTCTATCCCAAATAAATACCCTTTATAAAGACCAACCCATTTTTGGTATTTCACATTAGCACCCCTTTGGCTGACTAATACAGAATTTGGTACCAGGAGTGGGGTAGTGCTTTTGTAAATACCAAAATTTTGGAACCGTTTTATAAATGGGTAAGGGATATTTTTTGGAGAAATTGTGAAATGCTTGATGGAAAAGGCCTAGATCACTTTGAAGAGACTGTTGATAGTAATATGGAAGCTAAAGAGACTTTCTAAGATGTCTTAGAATTAAATGATGAAACTATTATTGGAAACTGGAGAAAAGCTGATCCATGTTTTAAAGTTGCAGAGAACTCAGCAAGATTAACTCCTGGTGTTATATGGAAGACAGAATTTGAAAATGGTGAACCGGAGCATTTAGCTAAAGAACTTTCCAAGGTAAACTTGGAGAATGAGGTTTGGCTTCTCCTTGCAGCTTATAGCAAAATACTAGATGAGCGAAATACACTAAGGACTGAACTTTTGGGCACAAAGGAAACAGAAGCTGATTCCAGAACTTTCAAGTTTCTGGAAATCAATTTCCCAGATAAAAGTGCCCCATTTGAAGACTTAGCTCAACCTGGAAATTGTAAATCAGAATTGAAGATGCAGTTATCTCAGAAAGATTTATGGAAAGTCTTACTGTCTGATGGCTTGGACTCCTGCTTCCTGCATGCAAAACCAACAAAGTTTTGAGAGAGCTGTATGAACAAAACCACTGTCAATTTGGACAAAAGAGGACATGGAAAGGAGAGATTGAAGGAGAATCAGCTTTAAGAAGAAAACTATGGAAGCAGAGATCTGCACTTAAGACATCTCCTTGGGCCAAGAGAGGAGCCCCACCCATGTGTATAGAGAGGGTGAGTTTTCCCCAGCAGTTGAAGAGGGTGGATGTCCCCACCTGATGTTCTGGGAGAATTTTGTGACCCCAGGGTGCAGGGAGGGTGGAGCACATTCCTCAAAGATTAGAGCAGTTAAGGTCAGCACCCCATAGGTCTGAGAGGGGTGTACCTATCCCCCATGGATTAGAGAATGCCAGGTGGTCAACCAATTGCTCTGAGAGGCTTAAACCTGTATGTGAAATGTAAGGGAAGGCCAGGCCATCAACTCATTGCTCTGAGAGGGTTGAACCTGTATGCCAAAGTTAGGGGGAATGTTGTCTTCACCTCACTATATTAGGGGGGCTAAGACTCTAACCCAAAGATTGAGTAAGGTGTGGCAAACACCCCAGTACTCTTGGAGGTTGAGGTCTGGAGCTTGGTCAACACCCAGATGCTTGATATCATTGGATCTAAGAAAATGGCCATCAGGCAAGCCTGTGGAAATGATGGGTTCCCATGTGGTCCCAAGGAGAAAAAACCATCATCTTAAGTATGAATCTCAGACTTTGAAATCAAATGGAGGATGCCCTGCAAGTTTACGGAACTGTAGAGGATCCATAACTCATGTATAACAACCCAATTTCTCCTTATGATATTGAAAATGCTTATCCGTTGTCTTTCCATTTGTTTATTGGAAGCAGTTCAATGGTTTTGTAAGTTTCAGAGGTCTATAGCAGGCAGGACTTTGCCCCAAGACAAACTGTATTTCTTTAAATTGCCTATGATATGATTTTGTACTTGAACTGTTACTGATTTAAAGTTTTTTGAATATTGTAATATATTTTTGGAATTCAGAGGGTGGAGTATTGCAGTTGGGCAGTTTGATGTAATTATGAATTCCAAAAATATAATTGGATCATGCTTCTAAACTGATCTGTTAATTTGGGCATGATTAATTTATGATTAGGGCATTGAGTGGGCCATGTTAGTAGGGTATTGAGCCCCACCCCTTGGTGGGTGGGGGAATCGAATATAATAGACAAGGCAAAGGACAGAGTAGCAGCAGTTTTTGAGAAGCAGTTTTGATATTGGAGAGAAGGCCCCAGGAGAAGAGCAGTGAGCTGTTCGCCTGAGATTCTACAGCTGACCTTGTGAAGGAATCAAAGGAGCTAACCCCAGAGAGAGAAACGCAACCCTGGGAAAAGAGGAACCCAAGAAGCCTGAACCCTGGGAAACATCAGCAGCTGTCTTGCTCCAACACGTGACAATGAGCTTTGGTGAGAGAAGAAACTTAACACTTTATGGTCTGGTATCTGTGGACTTCTATGCCAAATAAATACCCTTTAAAAAGACCAACTCATTTTTGGTATTTCACATTAGCACCCCTTTTGCTGACTAATACAAGGGGTGATAGGGAGAGACTTCTGGGAAGATGGAGGATTAGAGAAGCACAGGATTCACTTGTATTACAAAAAAAATTGCTAAAGGACAGGAAGAAACTGTCCAGAAAACTCTTCTAAGGTTTAGGACATCAACAGAAATCTGGACACCACCCACAATAAAGAGGGGCAAGGAAAATGAGATTCAATGGGAGAGGTCTCTATGTAAAAGCTGCAGCTGCAACTGTTGGTGCCCAGCTCCTCACTCTTGGAGTAGACAGCATTGAGGCCCCAGCTTCAGGCTAATAGCTATAGTTGGAGGAGTTGGCAAGGGTCTACCTCCCCAAGAAAAGGGAGAGAATCATGCAGCCTATGGCTGATTCAGCTTTGGGTCAACAAATTTGGTCTAAATTGTCCCATGAGACACAGATTTCCAGGCCAAGTGGCGCTTTGCCATTGCTAGATTTCAAACACCCTCCTTAGTGATCTGGACTGGTTGCTGACAATGCAGACATTTTTCCTCACAAGGGAAATGGTGGGTGTGAAGGGAATAATGAATTTTCTGAGAAAATTTTATTTAGCAAGACTTGGCTCCGAGGGAGAATTCTCTGTCACATTGTTTCTGCACTCCTGCTTTGTCAAAGATACAGTGAACACATTCCAACTATGGTTTGAGCACAGAAAACTGCTGAAATGTGCTGTATGCTGCCAAACAAAGAAAGTGCATGCAAAGAAATATAAAAGTAAATAAACAAAACAGGCTTTTTTGAGCCTCCCCACAGCCCTTGGAAACTGATCTGCAACCCATTACTGGATCTATGGCCCTGATTTGAACAATGAAATATAGACAATTCCAAATATATAGAAGAAGTTGAACCAAAACTCAAAGAACAAGAGCAGCACACAGCCACACACAACTAAAACATTATGCAAGATGGAGAAACTGAGCTCCAAAGTAAGCTTACCATCATAATCATATTCCTAGACATCAGCAAAAAAATACATGTCCTACTGAGAAAAATGAAGCTATGGCTCAGGCAAAGGAACAAATAAAACCAAAGATGAGACACAAGATTTGGCACAACTAATCAATGATGTTCATAAAAATCTCCTAAATAAAATCAAGGAGTTGAAGGAAAATACAGCCAAAAGACAACAAGACCATCTTAGGTGAGCACAAAGAATAATTAGAAAAGCTGAATAGAAAAATAACAGAGCTTATGCGAATGAAAGACACAATAGGTGAGAATAAAAACTTATTAGAGGCATACAGCAACAGATTCAAAATCATAGAAGGAAGAATCAGTGATGAAGGTGACAGAAGAGCCGAAATTGAATAGAGAGAAGAACTGTATGAGAAAAGAATGGATAAAATGAGCAAGAGTTCAGGGAGTATAATGATACAGTGGAGCACAACATATATGTCATGGGATTTCTAGAAGGAGAAGAGAAGAGAAAAGGGGCAGAAAGTGTATTTGAAGAAATAATGGCTGAAATCTTCCCAACTCTCATGAAAAACCTGAATTTACATGTGCAAGAATGGTATAATATTCCAATCAGAATAAAACTGAATAGCCCTGCTACAAACACATACTACTCAGAATGTCAAATGCCAAAATAAAGAGAAAATTCTGAAAGCAACAAGGGTGAAGGAAACCATCAGATACTAGGGACACCTAACAAGACTTAGTGCAGATTTCTTTTCAGAAACCATTGAAGTTAGAAGAGAGTGATATGATATAATTAAATGCTGAAATACAAAAAATGGCAGTTGAGAATTCTTTAGCAAAATTTCCTTTCAAATATGAAAGTGAGTTAAAAAGATTCACAATAAACAGAAACTAAGAGAGTTCACAGACAAGAATCCAGCTCTGCAGGAATCATTAAAGGGAGTTCTGCAACCTAAAAAGAAAAGGCAGGAGATGGATGCTTGGAGTATAGTGTAGAAATGAAGAATATCAGAAAAGACAACCAAAAGTTAACAGGACAGATGAAAATTAGATGTGACATCAGAAAATAAAATAATAAAATGGTGGAAGTAAATAATGTCTTTACAGCAATAACATTGAATATAAATGTATTAAACTCCCCAATATAAAGCCATAGACTGACAGAATGGATCAAATACATTATCGATCCATATTCTGTATATAAAAGACTCACATTAGACCCAGGGGTACAAATAGGTTGAAAGTGAATGTCTTGAAAAAGATATTTCATGATAACAGTAACCAAGAAAGAGATGCAGTAGTATTATTAATACTAAAATCAGACAAAATAGAATTTCAAAGCAAAAAAGTTATAAGAACTAGATAAGACCATTATATATTAATGAAAGGAACAATCCACTAGGAAAAATAAACAGTCATAAGTATCTATGTATCTAATTAGAGTGCCTCAAAATACATGAGGCAAACTCTGGTAAAACTGAAAGGAGAAATAGATGACTCTACAACAATAGTTGAAGACTTCAACACACAATTCACAACAATTAATAAAACAACTAGAAAGAAGATTAACAAGGAAATAGAGAACTTGAACAATATGATAAATGAGCTAGACTCAACAGACATATACAGAACATTGCACCCCAAATCAGCACGTTATTCATTCATCTCAAGTGCACATGAACTTTCTCCAGGATAGACCACATGTCGTGTCACAAGTCAGGTCTCAAAATTTTTTTAAAAGATTGAAATTATACAAATGATCTTCTCAAATCAAAATGGAATGAAGCTGGCCGTCAATAATATGTGGAAAAGGGGGAAATTTGCAAATGTTTGGAGGTAAAACAATATAGTCCTAAACACTCAGTGGGTCAAAGAAGAAATTGTAAGTAAAATTAGTAAATCTCTTAAGGCAAATGGAAATGACAACATATCTTATGAAAACTTATGGGATACAGTGAAGGCAGTATGAAGAGGGAAATTTATAGCCCGAAATGTTTATATTTAAAAAGTGTAAAGATCAAACTGAACACCTGGAGGAACTTAAAAAAGAACAGCAATTCAATCCTAAAGCAATCAGAAAGAAAGAAAGAAAGATTAGAACAGGAATAAATGAATTTTAAGAAAAGAATTAATAAAGAAAATCAATAAAACTCCAAAGTGATTCTTTGAGAAATCAATAAATTTGTTAGCTAGACTAACAAAGAATAAAATAGAAATGATGCATATAACTAAAATCAAGAATGAAAGGGGGACATTACAACTGATTACACCAAAATAAAAAACAAAGATTTTAAGAGGATATTATGAGAAAGTGTATGTGAACAAATTAGACAACCTAAATGAAATGGACAAATTCCTTTAAATGCACAACTTACATTGACTCTACAAGAAATACAAGAACTTAACAAACCAATCACATTTAAAGAGACTGAATCAGTCATCAAAAATATCCCAAAAGAGAAAAGTCCAGGACCAAATGGCTTCACAGGTGAACTCTACTAAGCATTTTGAGAAGAGTTAGCACCAATCCAGTTTAAACTCTTGCAAGAAAAATTAAAGAGGAGGGAAAATCACCCAATAGAGTCAATGAAGCCAATATTACCCTAATAACAAACCCAGTCTCTAATGGACATAGATGCAAAAATTTTCAACAAAATATTTGCAGATAGAATCCTATAGCATATTAAAATAATTATGTACCACAATCAATTGTATTTTATTCCTGGTATCCAAGGGTGGTTCAACACAAAAAAATCAATTAACACAATATACTACTTTAACAAATTGAAGGAAAAAAGAACACCTGATCATCTCAATCTATGCAGAAAAGGCATTTGAAAAAATTCAGCTTTCTTTCTTGATAAAACAAATCTGAAAGATAAGAATGGAAGGAAGATTTCTCAACATGGTAAGGTGCATATATGAAAAATCAACAGGTAACATTGTATTCAAAATTGAAAGACTGAAAGATTTCTCAATGAGATCAGGAATAAGACTAGGATACCCACTGTCGCCACTGTTATTCAATATTGTGCTAAAAAGTCTAGCTAGAGCAATCAGACAAAAATAAATAAAAGCCATCCAAAAAGGAAGTAAAATTCTCACTATTCACAGATGACATGATCCAACATTTATAAAATTCTGAAATATCTATGATAAAGTTATGAGAGCTAATAAGTAAATTTAGCAATGTGGCAGTTAAAAGATCAACATGCAAAACCAATTTTTCTATATATTAGTAATGAACAATTTGAGGAAGAAATCAAGAAATGGTCCATTTGCAATAGCAATAGAAAGATTAAAATATCAAGGACTTATTTTAACCAGACATGTAAAAAACCTTTACTCAGAAACTAAAAATCTGCTAAAAGAAATTAAAGAGTACGAATATTCTCACAGACCTTATTTTGTGACAATCTGAGTAGGCTAAACATTCGCTATATTAGAAACCATGCATGTGTCCCCAGACCTAGTTTTTCTCCCTAGGTCTGGTTTTTAGAATTCTGGTGATAAACTGAGCCTAATTTCTTATGACCATCCTGTATGGGAAAAGACTGTAACTATGAGTGTCTTTGGTCAACCTTAAACGATATAGCAGGGGGCAGATGTTGTTCAGGTGGCTGGCATATAACATATGGAGGGTCCTTGTTTTGATCCCTGAGACCTCCCGGCAAAAATAAAAATATATATAAATAAAAATATATATGGCATGTGGGCCACTAGGTCCCATGCATGAGTGCACTGCCAGGCCCTGTGTGTGGGTGTGCCACCAGGCCCTACGACCCACGCAGCAAGATGATGACCTAAGAGGAGAATGATACAGGGGAGAGCCAAGACAAAACACAACAACAACAAAAGAACAGGTACTAAGTTTGCACAGGCAGTAGGATGCCTCTCTCCAACATTGGAGATTGCGAGGATCGAATCCCAGTGAAGACAGGAGGAGAAGGATGAGAAGAGAGGGCAGGAAATGGGCACAGAAAGTTGCCCAGTGAATGGGCACAGAAACAGCAAAAACGGGGGGTGGACGGTAAAAATGGATAAAAGTAAATAAATAAATAAATAATAAATAAATCCTTTAAAAATGTATAGGGGAGGAAGATATGGACTATAGTTAGTGGTAATACTTTGATTATGCTCTTTCATGATTTGTTAACAAATGTTTCACAACAATGCAGGGTGTTTTGGGGGATGATGTGTAGGAGCCCTGTGTGATGTTATGCATGTTTGTTTTGTAAGTTCATGATGTTTACTGAACACTTATATTTTATGTACGTTCATGTATGAATGATATACTTCAATAAATTGTTTTTAAAAAAGAAATCAAAGAATACCTAAGCAAATGGAAATAATTCTGTGTTCATGGATTGAAAGACTAAATATTGTGAAGATATCAATTGTGCCCAAGCTGATTTATATAGCCACTGCATTTCCATTCAAAATTCCTTCATCCTACCTTAGAGATATAGAATAGTCAATTACAGAATTTATTTGGAAGGGAATTGGGCCCGGAATAGCTTTAAACATCCTAAAAATAAGAATGAATTAGGAGTATTCACACTCCCTGACTTTATTTTTATTTTATTTTTTTAAATTAATTTATTTTTTATTGTGGGTAAAAATCAAAATTTTCACAATACATACCAATATTTGTAAAATGATATATAAATATATATGCATATATGTGCATTTGCTTACAAAAATGTTATTTATATATATATAAATATATTTTAAGAGGTGCTTAGGGGAAGCAGCTGTGGCTCAATCAGTAGGGCTCCTGTTTACCATATGGGAGGCCCCGGGTTCAGTTCCCAGGGCCTCCTGGTGAAGGCAAGCCCGCCCACACGGCGTGGTTAGCTGACCCAGCGAGCACAAGCAGCAAGGGGGGGATAAATGAATAAATAAATAAAATCTTAAAAAAAAAAAAAAAAGAGGTGCTTAGATTACCTAAAATATTACACGGAACCCACTGGGATTCCCATGTTGCCCACCTCCCACATCTCCCACCACATCCCACACAAACATCTCCCACAAGTGTGGCCCACCACCTTCAATGGACTTACACATCCTGGGGCCTTGCCACCAACCATAGACCACAGTTCACATCATAGACCACACTCTCTCCCACACAGTTCTGAGTAGTGAGTGCTGATTTAAAATGGCCTACATCCGTTGCCACAACTGTACTCAGGACAACCTCCAAATCCCAAAGAAGCCCCTGTATTTCAAGTGCTTGTCCTCTCCCTGCCCCAAAAATGTCAAGTGACCACTGGCTCCACCTCATTGTTATAATTTCTTCCATTGCTAGAATCACCATATGTGTACAACAGAATACCATCAAGTCCACTCTAGTCCATAGTTCTTCCCCCAATCCTGAGGGGACTGGGATGGTGATGTCCACTCTACCTCCAATTGAGAAAGGGCTTATATCCCATGGATATGGTGGGTGGGATGATCCTGCCTGCAGATACAGACCCTCTCCATTCCCTGGGATAGCCATTACCCATCGTTGTCTTCTCACCAGGTGACTTGGATGAGTCCATTGAGCTGTAGAGTAGAGTTGCAGCTCCACCAAGATTCCACGTACACCTGGAACATGGGTAGGCCAGAGGATTCAGTCTCTGGAAGTATACCTAAAAACTCCAGCATCACATATAGGTTTGAATAGAAGGGACTGATGGACCATGTGCAGGGAGGACTTATTTGAGTCCAATTCTGTCACTCTCAGGAGCACAGATTCCAAAATAGAGCCCAATGATAAGGCATCAATCTCTGGGGCTATCCCCCATTATATAAGACTTGGGTGTCTCCAGAGCTCTCAGGAGCTCCTCTGTGTTGGGTGACAGGCACTTAGAGGTTCTATGAGCTCCTACTGAGGTGTGCATAAGAGTTACCTCTGGGATGACCTCCCAACTCTCTTTGAAGTCTCTTAGCCACTTGAACTCATTTGCATTTACCCTTTCCCCCTTTTATTCAAGGTCTTTTTCCAGTTGTGTTGCCAGTTGGCTCTTGGTATTACTCCCTCATTGCCAGGGAGGCTCATCCCCAGGAGTCATGTCCCACGTTGGGGGGAAGGTAATGCAATCATATGCTGAGTTTGGCTTAGAGAGAGTCCATATTTGAGCAACAACTGCAGGCTAAGTCTCAGTTACAAGAGCAAAGACTCACAAGGTTAGTCATCAATAAAAAGAACACATCAGTGGGTCATCCTCTTTTGACAGACGCTGTCCCTGCACTCAGAGGACTATTGCTCCTCCCTTGGAGACTGTGGCAGAGCTCTCCAGGCTAGGAATTCAGATTTACTCATTTATTGTGTGATTGTCCACCCATCGTGACCATGCCCCATCTTTTGAACGATTTTGCATATCTTTCATGTATATTCGGATGAACTAATTCCCGTGAAACCCCCCTCCCAGACACCCCCCACCAATAATCCCCTGCAGTACCCATTGTAACCTTTCTGTGATCCAAATCCTCCATGAACATGTAGTCCATAAAATAATCAAATACACTTACTAGGAAAAAGAAACAACTATGATAAGTTTACATGCAAGAGACAAACATAAGGAAACTCAGGGAAAAAAATAAGAAAAGAAAGAGAGAAAAAAAAAACAAGAAAAAAAAATCAAACAAAAAACAAAACAAAACAAAACAAAACAAAATATAATTAGCGGAATGGGACATTCAAAAAAATGGGCAAAAAAGCAAAGGAAATGCCTTTAAAAAATAATATATATATATATATTCTTTTTTTTTCCTTTCTCTTCTTTTTTTCCCCCTTCCTTTAATCACTGTGTTATCAGATGTCCGGTGTGCTGTGACACCTCCCCCCCTCTCAATCCCCATTGTCTCCCAATTTTTCATTTAATTTTCAAAGAAGTTTTAGGTTACAGCAAAGTCACACATGGAGTGCCGGAGAGTCCTAGATACCAAACCACTCCCCTTCCCCACCCCATATTAACCCCCCCCCCTTTTTTTGGATGTTAGCGTTGTTATAACTGTCGTACAGATAGCAAAATATAGCAACTAAACATTGTCAATGATTTACAGTATAGTTTACAATTTAGATGATACAGTTTAATAATTTTGATGATATTTACCATGTCCTGTGTCAATTACTGTAAGATAATGAAAAACCTTCCCCATGACCACCAAACACCCCATTAGATCTTGACTGTTCCCTTCCCCCAGCCCCCCAGGGCTCATAATACCACCATATCCTGTCCCATAGAATGTCAAGATTCACAGTTACATGCCCTGGGAATTTGAACCTGCCTTTTCTAATCTACCCACCCACTAGTGCTGCACCACGAAACCCAGGAACACCACCACTCATCTGCCCCATCCCCCAACATGCAACCACACTCTATCCCTTTACCATAGATTATGTCCATATGGGTGATGGCTCAAAGCCTGCTCTTCTCTTACTCTCCCTTGTTAACCTATCTTTCAGACAATGGTTCTCAGAGTCAAAGCTACAGTGGTCAAGTGGTCAAGACTCATTGGTGAATGGAAGGGAAATGAGAGGTCATAAATAGGCCTCCACCTCTATGGTCAACTGGTTTTTGACAATTATACCAAGTCTACTTTTCAGAAACAACAAATTTCTTCAACAAATGTTGCTGGAAGAACTAGATATCCATAACAAAAGTATGTAAGAGAACCCCTATCTCACTCCTTATACAAGAATCAACTCAAAATCAATGAAAGATCTAAATATAAAGTCCAAGAACATAAAACTCCCAGAAGATAATGTAGAAAAACATCTTCAGGTACTTGTGGTAGGTTTTGGTCTATTAAACTTAACACCTAAATCACGAGAAAGAAAAAAAGAAATAGATAAATAGGACCTCCTCAAAATTAAAAATTTTCACACCTCAAAGGCCTTTTTGAAGAGGGTGTAAAGGCAGCCAACTAAATGGGAGAACATATTTGGAAATCACATATCCTAGAAGGGCTTAATATGCCTGATGCAAAAAGAGATCTTACAACACAACAAATAAAAAGACAAATGACCTGATTAAAAATGGACAAAGGTCTTGAAAAGACTTTTTTCCCAAAGAAGAAATACAAATAGTAAAAAAAAAAAAACATGCTATTGTATGGGTATGACAGTGGTTGAAAGGGGAAGTCTAAGATCATATATATTTCTGGAAGAAAAGCTAAAAACTGTGACATGTAACAGTATAAGATAGTAAAACCTCATGTAAAACATGAATTTGTGTGATATTGCATATATAAGCATCTTTTTTACAAAATATAAATACAAATATAATATAGAGATGGAAAAAGAATAGCAGCTATGTATGACAGGGAAGCATAAAAATATTAAGAGATGATGAGCTTTGTTTGCTTGTTTTTTTGTTTATTATTATTGTTGGAATAATGAAAGTGCTCTAAGAATGAATTGATTCATGCACAAATATGTGATTACACTGAATACCATTGATTGTTCACTTTGCATGAATTTATGCTGTATTAATTTGTATCTATAAAAATAATTTGTTAAAAAAACACATGAAAAAATGTTCATTATCGCTAGTTATTAGGAAAATGCAATAAAAGCTACAATGAGATATCATTTCACACCTACTAGATTTGCCTTTATTAAAAAGACAGAAAACTGCACATATTGGAGAAGATGTGGAGGAGCAGGAGTGCCTATTCACTGTTGGTGGGAATGTGGAATACTACACCAACTGCGGAAGACTGTTTGGTGTTTCATAAGCAAGTCAAATATAGATCTGCCAGGTGTACCAGCAATACCACTACTAGGGATATACTCAGAAGAACTGAGAGCACTGAAATGAACAGACATCTGCACCACAAGGTTCATAGCATGATTATTCACAATTGCCAAAAGGTGGAGACAGGCCAGATGTCCATCAGCTGATGAATGGATAAGCATATCATATACACATACAATATAATATTATTTAGTGATAGGAAGAATTAAAGTCATGAAGCATATGACAAGATGGGTGAATCTGGAGGTACATTATATTGAATGAAGCAAGCCAGACTGATAAAGATAAAAATAGGTGATTTTGCTATTCTTAACTAAATATAATGAATAAACTAGAATATAGGTCACCAGAAAATAGAATGAGGCTAGAGAATTGGTCAGAAGTTGGTCATAAATATTTGGAAATTAATAGAAATGATGAAAGCACATCATAGTGTTTGTAATTAGCTCACTAATATATGGTTATGATATTGGTTGAAATCATAAGTCTAAACTCCTGTATATCAGTAGAAGGAGGCTTAAAAATCATACATGGGACTGTGTAGCATAGCAACCCTCATGTTAAAAATGTATATGGTTGCCCATCGTTGTCTCCTTACCAGGTGACTTGGATGAGTCCATTGAGCTGTAGGGTAGGAGTTGCAGCTCCACCTAGATTTCATGCATACCTGGCACATAGGTAGGCGGGATGGGAATCCCAGTGGGTTCCATGTAATATTTTGGGTAATCTAAGCACCTCTTAAAATATATGTATATATATATATATATAAATAACATTTTTGTAAGCAAATACACATATATGCATATATATTTATATATCATTTTGCAAATGTTTGTATGTATTGTGAGAATTTTGATTTTTACCCACAATAAAAATAAAAAAAAAAAGTATATGGTTAATAGTGCACATACAGAAATGTTTTTCTCTGAAATAGAACAAATGCACATTAATGTTACAAGATGTCAATATCACGGTGATATTTGGGCAAAAATACAACCAAAGCAAACTATGGACAGTAGAGTATAGTAATGTTTTAATAATCTTCCATCATTTGTGACAAAAAAGAAATATGCTAGGCGAAATCAACTGGAGAAAATATGCTACATATTGTTTGACTCAATCTATATCAACTATAAATAAAATACAAATAAATTAGAGTTTGGAATAGTTTAGCAATTATGTATGACAGGGGAAGGACAGGGAGATTGAGAGGTGACTGCTAAGGGGTAAAGATTTGTTGATTTTTTATATTATTATTATTAGTTTGGGTGTACTGAAAACACTCTAATATTGATTGAAGTGATGAATGCACAAATCTGTGATTATACCAAATGCCATTGATTGTATGCTTTGGATGGATTGTATGATTTATGAATGCTTTTCAATAAAATTTATTTTAAAAAAAACAATCCTTGCAGTGATGAAAAACAAAAAGGAGTGATAGGGACAAAGTTGTAAAGAAGATGACCTCTGTCTTAGTTGTGATCACAGTTCTGATGTGTGGTGATGGCTTTGATAAGTTAATTTAACTCTGAGGTTCAGATTCTCGTAGCATTGAAAGATAAGCACAATAACAATATCTCACAAAAATTTCTTGAAAATTAAATGAAGATAGTAATTGAAAAATATGTTGTAAAATGAAAAATGCCATATAAACTAACTCATATTTTCATAGGTAAGACTTTACTGATGATGATGGTATATTTGAGAATATTATTAGAATTGGTTAAGATTTCAAGACAGATTGAGTTTTAAAAAAATGAGATTTGAAAAAAAGTCATGGGAAGAAAACAAGAAAAAGTGCAATGGAGATGTCTATTAACATTTTAGCCCTTTAATTATATTGTGCTTCACAATCCCAGAGGGTATTTATCAGCAGAAAAACTTCAT
Organism: Tolypeutes matacus; assembly: GCA_026826555.1. NCBI lineage: Eukaryota > Metazoa > Chordata > Mammalia > Cingulata > Chlamyphoridae > Tolypeutes > Tolypeutes matacus. The sequence continues at coordinate 627,035 of JAKSZT010053854.1, read as the reverse complement.
CCACTCCTCTAATGGGCAGAGAGAAGTTCAAGATGATGCCACTTCCCTACTTCTCCTTGCACATTTAACCACAGCCACACTGCATTTTCATCTAGATGCGTCTTCCAGCATCATCTGATGCTGGCATCAACCACACACCAGAAAAAGCTGCCGGAAGAAAAGGGTAACCAGTGTCCTCTACTTTTCGGTGCTGACACTTCCTGTGTGTTCTTGACAATATCTCCTCAATTTTTACCCTATCATCTATTTTCATAGGGGAAAAATGTATGCTTTCCTTTGAATCTTTTTATAATACTTATTTGCTGCTGCACATTATGAAATGGGTTGTTGATTTCCAATTACTTATTGACAAAACTGTGTATAATCCTTCAATATTTTTGGATGATCTGCTTGTTCTCCTGAGCCTAAATTATTACTAAGGTTTTCCTGATTTTCTTTGAATAGGAATTATTTTTATAGCAAACATTAGAAGCAAAAGTCTGGATCATATTTATGTTTACCTTATGAAAATGACAGTGGGAGGCATAAAGGTCAAACTGAAGAGGTAGAACTGTATCTTAGAGCAGAGACCATGTTACAGGCTCTGGGTTGCATACTTGGGCCAAAACTCAAGTCCTTCCTCTTCTAGTTGTGTGACCTCAGGTAGATAGGCTGAGAACCTTAATTTTCTAATTGGCATAAGAAGAAGATAAGTTAAAAGTAAGTGTCTCATAGCTCTTGGGCAGACCAAGTGTGGTTAAATGCTAGAACAGTTCTTGAGACCGAGAACACTCTTAATAAACATGGATGTTACTTTAAAACCACTATTGGTGACCGCCTATGTTAAGCATGTGCTAAGCTGTTGGCATTAAACTCAAGCAATTGGATTGAGAAGGATAAGAGTTGTCAGAGAGGCCAGTTGCCCTGTGTAGTACACACACAACATCCTGTCATCTGTCTGGTGTCTTGGTGGACCTGTCAACATGGTTTGATGACAGTGACCCCATTTATCAAAGTGCTGCAGAGATTTTCCCAGCTCCCACCCAGCCGCTCTCCTGTTCTTCCACCTCCTTGAAATTGGTTCATTCAGCAGACAGCTGAAGTTCTTCAGATGTATGTCACTGCACCTGTTCTTGCCTCATTTCTTTCACATATCTAGACTAGGTCAGCAGGTAGTTTTGCCACTTACCAGACTGTTTTTAAATTTTGCATAAAGCTCAGCTTCCATCTGTCTTTGAGGATGGGATTTGATAGAAAGATTATACTTTGCTTATGCAAAGAATCACAGAGTGTGAGCATATTTATATTATGGTATAAAATACATCTGCTATTTTGCTTTTTGTATCAATACCCTAGTACTTAGGGATGTTAATAAATTGAATATTAATAGTACTCTTTTGAATTATTACAAGAATATAAAATGTATATAAAACTGTTCTAAATTCTTCCTGAAAGATTTCAGCCTCATAACCATTTCTAAAGTACCCAGCAAGAGGAGCTGATATATCCTTCCTGTTGGTATGGATTATAAATTTTAGCATATTACCTTTTAGAATTTAAAAAAATTGCACAGGTTTAATCTCCTTAACAAAAAAACATATAAGAACTTATTAAAAATTCCCCTCAGATTGATCAGGTATATTTTGTATCTATTGCTTTAAGTTATTTTGTAGCTATTCTCTGTTCTGTTTTAAATCAAATTTATATAACTTTTTTTCTGAATATACAGATGTGACCTCCTTAAATGTAATGAAGCTAAATTCATCTTTGGTTTGTCTTCAAGGTCTAACACCTAGGTAGATGTAAGCAGCAGTAGTGGGGAGGGAAGCAGTGAATTCGAGTCAGAGATATCTCAGTGTTGCTCAGTTTCCCTCTCTGAAAGTCAGTTGACATTCTTGAAACTTTGGTGTCACAAGCAATAAAGAAAGTTGCAAGAACAACTAAAGCCTCATCTATAAATGGCAGTGAACATTTAATGCTAATTCTCCCACTCCTCTAAGATTTACAGAATGTGGTATGTACTTTAAGGACAGGAATTACACCTTGGAGAAGCATGTGCTACATAAAAACATGATAGAAATGACATTCTCCAAAAAACTCCATTTAATCTGGGACAAAAACAAATAAACAAGTTGTTTAGGATTACAGAAATTATCAAGTCAAATTTCTTAAATCTATGAATAGGATATTGAAACTGGAAACTTGAAATAATGGATCTCATATTATAAGGCAATAACAGAACCAACAGTTAATTATGTTCTACACAGTAATAGGCTTAGATTTTAACTCTCTGCACTAGCAGTGTTATGTGTATATCCATGGTGACTGGTAATGTTCAGAGTATTTTCTCTGTGTTATTTCATTTAATCCTTACTACATAATAAGGTCAACCTTTTTTCTTATCCCCTTTTCATGTAGAGAGCACAGAAGAGTTTAGTAACTTGCCAAAGGCACGGTGTGGGTAGAAGGGAAGCTGGATGCACAGATACAGTCTGACTTCAGAGTCTGGGCTCCTATACCTCTGCCCCTTGAGTTCTCTGAAGGTCAGTTCAACCATGAGGACTCTGCTATGTGTGACGGGCTTCATACCTCATTCAGTGCAACCACAGAACCTCACAGGGAAGGCTGATCATATCAGCAGAAATGGGGTAAACTTATAGTAAGTGGATTTACACCCAAATAAAGTTTTATTATCTTCCAAATGCTTCTTACATGGGATAAACCTCCAAGAATTTTTAAGGTCACAGGTGAATCCTTATGTCAGAAATGTAAATTCAGTTCAGATTCCCTAACAAAAACTCTAGAAATAAGAAATTTATTCCTCTTTTTTCCCCAATGATTCATTCTCATTTGCATAGGGTGATTACTCAGATTTCCAGTTGATAAAGTACACTATTGATAAAGGACACTATTGTGAAAACCTCATCACCCCAAACCAGGGATAACTTCAGTATATGTTAACAATTCTTTCAACTCATATTTGTGAATTGATTCTTTTTTTTAAAGTAAATTGGTATTTACAGGTAATTTATGGTCCCCATATTGACATGTCCATAAGACTTTCTCCAGTTAATCACAATCAGATTGGCACACACACACACATTTGCAGACTCTTGTTGATTGTATATGTCAGGGGATTGCATCCCCATGGGTGATCTGTGTAACCCCAATGTTCTCCTTGGTGTTTTAGGTGAAACCTCATGGACAACACCACTGGGCTGGCCAACCACACTGGAGACTTTGCTTTCATCCTGATGGGACTCTTCAGTCAATCTAAACACCCTGCTCTCCTTTCTGTGGTCATTTTTGTGATTTTCCTGATGGCCTTGTCTGGAAATGTCATCTTGATCCTTCTGATACACTCTGATGCCCACCTCCACACACCCATGTACTTTTTCATTAACCAGTTGTCTCTCATGGATGTGATGTCCATTTCTGTCACTGTGCCCAAGATGCTCATGGACCAGGTCATGGGTGTGAATAAAATCTCAATCCCTGAGTGTGGGATGCAAATGTTCCTCTACTTGATGCTTGTAGGCTCAGAATTTTTCCTTCTAGCTGCTATGGCCTATGACCGTTACATGGCCATCTGCCATCCTCTCCACTATCCTATCCTCATGAACCACAGGGTCTGCCTTCTCCTGGCATCTGGCTGCTGGTTTTTGGGCTCAGTGGATGGCGTCATGCTCACTCCCATCACCATGACCTTCTCCTTCTGCAGATCCCGGGTCATCCATCACTTCTTCTGTGAGGTCCCTGCCATAATGAAACTCTCCTGCTTTGACACCTCACTCATTGAGTCACTCTTGTACTTGTGCTGTGTCCTTATGCTCCTCGTCCCTGTGACAGTCATTTCAAGCTCCTACACTTTCATCATTCTCACTATCCATAGGATGAACTCAGCAGAGGGCCGGAAGAAGGCCTTTGCCACCTGTTCCTCCCACATTACTGTGGTTATCCTGTTCTATGGGGCAGGCATCTACACCTATATGCTCCCCAGCTCCTACCACATCCCAAAGAAGGACATGGTAGTATCTTTCTTTTACACCATACTCACTCCTGTACTAAATCCTTTAGTCTATAGTTTCAGGAATAAGGATGTTACAGGGACTCTGAAGAAAATGTTACATGTGGGACCTGTATTTCAAAAGACTGTTAAGTAGGAAATTTATGCAGTATCAAATTGTTTTCCTTTTATTTACACATCTGAATTTTACATCTTATGCTAATGCAATTCTTAGACTCTCATTTAATCATGGCCCTCTGAAATCCACCAATTTTCTAGGTAGCAATTTCCTTGGACTGGAAAATTTTTCATTTTCACATTGCAATTTCTTTTAAAATCTATCAGCCAATCACATTGCTTCAATGTTACGATCTCTGAAGTTGATAACTGAACAGTGATTCTGTTGAAAACATCATGAAGTGTACAACTAATTCTCAAATACAGAGAAAGATCGGGGGGAGAGCAATTGGTTGAAAGTGGTTAAAATGAAAAATGTTGAATTGTATATATGTAAATGAAAATAATTTTAAAAATTATTTTTAAAGTTTTTGGTTGTTCTTTTTACTATTGATATTAATGCTAATTTCTGAAAATTTGAAATTATTTCCAAATAAAGAGTAAAATATCAGTCTTTCCCCCTTTATGTTAGTTCCTACACTCTATTTGGTGGTAGTGTAAGTTACATAATATCTTAAAAAACATGATCACTTCAACATGACAATTTATTACTAAGGCAATTCATTCATGAGCAGCTTTACCATGGCCTACATTGTTCTACAAGGTCTAATCCTGATGGTATCTAGTGCTTACTAATACTCTGCAACAATTTGTACCATGTGGTAGATTTAGGATCCAGGACTGCAGAGAAGAAAGGGAGGAAAATATTAACCCAAAGTAGTAGCAAGGTTTAGGGGAAGTTTCCTTCATGAGATGACATTGCAGCTGAGTTTTGAAGAATGTGATTTATTACACAAAGAAGGAGAGGAAAGATATCAAACACTTTATCTTTCATGTATTCAAACACATTCCTTATCCTATATAGTACGGTGCTAGATCACAGATAAATGTGATTTAAGTCTGAATAAAACATGGCTACTATCCACAAGGAATTTGAACTGTAGGTCTAGTTGTATGTGCAAATAGGTACAGCAGGGAACATAAATCACTTTGCTAACTGTTTGCAAAGGTAACATTTCTGGAGGAGACATCAGTTATATCTGTGATATATTATGTCTGAGATATGTGAGAAAACACCTTAGAGTTGAATGTTGACTCCGTGTTTACCTTCAGAGCAGTGTGGGAGACTGGGGTGGGGGATGCATTCAGCAACAGGATGACAGGAAAAGGCACACCAGGAGCAGAGTCAGGGGTTGACCAAGCAGGAGTGGTAAACCTTCCAATGGCACGTCCTTTCCTCTTCACATTATAGCCTCACTTTGTGCCTTTCTGTGTCCCAGGGTTTACAACCAGTAGTGAAATAATCAGACATGTATTTTAGAAATGTTATATTAGTGATAATGAATTGGAAACTTGGAAGACTGAAGGCACAGAGACCAGGTAAGTGACAATGGTGAGCATCAAGTAAGGGGCATCAAGTGATAAGACACATCTGAATACCACAAGGGACTGAGGTGGGGAGGAATTTGGGGTAAGTTGGGTCTTATTGAATCTGCTAAATAAAATCACTAAACATATGGTTACATGTCTACCATTTTCCAATTGGCTGCATCCCACTTGTGAAGAATCAGACAATTTCAAAAGGACAGAATATATTTTCTTCTTAATATTCTCAAGTATTTCTTGACTGTAAAATTTAGATCTTGCAGTGTTTTAGGAAAAGATGTTGGGAAGGCAGTTTCCAATATTTTTGCCACAGTCAATCTGACTGAATAAAATATGCATATTCTTTAGCTATTGAAAGAATTGAGAAGTGTATTTATTGTCCCTCTATTTGCTGGACAATAATGATAAATACATTTGTTGATTACATTAAAAATATCCTAGAAATGAGGAACAAAAGGAAACTATTGAGTGAGTGGAATCATATTCTTCCAAAGGTGATTTTTTTTACGCTACCCAAATAAAAATGCTGTAGATAATATTTTAGGATAATTAATTATCTTTTTAAACAAGCTGTTCAGAGTAAAATTTTCAATATTTCTGCCAAAAATAATTTACAAGATCTCTGTATTTGAGAAAATGTGTTGTAAAATATAAATATTATTTAATATTTTGAATTCTTAGACATGGAGGAACAATTGTTGCTCCAAATTTCTTGTATAAGTGTTCAAATACAGAACTGAAAATGATTGTGACAACTACTTTTCCCTAAGTGCTAAATAAGAAAAACTGCTGTTCACTGAAATATTTTAAAATTTTCAAACTTCAGAAATTTTTATTGTATATGAGCTTGTTATGACTCCAGCATTTGACAAAATGAATTGTTCTTGCACCATGGTAACAAATCTAATCAACTCACTGATGAGTAAAGTTCATGAAATGTAGTACAGTAAGCCCAGTGATTGCTTGACCAAACTGGGAACCATTACTTAGCCAAGTTGGCACATTAGTCTATCACAGTCCACCCCTTGTCAACTTGGCAGCCATTGCACATCAAAGTAAACCATATTTAGTCTCAAAAAAAAACACAAACAAAACAAAACAAATAAAAGATATATAGAGATGTATTTCCACTAATAATACTTAAATGTTCTGCTTACTACCAAAAATGAACTAATACCCTCCAGAATAGGATCCAAGTCCTTGGGAAATATTTATTTTAAACTGACATTCTTTTTTTTTTTTTTTATTATGGGTAAAAATAAAAATTCTCACAATACATACAAACATTTGCAAAATGATATATAAATATATATGCATATATGTGTATTTGCTTACAAAAATGTTATTTATATATATATATATACATATATTTTAAGAGGTGCTTAGATTACCCAAAATATTACACGGAACCCACTGGGATTCCCATGTTGCCCACCTCCCACACCTCCCACCACATCCCACACAAACATATCCCACAGTGTGGCCCACCACCCTCAATGAACTTACACATTCTTAAATACTGAGACATGAAACTAACACAACATATGTCATATAATAATAACACAAGAAAGAAATATTCATGACCATTAAAGTCCTCCTTTCTGTAACTGGTCATGTATGAAGTTAATATTTATCATTACCTTCTTCCACTACCCACTTCATGTTTCTTTTAACCTTAGCAACTACTTCAATTGGCTGTGCTTCTTTGCCTGGTGAGGTAACACAAATTTTCTGGGCCATTGATAATCCTGAGTGGGTTAGGTTGCTACAATTTTCCATTGACTTTAATCACAGGGCATAGTAGTTCCAAGAGACAACCTAGGAGTATCTTATATTCCAAGGAAACTCTTCATTACCTCCATTGCACAGGTGCAGATCTATTGCCCCTTGCTGCTCTGGATCAGTTACCCCAGAGAGTAGAGTAATGCCTTTCTTTTCATGATTCTGAGGAATGAGGAGCCCAAAGTGTCCATATGGCAGTCTTAACTTCCAGTTCAATGGAACCATTGTTGTGTTCCAGGGTGGAAGCACTCCTCCTTTTGGAATTAAGACCTGTAGAAAAGCAGAGCTTAAAGGTGTAGGGACAGGAAGCAAAAATTTTCCTAGTTGATTACTATAGATCATAGTGATGGTACCACTTCCATTTCCACCACTTTATTTTTAGACCCGTGAATCTTGATTATGAGAAAAACAGCACCATGGAGTGGATGCTGATTTAAAGCATACAAAGCCTCCTGGAGAACATTGTCCCAACACTGTACCTTGTTGGCACCATGGTTGGTATTCAAAATGTCATATGACCATTTTATCAATCCAGCTGCTTTGGGATGATAGAGAGCATGGTAAGACCAGGGAATGCAATGAACATGATCTCATTCCCACACATAAGTTGCTGGGAAATGGGTTCCTTGATCAAAACCAATGCTGTATGAAATACCATGGAAGTGGATAAGGCATTTGGTAGGTCCATGGATGATAGTTTTGGAAGAAGCATTGGGTTCAAGGAAGGCATATCCAGAATATGTATCTATTCTACTAAGAACAGTTAGCTGCCCCTTCCATGATGTAATTGGTCCAATGTAATCAACCTGCTATTACCTAGCAGGCTGATCACCTTGGGGAAAAGTGTCATAACAGGGGCTAATTTTAGGTCTCTGCTGCCAGTAGATTGGACACTCAGCAGTGGCTCTAGCCAAGTAGGCTTTAGGGAGGGTAAGTCCATATGGCTGAGTCCATGCATATCCTCCATTTCTACCCCTATGACCAATTTGTTCATGAGCTCATTGGACAATGGCAGGAGACACTGGGGAAAGATGCAGAGTGATTACTTATCAACCTGGTTATTAAAATCAACCCTGATTATTAAAATCTTCTGCTAAAGTCAGCCTCTGGTGAGCATTCACATGATTCACAAATATTTTCATGTTTTTTGCCCACTCAGAAATATTTATCCACATCCATCTTCCCCAGTCTTCTTTGCCACCAAATTTCCAATCATGTTTTCCCATATTCCAGACTGGAGCTAAAACTCTTATCTATCACCTGACCTGCATAAGCCCTACTCTGACTGGTGGACAAAAGTGATGTTTTGGATCCCCTGAAATTAATATCACTTCTGAGCCAGTGTCTAATAATCCCTGAAATATCTGTACATTTCCTCTTCCCCAGTGCAGTTACCCTGGTAAAGGTTGTAGATCTCTTTGGGGAAAGCTGGGAGGAAGACTAACATTACACATTTTTGACAGTGTAATATTATCCTATCTCAAGTTACCTTGCCTTCCTCTCTTTCATGGGGCTTTTGGTTGTAAACTGTCTCCAGTCTAGAAATTTATTAAGAAGCCATCACTCTCTGTTTCTGTAATTCAAGTTAAGGTTTGTCTCAGTGGACCAAGAACTCTTCTGCTTATGTAGATTAAGTAGGAATTTAGTAGACTGCCCATCTATTTTACTTCTAAGTCCCCATGATGTATTAGCCAGTGCCATAGGTCTATGCAGCTCAGACTCTTTTGATTGTTGTTTGATTCTGCCTTTTATTGTGGTATGCATGCCCACATTTTATTTGGCAATTAAGTACTGCTACTTGGTTTCTGCCAGCCTAGGATACTATCATCCCCATAGTGCTTAATTGTTCTACTTCCATGACAGAATTTCCCACAGTAATATCTGGCCTACAGAGAAGAATAACCACAGAGCTCTTCAGAGAAGGCAGAGCTAGCCTCACAAGTTTATTCTTCACAGTTCTGGTGAAAGGTGCATCCTCTATATATCCAGGTCTTAAATGGTAAACACATTCTAGCATTCCAATCCCTCTAAGACTTTGGTTCCCCTCACCTACAGTATCCCATAATAAATTTGAAATTTCAACCTCAGACATTGTAGTCAATCTTTTGGTCCATGTTTCTGCCAGTTACCCAAACTGTTAGAGTACTTTTTAACCTCTCAAGCTACAGCATTGAATCCAGAATCTCTGCTTAGTGGGCTCATATCAATAAATTCAACCTGATTCAACTTTATTCTCCTTCAACTAATATCCCACACCCTTAATATCCATTACCACACATATTCCCATGATTTATGTCTATATAAATTGGTATTATTATGGGGGGGGAAGGAAAGGGGGAAGATGTTGGTTATATGAGAGTCTCCTGTATTCTGTGTGTGACTTTGCTGTAACCTAAAACTTCTTTGAAAACAAAATAAAAAATAGTGAGACATTGAGGATTGAGAGGGGGAAGGTACCATGGTACAGACTAGACACCATATATTCCAGTGATGAAAGGCAAAAGGTCATTTATTTTTTATTTTTCAATTTTTTAATATCCCAATTTTAAAATTTTATTTAATTAAATTTTTTTAAAAATTTTAGATACTTTATCTCTTACATTTAAATTTATCTTTATTATTTTATTTTCCTCTTTACTGAATTCAGCTATTGTAATGGCTTCATCTTTGAAGAAGCTTTGGATCACAGAAGTGTTACAACTGTGACAGAGGAGGATCATTGGTGTGGGGTGTCAGGCATGGGGGATGCATGGGAGGAAGTTCACCTGATCATGAATATAAGGTGTATGAAAATCCTCAAATGTTCATGAGGCATTGTCACAGTGGGTGGAGAATCACTCAATAAATGATAAAATACTGAATTCTCACCCTGGAGAGCTCTTCCACATTCTCTAAGGGAGGAGAAACAATCCCCCAAGTGTAGGGGCTGTAACTGGCGTAGGAGAATGATCCACTGATGGGTCCTTGATATTGATGACTAGCCTTATCAGTCTTTGCTCTTGAAAATTAAACTTAGCCTATTGTTATGGGGTGCCTAAGGGTTGACTCCTGAGAGCTTCCTTGTTGCTCAAATGTGGCCTCTCTTCAAGCCAAACTCAGCATATTAATGCATTACCTTCCTCCCAGCATGGGACATAACTCTGGGGGATGAGCTTCCCTGGAACCAAAGGAGTGCTACCAAGCACCAACTGGCAATGAGACTGGAAAAAAACCTTGAATAAAAGGAGGAAAAGATATAGAAAAATGAGATTGTATGGCTAAGAGACTTCAAAATGAGTTAGGAGGTCATCCCAAAGGTAACACTTACATACATCTCAGTAGGATCTCATAGAATTTCAAAGTGGATAACACCCCAAATAGTGGGGCTCCTGAGGGCTGTGGAGGTCCTATGTCAGGTTGGATAACTCTGGAGTTGGGTGCCTTGCCAGTGGGCCTTGCTTTGGAAACTGTGCTCCTGAGAGTGACAGAGTTGGACTCAACTATGTCTTCCCTGCACATGGCTCATCTGTCCCTTCTATTCAAACCTATACTTCATGTTGGAATTTGTAGGTGTATGTCCAGGGACTTGAGTTTTTGGGCAGTCAATGTTCCAGCTGGGCCTGGAACATTGGTGGAACATCAACTCCTACTCTACAGCTCATTGAACTTACCAAGGACAACTGGTGTGGAGATGATGATGGATAATGGCCATCCTAGGGATTGGAGTCTGCTGTAGGCAGGATAATCCTATCCATCTTCCCCATGGGATATAAGCCCCTTCTCAGTTGAAGGTGAAGTGGACATCACCATCCCAGATTCTTCAGGATGGGGGGAAGCATTATGTACAAGGTGGATTTACTGGTATTCTACTATAGAAATATTGTGATTCAAGCAATGGAGGAAATTTCAATATTAATGTGGAACCAAGGCCACTGGAGGCTCTGAGGGCAGGGAGAGGGAAAAGCAGTTGTAATATAGGGGCTTTTTTGGGACTTGGGAATTGTCCAGTGTGACATTGCAATGACAGATATATGCCATTTTATATCATCATATAACATTCAGAACTCTGTGGGAGAGAGTATGGTCTGCAATGTGAACTATGGTCTGTGCTTAATGGCAAAATCATAGGATGTGTTTATCTATTGCAATTAATGTGCCACACTAATGAAGGATGTTTATGTGGGAGGTTGTGGGAGGTGTGGGAGTTCGAGCATATAGGAATCCTTATACTTTTTTGTGTAATATTTATGTAATCTAAGTATCTTTAAAAACATTTTTTTTTAATAAGTTTTTGTTTCACAAGCATGACTCCTCATACCAAGATGTATTAGTCACAGCTCTCTAAGGCAACAGAAATACAGGAGATATCTTTAGATAATATGACATTTTGTAAATTTGTGTCACATTTCCTTGGGAACGTAGAACTCCAAACCCCTTAAAGAAGGTGGCAAGTCATGGGCTCAGATGAATATCCTCATTGAATTCCCCAGGTGATGCTGGCTATCTGAAGTATAAATGGGGATCCTCTATCTGAATGCTAACATCATTTCTCCTTTTAAGACCTTCAGATGACTGGATGAGACATCACTCATCGATGACAGCAATCTCCACCATCTATGTAATCAACTCATTGAAGAGTAAAGTTCATGAAATAGCTTGTATTATGGTTATCCCAGTGTTTGCTTGACCAAAGAACTGGACGTCATTACCTGGCCAAGTTGACACATTAGCCTAACCATCACAGATGGCAAGTTGGACTTATGGTTAGTGTCCAAACCCAGTTCAGGTGAAGGCAATGATGAGAGGGCATATTTGATTGAGAAGACTTAGGCCACGGTACTTAATATTCTGTTTTATAACATTGGACTCTGAGTTCAGTTTTAGTTAGAAAGGCAGAAATTAATTGGCATTAAGGAAAGCCCTGGGAGCATAGCGCTTGGTGTCACTAATTGCCAGTGACCAGGGAAAATTTTGAGGAGATAATTGGCTCTAGATTTTGAAGGAAGAGTCCTCAGTACAGATTATAGATAAAACAACTTTTACACATCAAAATTATTAATATATTTGAATCTGTGAATTTCTTGGGAATCTCAGAGAAGGTGAGATCTAGATCCCAGTCCCTGTGAAATCCTTGGCAATGAGATTGTCTTATGCATCTCCATTGTTGCATTCTAAGTAATAATAGAGTGCTTTACATTTGCACCAGTGTGGCTAAACTCATCGGATTTGTTTAGTGGGTGAAAGCACCCTTAAAAAATTGTCAATAATAGACACCAAGGGATGAAATCTATTTTCCAGCATGGTGCCATAGCCCAACACAGATGCCTGTGTGCTGAGTGGTCGTCACATAGTGTTTCATCCTTTGTGCCTCAGTTCTTCATCTGTTAATATTTTAGCTATGGTGTCCACCCTCAGATTCCTCTTGAGAGTTTGATATATGGAACTAAAAGTTTGGACTAGTACCTCACACACATCCCATATTAGTAAGTGCTGTAGTACCATTTCTTTACTCTTCACAATAATGGTATGAGGTAATGTTTACCAAACCTTGCCACAGGTGTCTGTGGGGCGCTACGCCCCACCCGCTTCCCGTAGCCAACTTCTCTCTTCCCCGAACCCAACTTCCCTATTCACCGCAGCCTATCACAGCACTCCCTCACAGCCATAACCTTATTTGGACATGTTGGCCTTCTCCTCTAGCCTCCCCCCTCCCTCCCAAATCTTCCCCCCACGCCCAGCAACAGCTTAGCCCTATCAGAAGACAACACGCTCACCCCGCCCCCAACATTGCCTATAAAACTGCACAGCACTCGCTGAATAAAGGTCTTACCTTCCAGCAAGCAAGTGAGTGGTGTCTCTTCATTCAGTACTGTCAGGGAGACCACAGGGCACCAAACGGTGACCCTGTGACAACTTCTCCTTAACCTCCGTGAAGACCGGGGAGCCGGGCCTGCGCTCTCCTGACAACTTCTTCACCCCCCGCCGTTCCCGGAGTGCACGCCGGACGGTCCACAACTAGCCAGTGTCGCCCCCCGGGCTGCAGCAGGGCTGATCACCCTCAGGCCCGGGAACAAAGCAGCAATGGTACATGTGGATCAGTCAGTTCCTGTCAAGAAAGCAGAAGTCTTTCCATGGTTCTTAGAAGTACTATTAACATTTCAATCATTGATTTCCACTTTAATTCACCTGTGATCATATAACAGACTCGTTACATTTTAAACCTCAGAAATATGTTGATTTATAGCCCAGTATATTGTGTATTTTGGTACATGATGAAAATACACTTGAAAAGAATATGTATTCTGTACCTTGCAAGCATTCATCTTAAGGTGTGCTAGTTAGGACTAGTCACATTTGCTTTTCAAGTGGTTAATACCTTTGCCAATGTTTGTCTCATATTTTATATACTGACTAAATTGTATTTATGTCTCCAGTTATGATTTTGGATGTTTCAAAATTCTCCTTTGTGTTATGTCATTTTATGCATTACATGTTTTGATGCTATGAAAGTAGGTGTATACAAATTTGGAATTATGTTTTCCTATTAAATTGACATTCACAAATTCCTGAATACACATATTCATCCTATCGGTATTCTGCATCCCTTCTTGTATCCGGTGTATACAACTGGGTTGCTTTTCCCTCAGTCTGACAAAATTCTGCTAACATTTCTCATACCATAGGACTGATGGCAATGAAATTTCTCTGAGTTTGTTTGACTGAATGGATATTAATTAATACCATGTTTCAATTCCATTTTTTTCACATCTGACATTAATTTGTATGGCTACTCAAACTTCATAAAATTACAATCATATACTGTGTTTTCTTTTGTTGCTGGCCCTAATATCTACCAGTTTGTTCCATGTATTTTATTAGTGGCTTTTCATTTTCACTTTTGCTGGTATTAAAGCATATGGTAGTTCACATTTTATTTATTCATTTTCTAATAACTATTTTCATTGTTAGCAGATTTGTGTCATTAGGAAAAGTAAGTTTCCTATAAAGTTTCTATACATATTTGGTGGTTATAAACACTCATTTTTATTTAATATACAGAAGTGAAATTGCTAGATCAAGATTACATGTATGGAGTGATATTATAAACTTGGTGATAAGATTAAGACATACCCTGGAAATGTCTTCCATCAGAAAAAAAAAGTAATAAAAGGAAAAAGCTTATTTCCTTGGAATTCTGGAGTTTGATGGAGACTGGAGAAAGATTCCACAAATGCTGAATTAAATACAAAGAAAGTAAAATAGGAAGGAGATTTACTTCTTAAACCCAGCAGTCTGGTCCCATCACCCTCACTTGGTCTTAAGCACCTTAGGAGGCACACATCAGCAGCATGTCCTGGGCCCCTCATGCCAAGGATGCAGATCATAGAGCCAGACACAACATCAAATTAGAACCCTTTCATATCTAGACAGAAGGATCCAAGTCTGCAGAAATCCAGGGCAGAATATAAATGGGTTGATGAATGTTGCATACAATAATACACCCAAGAAATAGAAAAGACTGCAGCAGAAATGGTGTCAAGAATTGCACACATTCAATCTACTCTCTGATTGCTGGACCACCACAATGACAAAACAAAAGCAGGGATATTTCTGGATTGATACCATCTGTCTTCCAGGCATGAGATATCCTTACAGAAAAATAACTGAAAGCAAAAATCCTCAAAGAAGAAAAAAATGTGGGGGCCTGGACTGAACTGCTGTAAGGCAGGATGAGTGCAAAACCTGAAAATGTAATGAATAAGTAATAACAGAGTGAGGCAATGAGTGAGGTAGAGAGTTTACAAAATCATAGGAGCTGCAGAGAAAATTTTGCATAAAACAAACAGAACAGATCAGGATAATTGTAGAGGGAACTTAAGAAAAGAAGCACTTTCTAGGAGATGAAACTATTACACATAAATGGACAATCTTAAAAGTTGTACAAGATATCCAGGGCAAGAATCAGGAAAACATAAAATCTGAGCACTTAAGGGCTATTCTAAAGTTAAATAATAAGGTGTACCAAGTGTCAAATAAGAGCCTTCAGACATAGCCAAACAACAATAAATCTCTGGGTAAGAAAGAGAAACTGACCTTCAGAGTTAGGACATCAAAAATATCAGATGCCCAGAAACTAGGAAAAAATTACCAGCCACAATAAGAATGGGTTCATATAACTCAGTAAAGGGAAAAAATAAAACTTCATAATACACACAGAAATTGGAACAACAAATCAAATAAGTTCAAACAAGTCACCTAAATCAAATGAAGGGAATGAAGGAAAATGTGAATAGAAATAGACAAATGTGGCTATAGAGCTCAAGGATATTAAGAAGACAATGTATGAGCATGAAGAATTAGAAAGTTTAAAAAGAAACAACAGAAATTATGGAATGAAAGTCACAATAATTGCTATTAAAAATACTCAATTGTAACAAATGCACCACACTAATGAAAGATGTTGTTAATGTGGGAAAGTGTGGGAGGGGGAGAGTTGGGGTGTATGTTAATCCCCTATATTATTAATGTAACATTTCTATAATCTAAAGCTTCTATAAAATAAAAATAATGTTAAAAATACACTAGAGTATATGCACATATATTTATATATATTTTACAAATATTGGTTTGTATTGTGAAAAATTGATTTTTACCCACAATAAAATAAAATAAAATAAAATAATAAAATAAAATAAAATAAAATAAAAAAATAAAATAAAATAAAATAAAATAAAATAAAATAAATACACTAGAGTCATATCAATGATCTCATGTAATATTTGTCCTTTAGTGATTGGCTTACTTTACTCAACATAAAATCTTCAAGATTCATCCATGTTGTCCGATGTGTTAATACTGCATTTCTTCTTATAGCTGAGTAATATTCAATTGTAGGTATACACAATTTGCTTATCCATCCATAGGTTGATAGGGTACTTAGGTTGCTTCCAACTTTTGGCAATAGTGCAAGTTGAGCAGACTCAGAGCTAGAGATTGGAAGATAGGTTTTAGGGAGACAGAAATGGAGTAGAGGTTGGTGTGCTGATGCTCAATATGCACAACATCTATGGTAATGTGGAAGGTGTAATTTAGCAGTGGCTGGGGGTGACAGTGGTGCAGTGATGTGATTGGGTTCAATGATGCTGGAATGTGAGGGGGAGTATGGTGGATGTGTTGGGTTGGACTATCCTTGGCACTGGAAAAGAGCTGGAGGAAGGAGCAGGTGAACTCTGGGGAATTCTATGTCTATGATTAAAACTACAGTGGAGGGAATGCTCTTATGGCAAATATGGCAGGAGAGGGCTGCTGGTACAGGGTGTCAGGGTGAGGGGATATGCAGTGTAGAGTGCACCTGGGGCAGGCTTCTATTGAATATGAAAATGTCCATCTTGTCATAGTGTGTTATCTCAGTGGGTGGAGTCCCACAAAACAAACAAGAAAGTATTAAGCTCCCATCCTGGGGAGTGCTGCTATGTTCTCAAATAGAGGGTCAAGAATCTCTTGAGAACATAGGTAGAACCTAATAAAAGAAAAAAGACCAATATGTCAAATCCTCAATAAAATTGCATGTAACTATGAACTTTATTCTTTAAAAATGAAACTTAGTCATTACCATAGGTTCTGATTGGAGAGGAAGGGAAATAGAATATATGGATCATAGAACATTGAATTGTTCTGCATGGCCTTACAATGATGTATACAGGGCATTTTAAATTTTGTCAGCACCTATAAAAGTGTACAGTGCAAAATGTAAACCATTTATATAAACCATTGACCATGGTTAGTTGCAATGCTTCAATATTTGTATATCAATTGTGTGGCAGTTTGAAGTTATTTATGAATTCCAAAAAAGACATTATGTTTGTAAACTGGTCTGTTCTTCTGGGCGTGATATCCTATGATTGTATTAGATTCAGCTGAAATGTCTTTGATTAAACTATGTTAAGATTAGGATTTTGTTTTCACCACATCATTAGGGCATGAAGGGTTGAGTCCCCACACCCTTGGTAGGCTGATTAAACAGACTCTCATACGGAAGTGAATACACAGAGAACACACAGAGAGACAGCTCATTAGACACGACAGAGTTCCCAAGAAGATAGATGAGCTTGATAGTTTACAGCTGACCTTGTGAAGAGAACAGAGCAGCTGAGCCCAGAAAGAAATGAGCCACAGAAGAGAGATGAGCCTTAAGCCAGCCTACAGCTGAGATAGTAAGTAGCTGGGACCAAGTAGCCTTAAGAGGAAGAAGGAAGGCTGAACCCTCACAAATATTGCCTGCCATCTTTCTTCAACACATGGCCAATGACTTTGTGTGAGAAAGTACCTCATATTGTACCTTGAATTGGACTCTTCATGGCCTTGTGACTGTAAGCTTCAACCCCAAATAAAGATCCTTTATAAAAGCCAACAGAGTTCTGGTATTTGCATCAATACATCTTTGGCTAACAATTTTGGTTAACAAAAATTATAATAAATGTACCATACACGTGTAAAATGTTATTAATAGGGGATAGGGGAAGAGGGAAAGTGGTTTGGGTATATGGGAAACTCATATATTTTCTATGTGACCTATCTGTAACCTAAAGCATCTTTGAAGATATAACAACAACAAAAAAGAAGACAGTGAGGGAACATATGGAAAAAATTTACATTGTACATGAAAAATAACAAAACTTACAGTGAAGAAAAAAACTTTAAAAAAATTCATTGTACTTTATTTTGTTATTTTTAACCTTTATTTATATTTTTATTCTTTTACATTTTTATTTTGTATTTTATTTGTTATTTTATTTAATATTATTTGTTTATTTTTAGTTTGTTTTGGAGGAGGTTTCTGATTACAGAAGGCTCATAACTGTGGCAAGTGAGATTCATTGGTGTGGGGTGTCAGTGATTGGGGGATTTGTGAGGAGGGATTCACCTGGGGCATGCCTCTATGGCATATGAATATGTTCAAGTGGTCATTGGGCAATGTCTCATTGGATGGAGACCTACACAATAACCAAAATCATTGAATTCCCATCCTGGGAAGACCTGATACTTTCTTTAAAAGAGCAGCAAGAATCCCCTGAGTACATGGGCAATGGCTTGCAAAGGAGGACAGACCATTACAGTAGGCCCTTCATATTTATGGTTGTACTAATGAACCTTTTCTCAAGAAATTGAAACTTAGCCTCATATTGCATAATACCTAAGAATTATCTCCTAAAAGCATCCTTGTTGCTCAAACATGGCTTCTCTTTATGCCAAACTGAGCATATAAATGCACTACCTTCCCCCCTGGCAAGGGGCATGACTCCCAGGGATAAGCCTTCCTGGCACCAGTGGATTATTACCAAGCACAAAGTAGCAATGCATTTGGAGAAAGACCTTGAACAAAAGAGGGAAATATTAAATACAAATGAACTTTTGTGTTAAGAAACTTCAAAGTGAGTAGGGAGGCCATTCCAGAGGTTATGTTTCTGCATGTATTAGCAGGATCTCATTGATTGACAAAGTAAATAGCAATGCTCCTGAGAACTCTAGAGACATCTACACATGGTAGGCAGGGCAGACAATCTCAGGAATTTAGCACCTTGTCAATGGGCCTAATTTTGGAATATATGCTCCCCAATGTTACACAGTTAGACTCTTTGACTATTTCCATATGCTTGATTATTTTACCCCTTTTATTTGAATGTATAATTAGCCCTATACTTGTAAAGCATATGTCCCTGAGACTTAAATCTTCATTCTGTTTACATGCTTTTTGAGCCCTTAATCTTAGCAAGAGTTGCAACACCTACTATCCAGTTCATTGGACTTGCCCAGGAAACTAACAAAAGATAATTATGGAAAGCACCTATCCCCAAAACTGAAAGCATCTACAGCTACAGGGAAGACAGTTCCAACCATTTGCCCCTTTGGATCTAAGCCCCCTCTCAATCAGAAACAGAGTGGACATCATCAGCCCCAAATCCTCAAGATTTAGGAATAAACAAACATAACAGGGGATGCAATTATGGACTTAAGTAGATTTATGATTATTCTAGCAATGGAAGAACTTTTATAATTGATATATAGGTAGTGTCCATCAGAGGTCCTGAGGGGTGGTAGAGGGAAAATAGCTGTAACATGGGGTATTATGAGGGCATAGAAAATTGTTTTGCATGACATTTCAATGATGGATACAGGCCATTATACATTTTGTCAAAACCTATAAAATTGTGTAGTGTAAAGTGCAAACTATAATAGAAATTATAATCCATGGTTAATAACAATGCTTCAATATTTGTTTATCAATTGTAATAAATGTACCACACCAATGAAAGAGGTTGTTAATGACTGGAAAGTGTGGGAGGGGAAGGGGATGGGGTATATGGGAAGTCCCCATATTTTTTATGTAACATTTAGGTAATATAAAGCTTCTTTAAAAATAAAAAAAAATTAACTCAAAATACAGTAGCATTCAAAACAGGTTGGTACAGGCAGAAGAAGATTTTGAGGACTAGACCATGGACTATTGAAATAATAGAGTCAGAAGAACAGATAGGGAAAAGAATAGAAGTAATTGAGCAGTGTCTCTGGGACTTGAGTGGCAGCATGAAGTGTACAAACATACCCAGTATGGGAGTTGCAGAAGGGTAAAAGAAGGAAAACGGAGACAAAAGAACATTTGAGGAAGAGAAGACCAAAATTTCCCCACTCTTATGAAAATGATAAACATATATGTCCAAGAAGAATAAAACACTCTAAACTGAATAAATCCTACTCTGAGGAACATACTAGTCAGAATGTCAAATTCCAAAGGAAAAAAAAAGTGAATTCTTAAGGCAGCAAGAGAAAAGTGATTCATCACTTACAAGGGATTCTCAAGAAGTCTAATTTCTGATTTGACATCAGAAGCCATGGAGGTGAGAATGCAGTCATTTGGTATATTTTAGATACTGAAAGAGAAAAACTGTCAGCCAAAGATGTTTTATCTGGCAAAACTCTCCTTCAAAAATTAAGGGAGAGTTCAAAACATTCACAGATTAACAGAAACTAAGAAAGTTCGTCAGCAAAAGACATGCCTGGTAAGAATTGCTAATGGGAGTTCTACGAGTTGAAAATCAGGAGGGAGGTTTGGAACATTTTAAAGAAATGAAGATCTTCAGTAAAGGTCAATAAAAGGGTAAATGCAAAACCCACTAGTACTGTATCCTCAATATATAATTCCACTATTTAATTGCTATGTCAGAATATAATTGAAAGACAAAAAGGCATATTTTCTGATAATGACCTGCAAAAAATAAGAGGTAATGTGTGATATAAACCTCACAAAGAGGGGAAATGTGATATGTAAGCAGAGAACATGTATGCATTGAAGCTAAAGTTGCTATCTTTTCAAATTGGTTGGTCATAGATGTAGGTTTTGTAATACAAATGCAAGGGTAATCACAAAGGAACTATGTAAAAATAATAAAGATGCAGTAAAGAGAAAATAATTTTATTAGCCAGGGTTCTCTAGGGAAAGAGAACCGACAGAAGATATTGTAGATAGTATGAGCTTTTATACAATTGTCTCATGTGACCATGGGGATACATAAGTTCAAATTCCACAGGGCAGGCTGCAAACCAGGGTCTCCAGTGAAGGTCTTTGATGAGTTTCCAGGAGACACCGGTTGTCTGATGTAGAGATGAGTATTCTTTCTCTGATTGCTGGAATCACTTCTCATTTTAAGGCCTTCCACTGATAGGATGAGATGTCACTCATTGATGATGAAAATTTCTTTTGTTGACTATAGATATAATCAGCCATCTATGCAATCAACTCCTCCATGATTAAAGTCCATGATATACCCTTGTATTACAATTAGCCCAGGGCTTCCTTGGTCAGTTGGGCACCATTACCTGGTTAAGCTGACACATTAGCCTAACCATCACAGTCCATCCTTTGTCAACCTGGCAACCACAGACATTACCTTAAGCCATAGTTAGTCTCTAAAGAAAAACAATAATACATATAAATATGTACCTAACAGTTTTCAATTGCTCTGCATATAACAGGAAATGCACTAATTTCCTCCAAAATAGAGTGCAATTCCTTAGGTAATATGCACTCTTTTTTAAATATATATTTTTTGCTAGAGAGTTTGTGAACTTACAAAACAGTGATGCACATGTGTGGAATTCCCAGACAATACCCCTCCACCAACACACTATATTGTTGTAGAATATTTGTTAAAGATTATGAGATAATATCATCAGGCTATTACCACTAATTACAATCTATAGCTTACATTTAGTTAATTTTTTCCATAATCCCTATTATTAACACAGTACATCTTTGGCATTGATGCAAGAATATTAGAGTATTGCTGTTGACTATAGTTACATTAACTATAGGTTAATATAGGTTACATTAATTTTCTTTTCCTATTCTTCTCCACATCCTTATCACCTTGCAATAGTGAGAAATATTTGTTCTATTTCATAGAAAAATTTGTACTATTAAACACAGTTCTCATCCACCTCTGGGTTCATTATGCTCTTCAGTTTCTAGATTATTCTTTGGCCTTCTTTCAAATGACATTTACATCCTTAGCCTACCTTTTTCAGCTGCAAGCCCATTTATAAACCAGCTGCATTAGTTCTACTCACTATAATATGTTAGTATCAACCCTAATCATTTCTAAACATTTATTGTTAAGTAAATTGAAACTTCTACACACAATAAGCATCAGTAATCCTTCTCAACCCTCCTCTTATGTCCTAATAGCCTAATCCCAAGGTTTTAATTCCATGCTTTTATTCTTCATATTTAGTTCATATTAGAGGAGACCATGTAACATTTGCCCCTTTGTGTTTACCTTATTTCATTTAACATCCTCAAGGTTCATCCATGTTATCATGTGTCCCAATTTCATTTCTTCTTACAGCAGCATAATATTTCATCGTGTATATATACCAACATTTTGTTTATCCATTCATTGGTTGATGGACACTTGGGTTGGTTCCATCTTTTGGCAATTTTTAATAAGTCTGCTATGAACATTGACAGTCAATTGTCTGTTTGCATCACAGTTTTCAGTACTTCTGGATATATTCTTAGTAGAGAAATTTCTGCATCATATGGAAGTTCAATATTTAGCTTCCAAACTGTCTTCCACAGAGGCTGCACCACTTTACATTCCAGTGTTCCTAATTCTTAACACATTCTCCAGCACATGTTTTCAGTTTTTTCAATAATGGCTGTTCTTTGCAATGTGAGAAAATTTTTCATTTCATTTTGATTTGTATTTCCCTAATGGCTGGTGATATTGAACATTTTTTTCTTGTGCTTTTTGGCCATTTGTATTTATTCTTTGGAGAAATGTCTAAGTCTTTTGCCCATTTTAAAATGGATTGCTTGCTCTTTTTTTTTTTTTATGCATATATGTGTATTTGCTTACAAAAATGTTATTTATATATATATATATATACATATATTTTAAGAGGTGCTTAGATTACCTAAAATATTACATGGAACCCACTGGGATTCCCATGTTGCCCACCTCCCACACCTCCCACCACATCCCACACAAACATCTCCCACAGTGTGGCCTGTGGCCTCTCTCTAAGCCAAACTCAGCATATGATTGCATTACCTTCCCCCCAACGTGGGACATGACTCCCGGGGATGAGCCTCCCTGGCAACGAGGGATTAATACCAAGTGCCAACTGGCAGCTTTGTGCATGCTTGCTCTTTTATTACTTAGTTTATGATCCCTTTATATAGAATGGAAATCAAACCCTTATGGGATATGTGGTTTCCAAATACTTTCTCCCATTGACTTGGCTGCCTTTCCACCTTGACAAAGTCCTTTGAATCACAAAAGAGTTTAAGTTTAAGGAGGCCCCATTTGTCCAGGTTCTTTCATTCCTCTGCTTTTGGTGTAAGGTTTAAGAATCCACAACCTATACCAGGTCTTAAAGATGTTTTCCTACATTTTCTTTTAGGAGCTTCATAGTTTAACTTTTATATTTAGATCTTGGATCCATTTTGAGTTATTTTTTGTATAAGGTGTCAGATAGGGATCCTCTTTCTTTCTTTTGGTCAAGGGTATCCATTTCTCCCAGCTCCATTTGTTGAATAGACTGTTCTGCCCCAGCTGAGTCAGCTTCATTGGTCTATGTGTCTGTATTTATGCCAGGACCATGCTGTTTTTAACCCTGTAGCTGGGTAATATGATTTAAAGTCCAAAACTGAGAGTTCTCCAACTTTGCTTTTCCTTTTTAAGATGTTTCTGGCTATTCAGAGTCCCTTACCTTTCCAAATAAATTTGATAATTGTGATTTTCATTTGTTTAAAAAATGTTGGTGGATTTTTCATCAGGATTGCATTGACTCTGCATATCAATTTGGTAGAACTGAACTAACATATTTACTCTTCTAATCCATGAACATGGAATGTTCTTCCATTTATTTGAGTCTTTTAAAATTTTTTAGCAATGCATTATGGTTTTCAGAATACAGGTGATTTATGCCTAAAATCAAGTTTATTCCTGTATATTTGATTTTTTTAGTCGCTATTTTAAATGGAAATTTTTTCATGACCTCCTCAAATTGTGAATTATTAGTGTATAGGAATACCACAGATTTTTAAAAATTAATTTTGTATCCTACCTGCTGAAATTGTTTATTACTTTAGAAGCTTTGTTGTAGGTTTTTGGGGACTTTCTAGGTATAGCATCATATCATCTGTGAATACTGAAAGTTTTACTTCTTCCTTTCCTATTCAGATGCTTTTAAAAATTCTTTTTCTTGACTGCTCTAGCTAGAACCTCTAGCATTATATTGAGCAACAGTAGTGACAATGGTCATACTTGTCTTGTTCCTGATCTCAATGGGAAAACTTTCTATCTTTCACCATTGAGAACAATGTTAGCGCTGGGTTTTTCATATAAGGCCTTTATCATATTGAGAAAGTTTCCTTCAATTCCTCATTTATAGTATTTCTTTTGTGGTATTTTTATCAAGAAAAGGCATTTATCTCAAATGCCCTTTCTGCATCAATCAATAGGATCATGTAATTTTTCTTCTTTGATTTATTAATGTGGTTTAATACACTGATTGTTTTCTTCTGCTGAACCACCTTGACATGCCTGATATAAAACCCACTTGATCATGATGACTAATTCTTTTAATGTGTTGTTGGATTCTATTAGGAAGTATTTTGTTGAGGATTTTTGCATCTGTATTCATTAGGGAAATGGGTCTGTAATTTTTTCTTCCTAATATCTTTATCTGGCTTTATTTTTAGAATGAGATTCTCTTTATACAATGAGTTTGGTAGCATTCCTCTTCTTCAAGTTTTTGGAAAAGTTTGACTAAGTTTGGTATTAAATTTTCTTTGAATCCTTGGTAGAAATCACCACTGAAACAATCTAGTCCTGTGCTTTTCGTGTTGGCAAGTTTCTTTAATGACTGCTTTTTTTTTTATTTACCTGTGATTGATTTGTTGAGGTCTTCTAGGTTCAGTATAAGATGTTCATGTGTTCCTAGAAAATCTTTCATTTCATCTACAACGTCTAGTTTTTTGGTATACAGTTGATCATAGTATCCTCTTATGAACCCTTATATTTCTGTGGGATCTGTAGTAAAGTCATCATATTTATTTTTTTATTTTATTTGCATCTTCTATTTTTTCCTTTGTCAGTCTAGCTAAAGGTTTGTCTCTTTTTTAAATCTTTACAGAGAACCAACTTTTGGTTTTGTTAATTCTTTCTTGCTTTTTTATTTTTGTTTTTGCTGTCAGTTTCATTTTTTTCTCTTCTGATCTTTATTATTTCAATCCATCTGCTTGCTTTGGGAATGCTTTGCTCTTCTTTTTCTAGTTCTTCTAGCTGTATAGTTAAATCATTGACTTTAGCTCTTTCTTCTTTTTTAATGTAAGCATTTAGGGCTGTAAATTTCACTCTCAGCACTGTCTGTGCTGCATCCCTTACATTCTGATATGTTGTCTTCTCATTTCCATTCATCTCAAGGTATTTATTGATTTCTCTCCCAGTTTCTTCTTTGACACACTGAATATTTTAGTGTATTGTTTATTCTCCATATATTTGTGAAATTTCCCTTTGTGTCACCTGTTGTTAATTTCCTCCTTTATTCCATTATGATCAGAGAAAGTGTTTTGTATAATTTCAATCTTGTTCAATTTATTGAGATCTGCTTCGGGGCCTAAGATATGGTCTATCCTGGAGAAATATCCATGAGCATTTCAAAAAAAATGTATATCCTGCTGTTTTGCTGTGCTATTTTCTTTTTATGTCTATTAGATTTAGTCCATTTATCATATTATTCAAGCTCTATGTTTCTTTATTGATCCACTCTCCATATGTTCTATCCAATGCTGAGAGTGGTGTATTGAAATCTCCAACTATTATTCTATGGATATCTATTTCTCCTTTCAGTTTTTTTTTTTTAAAGATTTTATTTATTTATTCATTTATTCCCCCCCTTGCTGCTTGTGCTCGCTGGGTCAGCTAACCACGCCGTGCGGGCGGGCTTGCCTTCACCAGGAGGCCCTAGGAACTGAACCCGGGGCCTCCCATATGGTAAACGGGAGCCCTACTGATTGAGCCACAGCCGCTTCCCTCCTTTCAGTTTTGCCAGTGATTTCTTCATTTAATTTGGGGCATCCTGGTTAAGTTCATATAGATTTATGATTGCTATTTTTTCATAGTAAACTGCCCCTTTTATTAATATATAATGTCCTTGTTTTCCTTTAAAATCTGTTTCAACTACAACTGATATAAGTATAGCTTCTCCAGCTTTTTTTTTTTTCTTACTGCATGTGTGAAATATCTTTTTCCAATGTTTCAGTTTCAATCTATTGGTATATTTGGTCTAAGTACATATGGATTTATGATTTTTATTTTTTCCGAGTAAAGTGCACCTTTTATTAGTATATAATGTCTTTTCTTGTCTCCAATAACAGTTTTCCTTTAAAATCTATTTCAACTGATATAAGAATACCTTTTCCAGCTTTTTTTCTTTGGTTACTGCATGTGGGGAATATCTTTTTCCCATGTTTCAGTTTCAATCTATTGGTATATTTGGTCTACAGTTAGTCTCTTTCAGATGGTTTATAGGTGGCTCATATTTTCTTATCCATTCCACCAGTCTGTGTCTTTTGATTGGGAGAATTTAATTCATTAACATTCAATGTTATTACTCTAAAGGCAGTTCTTCACCCATTTGAGTTTATGCTTTATCTGTCATATTTTATTTTCACCATTCTTTTTACACTTTTAGTTACATTTACTGATGTAATCTTAATTTCTAGACTCTCTTTCAAGCTTATTTCTCCTTCCTTTACTTTTCAGGCTGTAGCACTCCCTTTAGCATTTCCTGCAAAGCTAGACTCTTGGTTACAAACTCTCTGTTTCTGTTTACCTATGAATACCCTAAACTCACACTCAGTTTTGAAAGACTTTCTTGCTTGATATATGATTCTCAGCTGGCAGTTTTTCTTTTGTAGTATCTTAAATATATCATACCACTGCCTTCTTGCCTCCATTGTTTCTGATGAGAAATCAGCACTTAATCTTAGTTGGTTTCCCTTGTATGTGATGCATCACTTTTCTCTTGCTGTTTTCAGAATTCTTGCTTTGTTTTTTGCATTTAACATTCTGATTAGTAAGTGTCTTGGAGTAGATTTATTTTTATTTATTCAGATGGAAGTACGTTGTGCTTCTTGGACATGGATTATGTATGTCCTTCAATAGGGTTGGGGAATTTTCAACCAATATTTCTTCAAATATTCCTTCTGCTCCTTTCCCCATCTCCTCTCCTTCTGGGACACCCATGACATATATGTTTGCACATCTCATCCTATCACTCAATCCCCTGAGAACTTGTTCAATTATATCCATTCTTTTCTTTATCTATTGTTTTGCATGTTCACTTTTGGAGGCCATGCTTTTACACTCACTGATCTTTTCTTATACTTCTTCAAATCTGCTCTTATATGCCTCCAGGCTCTTTCTAATTTCATTTATTGTGACTTTCATTCCCCAAGATCTGTCATTTTTTCTATGCATGCTTTCAAATTATGTGTGCTCATCCTGTGTTTCCTTAATATACTTAATCTCAGCCCTACTGAAGTTACTAAAGAGATTTGTTTGAATATCTATGACTAGTTGTCTTATCTCCTTTTGGTCATCTGGGGGCTTATCTTCTTTCTTTTATTGAACTATATCTTGCAGTTTCTTTGGTTAATGGCAATGCTTCAGTATGGTTCAAAATTGTAATGAATGTACATCATGCAGGATGATTCCAATGTCCTGAAAATGTCCCCAGACTAAACCTATATTTTCCTCTCCCTCCCCTCAGAAACTCTGGTGGCCACTGGCTGCACATCAATTATAAAAGCTTTTACATTGCCAGAATAACAATAAGTTTATAAGTTTATAGTAGAATAATTGTAAGTCTATTTTTGTCCATTGTTCATTCCCCAAACTTGAGGATTTGGGGATGGTTATACCAAGTGCCACTTATTGATGCATTTGGACAAATCCCTGACAAAAAGAGGGAAAAATTAAATACAAAAGAGTTTTATAGCTAGGAAGCTAAGAGATTTCCAAGAGAGTCAGAAGTTCATTTGAAAGATATGCTTATGCATTTCTCAGGAGGATCCAACTGCCACAGTAAAGAACGCTTCAAACAGGGGTGATCCCAAGAGGTCTAGATACATTGGGACATTATAAGAAATGCACAAAACCCCATGAAATCAGCACTCTATTGATGGCTATCTTCTTGGAATTTATATTAACTTATTTCCCCAATGTGACAGTGTTAGACTCATATATAATTTCTATACATATGATTCTTCTAACCTGCATAATTTGAACCCATATTTAGCACTGGACCCTTTACATATATATACTAGAGACTTAAACTTTTGGTCTGTTCTTATGCTCACTGAACCCTGAATCTCAGCAGAGTTACAGGCAACTTCTCTCCACATCATCAGACTCACTGAGGACAAGTAAAATAAATGATGATGGGCAACCCCTATCCAAAAAATCAGAGAGTATCTACCACTGCAAGCAAGACAGTTCCTTCCAAATGTCCCATAAGATCTAAGCCCCCTCTCAATATGAAGCAGAATGGCCGTCACAGTCTCAAACTCATCAAGAATGTGGAATGAACAAACATTAAAGGGGAATGTAGTCATGGACCAAAGAAAGATTATTATTGTAGAAACAGAAGAACTTGTAACATTGATATAAAGATAATGGTTAAAAGAGGTTTTGAGAGGAGGAAGAGGGAAGAATAGGTGGAACATGGGGCATTTGGGGGACATTGGAATTGTTCTGCATAATATTGCAATGACTGATACAGACAATGGTCTGTATACATTTCGGTAAAACCCATAAAATTGTATGTTGCAAAACATAAACCATAATGTAAACTATAGACTATGGTTAGTAACCATGCTTCAATATATGTTCATCAATTGGAACAAATGTTCCACTCTAATATAAGATGTTGTTAATAGGGTGAAATTGAAAGGGGAGGGGTGTGGTATGTGGAGTCCCTATATTTTTATGTAATTTTTTGTATATAAACGTTCTTTAAAATAATGTTAAAAAAGTAAGCAAAGAAAAAAGCCATTCAACTAACAATAATATATCTGAGAGGAAATATGAAGGTAGAGTCAGGAATATAGTTTACTAGGAGATAGAAGGGGAGTAGAGTTTGCTGAGCTGATGGTTAATCTGTGCAGGATTTATAATTTGGTTGATTGTTATGGTTTGGAAATGGATGTAGGTCATGTAAGTGCAGTGATATGAGTGTAATTATCAATGCTGATGTGTGAGTGTGAATATGGTTGAAAGGGAAACTTTGACTCATCCATGAGACTAGGAGAAAACCAAGAGGATTAAATGTGTGACTGCCTAGCTCAGGTAATCCTAGGGTGGTCAAGCACTGTAGTAAAGAATACAAATATAAGAATGAATTTTCAGAAACTATAAGAAAACTATAATACTAATATAGTGTGTTGATAGTGAGGTGATATATGGAGGGAAATGCACCCAAAACATACTCCTGTGGGTTATTAATGTGATCCAGTTGTCATAGGTATGTTTTCTAACAAACACTCAAACAGCAGCTAGCAAAATGTTAAAATTTCATTCTGGAGAAGCCCTGCTACTTTCTCAAATAAAATGGCAAAAATCTCTGGAGTATTTAAGCTGTGCTTAAGGAAAGGCTTATATGCCAAGTCTTTGATCTTAATAATTTCACATATGAGCCTTATTCCTGTGAAAATGAAACATAGCTTAATTATAATTAATGCCTAAGAGTTACCTCCTCAAAACTTTCTTGTTACTCAAATGTGGCCTCTCTCTTAGCCAAACTCAGCAAATGAATGCACTACCTTCCTCTTGATGTGGGACATAACTCCTGGTTCTGACTCTCTCTAGCCCCAAGAGAATATTACCTAGCACTAACCAGTGATGAATGTGGAAAAAGACCTTTACCAAAAGGGGGAAACATTAAATAAAAAAAGATTATTTGCATTTTATATGAATGGAATCATACAATATGTAGTACTCTGTGTCTGGTCTGCATCACTTAGTGTAATGTGCTTTTTTTTTTTTTTTTTTTTTGCCTGATATTAACATTGTATAGTATGACCTTACATTGGTTCAGCTTCAAAGAAAAATGGTCTGATATATATAATTCTACCAATATTCATATTTCACATATATTTAGTTCATAAAAGTCAATCATACAGTATTTGTCTTTTGTGTCTTGCTTACTTTACTAAATATAACGTCCTCAGGTTTATCCATATTGTCATATGTTTCACAATTTCATTTTTGCTTACCACTGCATAATATTCCATCATGTGTATTCTCCACAATTAGTTTATCTATTAATCAGGAAATGGACACCTGTGCTGCTTCCAATTTTTGGTTATGTGAATAATGCTGCTATGAATATAAGTGTGCAGATGTCTATTCGTGTCACTGCTCTCAGTTTTTCTGGGTATATACCTAGCAATGGTACTACCACATCCCAAGGCAGGTCTATATTCAACTTCCTTAAGAACTGCTAAACTGTCCTCCACAGTGGCTGTACCTTTCTATATTCCCATCAAGAGTGAATAAGTGTTCTTATCGCTCCACATCCTCTCTAACATTTACAGTATTGTGGTTTTTTAACAGTGGCCAGTCTAATATGTGTGAAACAATGTCTCATTGTAGTTTCCTTTAACTCTTAAAAAATCATTTTATTGATCTTTTACTATACAAAATTTATTCAAATTACACCCATTTGATGTGGTAAGATCACAACTAGAGAATAGGTAATTCTGTAACAAATGTATTTCCAAAATCCATCATAAAGGCTTTTTTTAACATTATATTACATATTTTATTTTTTAAGCTAGCATACAACACAAAGCTAAAGTGATTAATAGTTTGCCTACTCCCAATTTTGGGAGAAATACTCTCTTTTTACAAAACCATGTACACTGTAAGAAAAGAAATTCCCACAACCTGACAATCACCACCCAACTTCTCTCCAAGGCATCTTCCTTCAAGTTCCTTCTCTCATACACACAAGTTGATATGCACACACTGACTTTTTGCTTTCTTTTTCCTGAAAGCTAAAGCTTTAAATACTGCAATTTTATTTACAGATATACACTTATGACAATACTGAAAAAAAGAACCACAACAAAAAACAAAATTTGATTTGCATTTCCCTAAATGCTAGTGATGTTGAACATTTTTTCATGTGTTTCCTTGCCATTTAAATTTCTTCTTTGGACTGTTGTCTTTTTGAGTCTTTTGCCCATTTTTAAATTAGATATTTTGTCTTTATTTTTTTGAGTTGTATGTTCTCCTTATATATCATGGATATTAAACCTTTTTCAGATATGTGATTGCCAAATGTTTTCTCCCATTCAGTGGGCTGCCTTTTCACATGTTTGAGGTGGAAAATGTTGAATTTTGAGGAGGTCCCATTTATCTATTTTTTCGTTTGTTGCTAATGCTTTGGGCACAAAGTTTAAGAAACTACTTTCTACCACAAGTTCTTGAAGATGGTTTCCTACATTTTCTTCTAGGAGTTTTATGATTGCTTTTATATTTAGGTACTTGATCCATCTTGAGTCAATTTTAAAATGAGATTACTGGTTATATAAGCCTGAGGAAGAAATGCTAAGGGGTATGGAGTCTTTCTTTTCAGAGTAATGATATTGTTCAAAAATTTTTGAGATGATGAATATACAACATTGTGAATATCCTGGAAGTCATTGATTATACACTTTGGATAGAAGAGCCAGAAACACCAACTATGTACATTAGGGAAGCATAGAGAGATTGAGATGGAGGGAAGTTTCCTATTTGTTTGTCTTTTTGTTATTATTATTATTATTATTTTTGAAATAATGAAAATGTTCTAATAGTGGTTCAAGAAATGAATGCACAATTGTGTGATTATTCCAAATACCACTGATTGTACACTTCAGATGAATTATATGCTTTATTGATATTTATCAATAAAATTGATTTAAAAAAAGAAACAGCAAAAAAAGAGTATTTGCATGTAAGAGATTTCAAAGTGAGTTGGGAAGTGATTCAGTAGGTTACACTTACACAAATCTCAGGCAGATTTCACTAACTGCCATGGAAAACCAAGCCTGAAAGAAGAGTGCACCCATATGCAAGGCAAATAACCTCATGAAATCAATACCCCTTTGGCAGACCCTATTTGAAAATATATGATAATCCATTTCCCCAATACAACATAGTTGTACTCATTTATAACCCCCAACCCATGATTCTTCTACTCCTTTGATTTGAACCTATATATATGTTTGTTTGTTCATTTATTTATTTATTTATTGTGAAAAATTTACTTTATTCCTATCTTTTGGAGGGCTTTTTTTTAATGAAGTTTTGTTTGTTTTATTGTCTATTTTTTTTGCCTTTTAAAAATATATTTGTATTACAGAAGTTGTGAAATTACAGAACAATCATGTACATGTGTAGAATTCTCATACAGCAGTCCTACACCAACACATCACACTGTTGTGGAACATTTCTTACAGATTATGAGATAATATCATCAGACTATTACCACTAAGTATAACACACATTTGGCATATATTTTTCAATGTACCTGCTAAGTATATTTCTCAGAGACTCAAATATTTGGATTGTTCATATGCTAAGAGTGGTCAACTCCTACTCTTCAGTTCTTACGGCTTGCACTGGACAATCAACAAACAGATTTATCATAATCATCATGTGTAACATTTATAAAAATATTTATCATAATTACCATGTGCACATTGATATAAAGATAATGGTTGCCAGGTATTCAGAAGGGAGGGTGAAGGATGAATAGATGGAACGCAGGGCATGTTTGGGGTGGTGAGATTCTTTTGCAGTGATGGACACCTGGCATTACGCATTTGTCAATACCTATGGAATTGAATAGAACAAAGTGTAACCCATAATGTAAATATCGACTTTTGTTAGTAACAATTCTTCAATATTGGTTCATCAAGTGTAAAAAATGTACCACACTAATCTAAGATGTCAATATTAGGGGGAAACTGTGTGTGTGTGTGTGTAGGTTATATCACAATTCCTCATATTTTCAGTGTGATCTTCCAGTAAATGCAAATCTAAAACTTCTCTAAGATGAAGATTAATATTTAAAAAAGGTAAAATTCTGTATGTTTTAAATGTTCTTTTCTTTGTGGAGACTTACCTTATATGCCAGAATGTGACCTATTTGGTAAATGTTTAATATGCTTTAAAAAATAACATATATTTTGAAGTTTTGGGGTATGATTTTCTCCAAATGTCAATTAAGTCAAGTTAGTAAATTGCATTATTCAAATGTTATATCTATTCTCATAATGCATCTACTTGTTCTATTAGTTGTAAAACATATCTTAACTGTTAAATATGATACTATTTTCCCAGGTGTACTTTTAATTTTTGCTTCATGTATTGTTCATGCAATATTGTTTTATGTATAAAATTGTTATGCCATATTATTTCAATGAATATTTTTAAATTACTTTTTATATTGTAATGGAAAATATGTCTATTTGCATTAGGACATTGTTCTCCAAATAATTCTTTACATGGAAAAAAAAGAGTATTTAATTTTATTTTGTATTTTGTATTATTTTGGTGATATTGTTTTAAATTATATTAATAGTTACACAATATAGGTGTACAATGCATGCCCACAATTACAAATCTCTACATATAAATGAATATTCATATATGAATACACATATTAATTTACCATAAATGTTATGAAATACAATAAAGGCAAGCAGCCTAGTAGTCTGCAAAGTATTATATTCCATCAGATAACTATTACAACAGCATCCTATGAATAAGAAAATTAAAAGTAATAAAAATGGCAGTGTTGCTTTCAGTTAATGACAATACTTTTCCCAATTTAGAGAATGAAAGACAAAACCTTGTGTTATGCAAGAAAACATACATTTTGGAAATATTCTAACTGTATTAGTCAGCCAAAGGGGTGCTAATGTGAAATACCAAAAATGGGTTGGTCTTTATAAAGGGTATTTATTTGGGGTAAAAGCCCACAGTTACCAGGCCATAAAACATAAGTTTCTTCTCTCACCAAAGTCCACTGCCACATGTTGGAGCAAGACAGCTGCTGACGTTTGCCAGGGTTCAAGCTGTTTGGGTTCCTCTCTTCCTGGGGCTACACTTCTCTCTGGGGCTTAGCTCCTCTGGGTCCTCCAAAAGGTCAGCTGTAGATTATCAATTGAATGGCTTGATTCTCTTCTCCTGGGCCTTCTCTCCAACATCAAAACTCCAACATCAAAACTGCTTCTCGAAAACTGCTGCAACTCTGTTCTTTGTGATGCCTGTTATATTTTCTTCCCCCACCCACCAAGGGATGGAGCTCAACACCCTACTGATGTGGCCCAGTCAACTCCCTAATCATAACTTAATCATACCCAGATTAACAGATCAGTTTACAAGCATGATCCAATTATATTTCTGGAATTCATAATTACATCAAATTGCCCAACGGCTACACTAACCAATGTGACAAACTATTTATTTTCCTCCAATAGAGGTTACTGTGCCTGCGTTAGGGTTTATTGTATGTTATGGTCGTTATATATGAGAAATCTATGTGAAACTCAACTTAAATATATCTTTCTGTCATTATATTTTCATAATATATTGATATAATTAACCAGAAGCTTTATCAATAAAATAGAAATACACAGGTAATTTTTGTCTCCTTATTATGCAGAGTTCAGTACCTTCTGACAAATAATTATAATTCCAAATTTTTAAACATACCACTGAATCTAATTTCCCAAATATTTGCTTTGAGGAAAATATGAGGAAATAAAATTTCTTCTATATTATGAAATAGGAAAATATGCTTTGGTCACTTTTACCAATATATATATAGCACAGATGGATCTTTTTAACTAAAATAAAGATTAATTTTTAATGCGATTTCATGACCAGCTTTCAGGTGAAATTATCTACATTTTTAGGAATAATTAAAAATAAGACTGAGTAAATGATTCTGCTTATAATTGTACAAATAGATCAGGAAAATTTAATATATAGTTAATCAATTCTAAAACAGCCTAGGTGTAAAGGATAATAATTGGAAAAAAACATATTTAGCAAAAGATAAGAGCCAACCACAGTGATGCTCCATGTATATGAAAATTTGGAGGAAATTACTTAAAAAAATAAGTTTTCATTCTTTCTGTGCTGATACACAACATAAAGACTATCCCATAGAAATCAAGTCATGGTTCCAAAAGTTGGAAACAGACAAGAAAATTAATATTGAAGCATTTCTCAATGCACCCCATCAAAGTGGGGTTGTCTTAAAATAATTATCCTCTCACTTTCCTGAATAAAGCATTTTCTTCACAGCCTCCAATATCTGCTTATTTCTGAGACTATAGATAATAGGATTTAAGAGTGGAGGGACTATAGAATAGAACACGGAAGTGATCATGTCTAAAATCGTGGGTGAGGTGGAGGTTGGCTTCATATACACAGCAGCAATGGAGCTGAGAAAGACAGACACCACAAGGATGTGAGGGACACAGGTGGAAAAGGCTTTTCCTCACTTTCCCCTTCTGGGAAACTTGAGCACAGCAGAAAATATGAAAACATATGATCTGGTAATAAAGGCAAAGCAGCCACCAACAATCACCACTGCAGAGATGAAGACTGAAATTTCATTGCTGAAGGTGTCACAGCAGGAGAGCTTCAGCAGCGAGGGGATGTCACAGCAAAACTGATGGACCACATTGGACTGACAGAAGGGCAGCCGGAAAGTGTTCCCAGTGTGGATTCCTGATTAGGCCAGACCACTGAGTACTGAGGCCAGAGTCATCCAGACACAGATGCGAGGGTTCATGATCAGAGGGTAGTGGAGGGGCTGGCAGATGGCCACATAGTGGTCATGGGCCATGGAGGTGAGGAACATCACCTCCACATATGCACAAAAAAGGACCATGAAGACCTGAGTTGCACACCCAGCCACTGAGATGCTCCTGTTGTCAGTGAGAAAGGTGGCACAGGCCTTGGGGACAGTGGCAGAAATGTAGCACATGTCTAAGACTGAAAGATTCCTAAGGAAGAAGTACATGGGGGTGTGAAGGTTCTTGTCAAAGGTGGTTACTGTGACAATGAGAGAGTTCCCCATCAGGGTTGCCAAGTACATCAGCAGGAATAGCATGGCATGCAGGATTCTGTACTCCCACACATCAGAAAATCTTGTAAGCAAGAATTCATTCTCCACTGTAGAGTTGGGCATGTTTAGGTAATCTGTTTTTAATATGGACAGACAAAACACATAGTCCTAAACAGCATGGCAGCTCAACATGAGGAAAGAAATTAGCCCATGTACATTCATAAACTCATATTTATTCATCTTTATTCTTTGTTGTTTCCATTGGTTATTTGGAAATAGCATAGTGTTGTCTTATGATCACTTAGTTTCCCTGCTTGCATATGTTATTTCCAGTGTCTGGGAAGCAATAAAATATAAGTATTCAGAGCTTATGCCTATGTTTGGTTAAATTTTTAAAAAACTAACTAGCTATACATTGGATATTGTTATAGGACAAAATTTGCTTGGAAGTATAATTGAGTTAATATAGGCAATTTTTATACACAAGTGACTCAGCACTGTTCAATAAATATTAACACATCATTAGTTGATGACCAAACAATATGAATAAATATAGTGTTATTGTAGGGATGGTTATTTCCAATAGACAGGTCTTCCTGATTTGGCACTACAAAGGACAAATATGCTTTTTAGTCAGAAGGTGATTGATTATGAGTGCAAAAGCAAAAGTGGAGAAATCTTCCCAAAACAATTTCAAAGTGAAAATGGCTACTAGGGCTTTTATAGAAAAAAAAAAAAACAAGAAAAGGGTTAGCTGAGAAGAAAAACAAGTAAAAATAAAAAGCAAGTGATGTTAAGGTTCTTGTGAGGAGGATAGGCAGAATTGAGAAGGTCTGGTTAATATCCCTCAAGGAACTAAGTTCAAAGAGTAAATTTCTGAAATTAGATTAATAGAAAACCTTCTCAATTAGCTTTAGAATTTTCAAAGATGTTTAAGTGAAGAAATTGCAATAAGCATATTTTCCAGCTATTAATAGGGTGATATTATTGTATTGGAGTCTATCATAACTATTTGTGATTGTAATCCTTTATCTTCCCACTAGCTAGAAAATTACTTTTAACTATAATTCCACACTATTTCTTTTGACACTGATTTCATTTGGAAATTCACTTTCCAGGATTCCTCACTCTAAGATTATCTTTAAATTGGCTGCATATATATTCTCCTTGCAACTATTAATTTTACTCTTTACTTATTTTACATAAATCAAATTTATTGATACATATTAATAAAGTATAAATCCATCCAAAGTATACACTCAACGGTATTTGTACAATCACATAGTTGAGCATTCATCACTCCAACCATTATCAGAGAATCTTCATTATTCCAGCAACAATAACATCAACACAACAAACAAAAAACAAAACTCTTCACCTTTCAGTCTCTCTGTGCTTTCCCTGCCATACATAGCTGCTATTGTTTCCTTCTCTCTATTTGTATTTATATTTTTCAACAAACAGTCTTATATATCTAATTTTACCATATTCATATTTTACATGAGGTTTCACTATATTATAAAGTCCCAAGTTACATTCTTTAGCTTTCCTTCGAACAATATAAATGTCCTTAGACTTTCCCTTTCAACCAATGTCTTACCCATATAATAGCTCTGCTAGTCACGAACAGCATGATGTATTCTCAACATTTCATTTCTTTTCCAAAGATTTACAAACAACCTATTAACCAATTCTGCACAGGTTAACCATCAGCTTTCCATTCTCTACCCTCATTATATTTTCTGGTGACCTACATTCTAATTATTAATTCCATGAGTTTACATAATACTCTTTAAAATTCAATTCTTCTACTTCCCTCCCTTTACCTCCCTTTCTTTCTTCTTTTCTCTCTTCCCTTCTCTTTATCTCTCTAACACCTTTTCTCTTCCTATCTACCTAAATTATTTACTAGGTCTTTGTGATTTTTTTCCCTTTCTTAAACCAATTACCACAATCAGCAAATTGAATGATATTAATATTTTTTATTCATTTAGAATGTTATGTGTAGCTTATATAATTCATATCTTACATACTTTAATATTTATTGTAGCTCTAGAAACTGGAAGCAAGCTATGTAATATTAAAATGCAAAGACTGTGTCAATGGAAGGTCTGTGGACTTTTTAGTCATGGAAATATAAGTGGAAGAGCAGGTATTCTAAGCCAGGATTGTCTGATCAGATAGTCCATTGCCACATGTTATATTTCTTCTACCAGAACTCCTGATCCTACTGAGTTTCATAGTTTCCCACAACAGCAATCTCTGTTTCTTGTTAACTCTGACCATTGACTTGTACAATACCATCCCTAGCTGTCAAGTAGTCCAGGAGCCAGGAGAGCAAGGTTTTAGATTTTTCATCAAGATGATCAAGAGATGAAAATCACTCAATTAATTTTCTTATGTATTGAGTACTAAGTGCACAATGAGAAATCTTCATACCATTTTCCATATTGTTTCCATATTTCTTATTCTTCCCAATAGTATGCTATAATTTCAAAGGAGGATGATTCGTTAAAATATGTTTTTTAGTCAACTACTAAAGTATCTATGTTGTACCAATCACTTCTCCATAAAAAGTTTTTAAAAAAATTTCTATGACAATTCCATTGAAAGCAACCCATGAAGCAGTATTGTAGCTCGAATAGAGAAATATTGGGAGACTGAGTTGGGTCCATTCTGGTTACAAATAAATTTTTGCTTTAAAAAATAATCAAATAACCTGAAAAAACTTTACTTTATAAAGTAAGTGTGACAAAACATTTTAAGATACCTTGACTTAATAACTCAAGTCTTTCAATATAAAATATTTCTTATGTATTTTCACTCATTTTCCTCATAAACTGCTGACTTAGAGTAAAAAGAATCATTCATTTTTGAGGCAAATTCACCATTATAGTCTTCATTCTCTCTTCTCTTTCACTGATGCTAATGTATCCCATTAGCCTATCACTTTTCCATATACTCTTTGAACTTATAGAAATGCCTAGGTTCCTTTGATAAAATAATTATTCTCAAACTGTGATTGATTAATATATTATATTATTTTTCTGATACTTCTTTTCATTAACCTTTTCCAAACAATGTTACATCCATCTCAGTTTTATTTGAAACATAAATGTCAACCTCCTGCCAACATCTAAGTATCCAATTCCATGAACAACTACATCAGAAGATCTATTCTTTGATATGTCAGTCTTCAGCTTCCTGAAATTCCATTCCTCTGGAGTATACTACAATGATTTCCACTCCTGCTGCCACATCTCTTCTCTCCTAGGGTTTACCTTCATATTGCTAGAGTCACACCTTTCATTAAAGGCATATGGAGGTCATAGGTGCCATTTCTCAATTGCCAATTTCAAATTGCATTTTAATAATATTCCACATTTCTTCATTTGAAATTCTCTAGCTCTCCCTCATCTTCCCCCCTTTCTATTTGTCCTCTTCATTGACTCTAATCTTATATGACTCTATCCTTGCCTTTTCCCATTCTTTTGAAACTTCACCCTTTTTTTCTCCATTATCCTTAAACTAGATTTCAGTTAGTAGCTGTCATAATTATGGCAAGTCATTATCATGTACCTCAAAATATATTTTAATATATTTGTTAGTGAAGTACATCATTCATACATGAACATGCATATATACTAAATGTATAGTAAAAGTTGTGAACTTATAAAGTAAAAATGCATAACATCATACAGGGGTCCCATACATCAAACCTCCACCATGTTTCACATTATATATATATATATATTTTTTTTTTAATTGTGGGTAAAAATCAAAATTTTCACAATACATACCAACATTTGCAAAATGATATAAAAATATATATGCATATATGTGCATTTGCTTACAAAAATGTTATATATATATTTTAAGAGGTGCTTAGATTACCCAAAATATTACATGGAACCCACTGGGATTCCCATGTTGCCCACCTCCCACACCTCCCACCATATCCCACACAAACATTAATGATCTCAGATATAATGCATACCTTTCTGACTTCTGGTAAATCTTCATAAGCAATATTATTTTTTAAAGATCTCATAGTATTTAAAACTAAACTTGCATACATTTTGACCTCCATCATTTTATTATGAAATACTTTTAGTTCAGTCCCAGTGTTATTGAAGTTAGATCAACTTAGATATTATGTGCGACATTATGGAAACCTCTAGCAAGAAGGTCTCTAAGAAATTTCTCCAGTAATACCTACCCCACTAATTATCATTAATATATTTCAAAATATTCTTCAGAAATATTACAAAAATTATTAAAATACATTATTTGGGGGAAATTACTGAGAGGTAGCTCTACTTTCACTTTAAATTTTGTTTCTATTTTTGCTAATTAGGTTTTCTAACTCTAATCATTTTAGTTTCATCAATATTTATTCCAATATTTGGGGATAAAATTACATAAGAATGTTAAATTTACTTAAAAAAAATTATGAATTGATGGAATGGTTGACTGTTTAATTCATGTGTTTGGTAATTCCACAATTAATCTTCACAGTTCAAGAAAACAGGAATAATGACACATGCTATTAGTCCTTGTTACTTATTATAATTAGAAACTATTTGTGGGAATGATCATTTAATTAATAACACCATGAAATTTCTAAGATGAAATGTTTGGTATTGTGTTTTGGAAAATATTTAGTAATTATTTTCCATAAAACCTTGACAAATTTCAAAACTTGAAAATGCTGAGACAAAAAGAGATTATTTTCTCTATATGTATGAATGTATATCACATTTGAACATAATTAATGGATGCTGATGTAGGTTGTGGAAATTTAATACTTTTTGCAAGATCTAAAAGAAGAATTGCATCCCCCTAAACAAATGAACCCTAAAACACAACATGTTATCCTGGACTTGTTTAAACTAATTTCAATAATGTCTTGAAATGTGGAGTATCCACAGCCAGTCCCACTTAACCTTGCACTCTTGACTTCTCCTGATTAGTGAATAATTACCATATCCCTACATTTCACATTCTCATTTCCTTGTTCATTTTTCTTGTGAAAAGTATAACAACTTATAAGATAGGGGAACATCTGCTAAATTCAAGAAGGCTGGACAGGTGTCACTTTCAGTCCGACCTGCTCATAAGATGAAAAATTTATCTTTTGATCCTTGTTGGTGTTCTGTATTTTAGAACATTTTGAAACATTTCATTAAATAACTTATTTTGTTGCTGTTTTAGGCTAACCTGTTAACTGAGATTTCTTGGTAACATTGTATCAACAACTTGATTAAAAATGGACACTTCACTGTTTATGAATGGCTTAAACCTAGCAAAGTCAGTTTCATGCTGAAGGATGAGATAAAAATTATTGTTTGAAGACTCACAGAGACAGAGTCTGGAAGATATGTTTCCAGGAGACAGAAAAGGAGTAGAGGGTGGGAAGCAGACGTTCAATCTGAACATAACTTATGATAAGGTGGAAGGGGTGGTTTGGCAGTGGATAGGAGTGACGGTGGTGCAGGGATGTGAGTGGGGCTGAAGGTGCTGGAATGTGAGGGTGTGCAAGGTTGGGGGATGGACTATCCATGGAACTTGGGGGAGGTCTGGAGGAAGGAACAAATGCAGTCTGGGGAAGTAGAGGTCTATTGTTGAAAATACAACTGTGGGAGTGTTCTTTTGGCAAACATGGTGGGGAAAGGTCATGGGTACATAGTGTTGGTGGTGAGGGAGGTGTGGGAAAGGCTGCTCCTGGGGCGTGTTTCTGTGGAATATGAATGTGATCCTCTTGTCATTGGTGTTATCCCAGTGGGTGGAAACCCACACAATAAACAACAAAATATTAAACACACACCCTGGGTAGTCTTTTTATATTCTCAAATAGAAGAGCAAGAATCTCTCAAGTACAGAGGCAGTGACTAATAAAAGAAAACAATCCACTATATCGAGGCCTTCACATGAATGCATCTAACTATGATCCTTATTTTTGTAAAAC
Source organism: Tolypeutes matacus (assembly GCA_026826555.1). NCBI lineage: Eukaryota > Metazoa > Chordata > Mammalia > Cingulata > Chlamyphoridae > Tolypeutes > Tolypeutes matacus. The sequence goes on along the minus strand of JAKSZT010053854.1, from coordinate 585,054 downwards.
TGGAAATTAGCTTAATAATAACTTTTGCATAAGAGTTAGTTGCCTCCAGAAAACCTCTAGTTACTCAAATGTGGCCTCTCTCTAAGCCAAATTCATCAAATAAATACACTACCTTCCCTCTGGTGTGGGACATGACTCCCAGGGATGCACCTTCCTAGCATAAAGGTTTAATACCAAGCACCAACCAGTGATGCATCTCAAAAAAGACCTTAACCAAAAGGGAGAAACATCAAATACAGAAGAGTTTATATGGCTAAGAGATTTCAAAGTGAATTGGGAGGACATTCTAGAGATTGTACTTATTTATGAAATCACTAACTGCCCCTGTGGACAAAACCTCACATAGGGGTGCTCCTGAGGGCTGTATAGGCAAACACACAATCCTTTGAAATCAAGAGGCTGTTGCTGGGCCTTACCTTGAAATATATGGCAATCTATTTCCTCAATGTAACAGTGTTATACTCATTTTTAATTTCTCTATACATGATCATTCTACCCCTTTTATTTCAGCCTTTAATTAGCACTATACTCATTAAATATATGTCTTAGAGATTTAAATCTTTGGTCTGTTCTTATGCCAGTTTTGCTCTGAATCTCAGAATTGTTGCAGCCACCTACTCTCCACATCATTATACTCACCCAGAATAATGAATAAACTGATGATGATGGACAATCCCCCTCCCCCAAAACAGAATATCTACAACTGCAAATGAAACAGCTCCTTCCATCTGCTGCATAGGATCTAAGCTCCTTTTCAATCCAAGGCAGAGTGGGCTCCACCATCCCAAAATCCTCAAGGTTGAGGAATGGATAAACATGAGGGGGAATGCATTCAGGGATAAAGTAACTTATTAATATTGTAGTAGTGGAAGAACATGTAACATTGTTATAATGTAATGTAATTTTTCTGTAATCTAAAATGTCTTTTAAAAAATGTGCCTATCAATTGCAATGAATGTGCCACACTAATGAAAGATGTTGCTGATGTGGGAAAATGTAGGAAGTGTGGGTAGCAGGGCATATGTAAATCCCTTATATATTCCCTGTAACATTTATGTAATATAAGTATCTTTTAAAAAAAAAAAACTGAAAAGAAAAAATTGAAGTTTATTATATTTAAAAAAAAATAATCTATGGTAAAGGGATAGAGTGCGATTGCATGTTGGGGGATGGGGCAGATGAGTGGTGGTGTTCCTGGGTTTGGTGGTGCAGCACTGGGGGGTGGGTGGATTAGGAAGAGCTGGTTCAAATCCCCAGGGCATGTAACTGTGAATCTTGACATTCCATGGGTTGGGAGAGGGGGGTATCATGGGCCCTGGGGAGCTGGGGAGAAGGGAACAGTCAAGATCTAATGGGTTGTGTGGTGGCCATGGGGAAGGTTTTTCATTACCTTACAGTAATGGACACAGGACATGGTAAATATCATCAAAATTATTAAACTGTATCATCTAAATTGTAAACTATACTGTAAATCAGTGACAATGTTTAGTTGCTATATTTTGCTATCTGCATAACAGTTATAACAATGCTAACAACCAAAAAAAAGGGGGGGAGTTAATATGGGGTGGGGAAGGGGGAGTGGTTTGGTATCTGGGAGTCTCCTGCACTCCGTGTGTGACTTTGCTGTGACCTAAACTTCTTTGAAAATTAAATGAAAAATTGGGAGACAATGGGGATTGAGAGGAGGAAGGTGTCATGGCACACCAGACATCCAATAACACAGTGATAAAGGGAAGGAAAAAAGGGAAAAAAGAAAGGAGAAAGGAAAAAAAATGAATATATATATATATTTTAAAGGCATTTCCTTTGCTTTTTTGCCCTTTTTTGAATGTCCCAATCCACTAATTATATTTTATTTTGTTTTGCTCTTTGTTTGATTATTTGTTTTTTTTCCTTCTTTTTTTTTTTTCCCCTGAGTTTCCTTATGTTTGTCTCTTGCATGTATGCTTATCACACTTGTTTCTTTTTCCTAGTAAGTGTATTTGATTATTTTATGGACTAAATGTTCATGGAGGATTTGGATCACAGAAGGGTTACAATGGGTACTGCGGGGGATTATTGGGGGGGGTTTCGTGGGGATTGGTTCATCCGAATATACATGAAAGATATACAAAATCATTCAAAGAATCGGGGGATGGGGCATGGTCACGATGGGTGGATAATCACACAATAAAT